>VUYV01000015.1:7615433-7753754 GCA_008711295.1 Anarhynchus alexandrinus | reverse complement strand
CTATTTTTTTTTTTTTTTTAAATCCGTATCAACTTCTTACACAAAGCGACGTTTTGCAGCTGACTGGTTACTTCAGGTGTTTTTTTGTCTACGATTTGGAGTCATTGTAAAGTATCCAAAGATGCTGAGTACTGTATAATCTACAAGGACTTGAAGCAAGGTGGTTTTTCTGTCTCGATTTGTTTGTTGGGTTGGTTGGGGTTTTTTTTTCCTATTTGTCGAGGGGGGAAAAAACCTTTGCAATTTTTCTATTTATAACTATTTTTATGTGATTGCTTTATGTACAAAACAACGGAAAAAAAAAATCAAAACAAAAAAGGAGAGAGAAACACACACACACACACACACAAAGAAATTTGCCTTAGTTACTCACGGGACAATCACCCTTAACTTTCATTGATGCCAGAAAGTGGATGGAAGAAAAAAAGAGACTAGATCCTTTTATGTATTTATTAAATTGTATTAATTGATGCTCTTAAATTATTAGCAGGACTTGGTTCTCTTGCCTGTGGCCACGCTGAGAAGGCTGAGCCGCTGCAGATGCTGAGCTGCCTCCCACCTCGGGACGGCGTGGCCATCCCTGTGGCCTCAGGTCTACATACGTTTGCCGGACACAATTTTGGTGCTTTCCAAAAGCACCTTTTGGAAAGCCAAAATAATCACGTGTTAATTAAGCATCTAGCTGGTACAGGCTCCGGCCCGAGGGGTCCGTTGGCGTTGCGATGCTGCTGACGACTAATGAGTTAAGGCTGATTTTCCCGCGTTGCGCTGGGTTGGGTTGGACGGAGCTGGGGGCTGGTGGCAATCACGTTTTAGGGTGGGGAGGGAGGACTAGAGAAAACCCTGTTTCTTCCCATTTTGATGTTGTACGGTGACTCCAGGCCACAGGTATCCACGTGGGAGCCCAACTAAGCGTGGTGGTGCCTTTCTGGGGCTTTGATCCCCTTCCCCAGCCAGGATGGGTGTGATGAGTACCAAGCCTCGGGCTGGAAGGACGTGGGGCTCTCTCCCAGCTCTTGGTATGGTGGCTTCTCGTTCATCTTTTCACCACAGCTCCTAGGGCCCAGCTGCAGCAGGTACCAATGAGCACTGGGCTGCATCCCCAGCAGCGTGGCCAGCAGGGCAAGGGAGGGGATTGTGCCCCTCTGCTGCGCTCTGGGGAGACCCCCCTGCAGTGCTGCCTCCAGCTCGGGGGGTCCCAACAGCAGAAGGACATGGACCTGCTGGAGCAGGTCCAGAGGAGGCCGCGAAGATGGTCTGAGGGCTGGAGCCCCTCTGCTGGGAGGACAGGCTGAGAGAGTTGGGGGTGTTCAGCCTGGAGAAGAGAAGACTCTGGGGAGACCTTAGAGCCCCTTCCAGTCCCTACAGGGGCTCCAGGAAAGATGGGGACAGATTTTTTAGCGGGGCCTGTTGCGATAGGACAAGGGGTGATGGCTTTAAACTAAAAAAAGGGGAGATTTAGACTAGAAATTAGGAAGAAATTCTTTCCTGTGAGGGTGGTGAGAGCCTGGCCGAGGTTGCCCAGAGAAGTGGGAGATGCCCCATCCCTGGAAACATTCCAGGTCAGGTTGGACGGGGCTCTGAGCAACCTGATCTAGTTGAAGATGTCCCTGCTCATTCCTTTAAAGGTCCCTTCCAACCCAAACCCAATTCTGTGAACACAGCTGACACGAACGTGAGCCCCGTAATTCATGTTGCTGCTAAAGGACTCGCAGAATTTCCTTGTTATTTTTGAAAGAGGTGCGAAACGCTGGAAAACAGGTCCTCGGTAGGAACGGTGGGACTCACCCCACATCATTCAGCCCTTTGGAAGTGAATTAACAGACACCCCGTGCACATTGAGACACCTCCACGTTGACACTTTAATTTGGGGTGTCCTAACCTGCAACGTGATTTCCAGCCTTCCCGAAGCCATCCTGGCTGCGGAGGGAGGCAGNACCCCACCCCACCTACGCTGGACCTCCCAAGGGTGGGATGAATCACCTTCGATGGCACCTGCCTATCTATCTACTACCTACCACCGTGGTTTGGAAAAAAACTAGCTCGGACTAAACTGCTTTCCTTTCCCATAGCGAGAGTGAGATAACGTTAACCACGGGGAGGGATGTTCCCAGCACCGCAGTTCCCTCCTCTCCGCTCAGCTGATGGGGCAATCCCTGGAAAAGCCTTTCCCAGGAGGATGGGATGCTGGTCCCATCCCAGCTTGGTCGGCTTGACTTTTTCCTACTCTGTTTTGGCTGGGAACGCAATGGGAAAATCCAAGTCCATTCTTCCAAGCCTGGGGACCGGAGACTTGGGCTCCTTGGTCGTACGCCCCACTGCAATCCCAGCAAAACACCCCAGGATCTCACAGCCCACCGGTTATTTTCCTTCCCTCGCGCTCCCGAGAAGCACTCCACAGCATCAGGCGCTCGGGCAGCGGTCTGGCCCTGCGGGCACAGTCCAAAAATGCGGCTTGAGAAGATGGAAATATCAATTCCCCCTTCCCAGGGCAGGCGGGCGGTCGTTGAGCATCCCTGCCCAGAGCCCGCAGGACCACGGCAGGGTCAGCATGTAAACACGTAAACTGTGTGTTTCCGATTACAAAAAATACAAAGTGAATTTAAAAATACAAATTAATTAAAAATACAAAATGAAAATTAGTTTAATTACTTTTTAGCTATTTAAATACTTTTTTAAAAAAAAATCTTGTGGATTTTAACCTCTTTTTATGCTCATCTTCTGGTTTGCTTATAATGTCAAAAAATAAATAAATAAGAGATTTGCAAGGGGAGGGCGAAAAATCTGCAAATTGCTCGGAGGACCTGTGCGCTAATCAGACACATGGGAATCACAGAAAGAAACCAAGCTTCAGTAAACGCTTGTTAGCAGCAACATATGGCTCCACGCTTGCTCCTGAACAGCTGCCGTTATCTGCTGGATCATCCAGAGCGCGGCGGGGGAAGCGGTGCCGGGGTGATGCTGCGCTCACGGCGTTTGTTTCCACCAGGTGTTGCTGCAAAAGGAGCATCTCCGGTGGCTCGCCAGGACGGAGCTGGATGGGCACCTCCCTGCCCTTGGCTCGGAACCCCTTCGGCGAGCGGTGCGAGAGCCTTTTCTTCCAGTTGTGCAGGAGAAATTAAATACCCCCCAAAAAAATTAAAAAAAAAAAAAAAAAGGGGGAAAGAAAGAGCCTGCACTTTGGGAAGCAAGAGGCTTTTCCAGTTGGCAGTCACCTGCAGAATAAAAAAAAAAAGTGAATAATTCCTTAAAATACCCCCTAAAAATGCTTTAGACCTGAACGTTTAGTCCTCGGCGGGGCTCCCAGTGACACCAGTGGGGCTGCAAACGCTGCCCCATCTCTGCTCTGCTCTCGCGCTGCCTGCGGCCCCGTGGGACCGGCCATGTCCCCCATCCCGGGCATTCACACCTCCATTTTGGAGGGAATTTGTGCTTTATTTACAGTCGAGGTGCCCTGAAGCCAGCAGATTGTGTGGTTGCAGAGGAAAGTTTTACGTGAAGCGAGACCCCAACCATCTCATTTTAAGAAATTGTTGATTTGCAGTTGGTTGGGTTTTTGGGCTCTGCCGTCACCTCCCCGGTCCACACGTGACTTTCTTTCCAAGCCAAAAAAAAAAAAAAAAAGAAGGATGAAATGAGAAAAACCCTTTCTTGTAGAAGATACACCCACTCTTCCCCGTGTAGCCCAAGCGAACGCAGCCCCATCCCACCTCCCAGCCCCACCTCCGGGATTCCCACCGTCCCGACGGCAGGAGAGAAAATACCTGTGGCTTGGAAATGCCTTTTTTTTTTTTTTTTCCCCTTGTTTTCCTGTGTTGAACCGATGTTTTACATGACTTGCACTAATTGCTGTAGGGCAGGATACTGTTAGGTTTCTTTGTTTCGGTCTCTTGTTTGGTTGCGACTCCTCTTGGCTAAGAAAACGGCAGTCCTATACACGTACCTGCTGCACATTTTACACCCCTGGAGAAAATAAACTATTACCTGAAGCAGTGATTGGGTCGTGTTTGATTCCTTAAGGCTGCTGTGGGGCTGGGGGATGGGGAAGTTACGGCATCAAATGATGGTGAGATGGGTGATGGACCACCTCCCGGTGACCCTCCAGGGTGACCCTTCATGTGGGCTGTCACTGTGAGGGTTCTTGGGCTGAGGAGCAACCCCTGGAGATGTCCGATACCCCAGCAGGAAATCTATCTGCAGGGAAAAAAAAAAAAACCACACCACAAAAAAAAGACCAACAAAAGCACAATTTGGGGCTTTTCTCCCCATTTCTGCTTATCTGCTTTCTGCAGCTCCCTGGCACGCTCAAACTCGCAGTGCCCTCGTGTGGTGGCCTGGTGACAGCTCTGCCACCAAAGCAGCGCTGGCGATATCGGTGGTACAGTACCCATATCTGGAGGGGGTTTGGGGGTCTGGGTGGCACCAGGACAGGCAAGATCCCCCATCACCTCCCGTCATGCCCAGATGCACCTACTTGCCAGGCAGAGGAAACCCAAAGCTCAACCACATCAAGATGGAGTTTTAATGGTTGGACTCGATCTTAAGGGACTTTTCCAACCTAAATGATTCTATGATTGTAAGAGTTTTCTGCACCCCAATTAATCACAACCAAATAATGAGGCCAGTGAGGCTGCGGACATCCCACCCACAACCGTTGGGGACCTCATGGGGACCTTAATTTTGAGAAGGTTATTCCCTGCAGCCCACGGGTGAGCCGGGACTGGACCCTCTGATGCCCAAAACATCCCTAGCTGATATTTCCCTCTTCCCTTTGTGGTACCACTAATAATATTGCCCAGTCCAGGTGAGCAGAAGGGCCAAATATAAATCTTACACAATTGCATGAAGCTCATTTCCTTAGGAATTGAGGCGAAAAACCATGCAAATACCAAGGAAGAAGCCAAACACCGGTGCTGAGCTACGACACCCCCCTCCCCCCCACCTTTATAATTGGAGGTTTTATTTTATTTCAGCCTTCCTGCGGTGAAGACGCCGACTGAGATGTCACAAAGCTGATGGGGCTTCCTAATAGTTCGTGCAGCGCCTCCAGCCTCGGGGGTCATCTTCCATTCAGGCAGCCAATTTGCAGGCAGGCGATGCAAAGCGCGCGAGGCGCTGGCTTGCTCGCACCAGGCAGGGGCTGAGGTTTTAAGGACAGATCCTGGCTGTCAGCTAAAACCCTCCTCTGCTCTTGGGTAACCTCCGGCAAATCCTTATACCGATGGCTGTAAACCTGCCTGCCTTTAAGGTGTAGCTGTTAACGGGGTCTCCGTAGTAAACAGGACGGTGTTTTCTCCGTTGGACCGACTTCTGCCACGTTAGCCGGAGTTTTGCATCGTTTGGGAAATATTTTAAGGCTTCGCGCTGGAGTTCTCAGAACGTGGCTTCTCATTTAAGCAGCTTTCATGAGTTTTTTGTGGCCCTCGCTTTTGCCGGGAGGTTTTGGTGATAATCGCCGTAAAACCAGTTGGAAATACAAAGTTCTTCTCGGGTACTTTGCAGCCCACCAGCGTTTACAAGCTTTCTGAGATGTGGTCCTTGGCTGTGATGTGAAGGTGAGCGGTGATTTCCTCTGAGCGCTGCTGGAGGGATGGAGGAGCCGGGCTGTCACACACCGAAATTTGAAGACGAGAGCTGAACGAGGAAAGTGAAGAGCGAGCGAAGGCTCTGCAGGAGGTGGAAGATGATGTCCCACGGAGCTGATGACAATCACTGCTGCCAGAGCAGCAGCCCACTCATAGACTGGCTGGTGACCTGCTCTTCTGTGTTTGATCAGCTCAGCTGCCGACAAAGGTTATTATAGCTCCAAGCACCAGGGATCCTTTTTCCCTGGAGCAGAAATACCGGATAATATATGTATCTACTTTAAGATAGATTCAACAACCCTAATGCATGTGTCAATACATACGTAGACCTACATACATACACTATGTGTTTATCTGTTATCCTTACTACATCTCAGACAGAAGGCAATATTATTTCTCCTTTTTAGGGGGGAAACTGAGGCACGGGACGGCACAGAGGTTTACTGGTGGTTCCCGTGCCGCACACAGGTATCTAAGGGTGTGCTGCCAGCCTACACGTTACACGTGAGCCTTGCACGGGTGCAAATCAGCATTGGGCAGTGGTCAACCTCGGCAACGGCTTCATCAGGCTCTTAAATTTAATGCTGGGAGGGAGCATCCCCCAGCATCCTCGTCTCCTTGTCGCCAGCATCCCCTGTCCGATGCAGCGGGCACAAATCACCAGTGACGAAGAAATGTGGAGCAAGAGGGAAAAACAAAGTGACCAAGAGAGGACTTTTTTGAAGGAGACCGTGCTAAGATGAGCCGGTGAGAGCAGCAGGAGCCATCAGGGACACACACGGCCGTGGCTGGTTCAGGGGACCGCACTCTGTGTTAGCAGGGGTCTGCCATAAAGGGTTGTGTCCAAGGGTGGAAGGCTGTCAACCCCCCCCCGAAATAACAGGGTGAGCAACACCAGAGATAAATGTCCATCCACCCAGTGATGCTCTGAAGCATCTGCGGCAAATGCATGTACCCGCCGTGCCGCGGTCCGCTCCGCTCCGCGCCCACTGCTGCATTAACACCCCATATGCCAGGCCATATGCTCGATCATGCTCACATGGACCTTAAGGGGAAGAAAAGGGACATCTGAGCACGTGGGAGCAGGTATGGTTTAGAGAGGCCTTGGGGACCAGGAAGGATGCTCACAGGTGTGAGAGCCCACATGGGAAGGCACGGGGTGAGCAGCTCTGTGCCCAGCAGCAGCAATGGGCCCCTGATGAGAAGCAGGAGGCTGGAAGGAGGTGGAAGATGTTGAGGGGGTGGCAGGGGGAACCACCGACCCTTCGCAATGTGTTTCTCAGGAAGCTGCATGTGCGAAATTTATTATGAAAAGGGATTTTCAAGACACCAACAAGCTTTGAAAAATATCATGCTGGAATGATATCATGATATAATGATTATCATTTGAAAAATATTACACTTCATAGAACCATAGAATGGTTTGGGTTGGAAGGGACCTTAAAGATCATCCAGTTCCAACCCCCCCTGCCATGGGCAGGGACACCTCTCACCAGCCCAGGTTGCTCCAAGCCCCAACCAACCTGGCCTTGAACACCTCCAGGGATGGGGCAGCCACAGCTTCTCTGGGCAACCTGGGTCAGTGCCTCACCAACCTCACAGTGAAGAGTTTCTTCCTGATATCTCATCTAAATCTCCCCTCTTTTAGTTTAAAACCACCACCCCTTATCCTGTCGCAACAGGCCCTTGTAAAAAGTCTGTCCCCATCTTTCCTGGAGCCCCTTTAGGGACTGGAAGGGGCTCTAAGGTCTCCCTGGAGCCTTCTCTTCTCCAGGCTGAACACTCCCAACTCTCAGCCTGTCCTCCCAGCAGAGGTGCTCCAGCCCTTGGATCATCTTCGTGACTTCCTCTGGCCCTGCCCCAACAGGTCCATGTCCTTCTGATGTTGGGGGCCCCAGAGCTGGACACAGTACTCCAGATGGGGTCTCACTAGAGCGGAGTAGAGGGGCAGACTGAAGGCATTGGGTGTTTCTGCACATTGGGAGTATCTCCTGCCTGGGTGGCAGCAATTGGGTGGATGAAGGAAAGGGATTCAGCTCATCTAGGTCAGACACCTGCAGCAGAGCCGCCACTGTCTCATCTTGCTGTCTACGTTCCTCCTGTAGTCAAGGAGAAAGCAATCCCTCTCGAGGTAAACATCTGAAATGGGTCAAATAAACTGCACTTTTAAAGTGGCTGTTGCTCTCCAGCAGCCAGGAAAGGAGGACATACGTCCCAAGTGTCCCCTCTCATGCACTGTCCCTTTGCTTATCAGCCTCCTGCCATGTGCTCTCCACCTGGTCCTTTGCATGGACACCCAGCAGCGCTCTAAACTCGCTTCAAAGCTTTCACTAATCACCGCTGGAGAGCCTGACACATTTAAATGTCCAGGATGGGATAGTGCATGGTATTAAAGGCAAAATTCCCTGCGTGGATCATCAGAGCAGAGAGGCAGGAGGCTCTGGGTGTGCCCACAGCTCGTTAGGTGCCAGATGAAGGGCTAACGAGGGCCACCACCAGCTGAAGCTCCACAGGTTCAGCCCAAAGCACTGAAAAGGGGCGTTAGGTTGTGCGGGCTTAATCTGGGATCCCCAGGGAAGGGGATGGTGGGATCTGTGCCTCCCTTAGCCCTTACTGTGGGGTGAATGGGATTTCTCCTGCATCTGTGGCATCTCAGGAAGGATGAGCTTGGTGACAGAGGATACCTGCATCATGCAAAAGATTAGCTAAAATGTGTGAAAAGCCACTTTTTGGCTTGGAAAAACTGTTACTTTATCTGGGTAAACTCCAGCCTTTTACCTCAAACAAAGCAAGGGACCTAAGCCAGGTTTGGGGGCCTCCTACGATGTTTTATACGCTTATCTCGTGTCCCCTCCCACCAGCCTACCCCGGGCACACGCTGCGATTCTCAGCCCACGGCTGTAACCTGCCCTATCTCCCTGCTTCGAGAGAAACACGTTTCGTTTGGGTTCAGGACTGAGATTTGGGCTCCTCGAGGGAAGGCGGCTAATCTTTCTGCCTTAGCTCCTCTATTTGTAAAATGGAAATGATGACTTTATCCATCTTTACGGGCTGCGGTGGGGATTACTGCTTAATCTGAGGCTCTGCTGCGCACCGAGGAGGGAGCCCGGTGTGAGAGCATGTGTTAGCTGTATTGATCGGGATGCTGCTTCCCTGCTACGGCCGTAATCGCTCCAAGGACGCGGTGGGATTTGCGAATGGAGAAGGGGAGGGAGGGATTTGGGAGCTAATTTCAGTGTCAGGGGGAGCAGGTACACGCTCATCCCCGTCGGCAACCAGGGAGCTGCTTGGTCAGACAGAGATGGAGGATTTTCACTATAAGGAGAGATGAGTCTTGCTGTGTCCTTGACCCGTGTGCATGTACCGATGCTCTCATGTGTGGGTCCGCTCTTGGTCAAGACATGGGAAACGTCTCCAAGTGTTGAAAAGCATGAAAAGTGCAAAAGCTGAAACAAGGAGGTGACAAAAAAGCTGTAAGAAAAAGCAATCGGGGAGCTGGTGGGACAGCAGGAGTTGTAGGATCCTGGAAAGGAGAAAATATCAGGGGATGGTAGGGATGTGGTGTGGAGAGAAAGCCATCTCCTTTGCTGTCCCAGGTCCTCACTACCTGCACTGTGGGGCAGAGCGTGGTTTTGAGAGCAACCACCAGCCTTCACCCTCCACCGCGTGCATTAACCCGGCTGCACCCTGACCCCAGCATGTCCATGTGGTGCAGAGGTCGGGCCAGCTGCATGTTACTCTGCTGGTGGATGGGCCAATGATTAAGGTGTCCCAGATCCACCTAGAAAGCATAAGCTAAGGTGTCTAGAGTCCTCTTTGCCAAGCTTTTTTGGGGGGTGTCTCCCCTTGGGCAGAGAGTTTATGTGGACAGGGGTATGTTTTGGTCTTGGAAGGGGGTTTGAGCTGGGATTTAACCTAGTAGTGTAGGCAAACCCATAAATTCAGCTTATTTCACTATACATGCCCAAGTCAGGACACCACCTTGTCTCCTGATGTCCTGGAGAAGCCAGAGGGGCACCTCCTGGATAGATGTTGAAACCTGGGTGAGAAGAAACCCCTTTGGGAGTTGCTCACTTCTCCCCACCAGATGCAGCCAGAGCAAGCACAGAGCTAGCATGGGAGGATGAAGTGAGATGGGATGAGTGCAGGTCAAGGGCTTGCATGGACAAGGACCTGGTGGGGGGGATAAAAACCACTAAACATGTCAAACTGACCTGACATCTGATCTTTTCTTCCAATTACTGACAAAATTTCCAACGAAATGATTAAGCACAGAACTTGATTTCTTTCCCAACGCGGTCGTCATGGGTAGCATGGTTGATAATATCCAGAATGCTACTACTTTAGATGTCCCACACCAGTACCCTGACAAAAGACTTCTCAGTATTTAAAGCCACCATCAGCCGTTTCGCATTTTTCTTCCAATATCTGCCCTTGCTCCTGTTGCTCTGGCATCCAAGGGGAATAGCTCAGCCTTCAGGGTTGTTAGGAGACACCTAAAATCCCGGCGGGGGCATTGTGTACCACAAAGTGAAGCTACGGTTGATTGTGCTTTGGGACCCAGGCAGTTTGTAGAAACTGCACCCAGTATGGGTTTCTTTGGGTTTGCTTCAGGTTTGGAAGCCTGGTCAGAAAGTAGAAGGTGTTTTTTCTGGTAATGCGTTAACCCAAGATGTGTAAAATCCATGCTCAGTTCTCTGTCCTGCCCAGACTTTTGGTGTGAACTGGGCTGAGTTGTGTCCACCTAGGGCAAACAAGGACTCTGTGGTCTGGCCATGTGGTGTTGGGTTGGATGGACAATGGAGCTGGACCATCTGAGCTCATTGCTGTGGCCTCTAGTTACTGTAGATAAACAGACACATTTTGGGCACGATTCCTCGTATCTTCCTTTGGATGTCACAAATGGATCATGCCCCAAAGTGCCTGTAGTTCTCCACTGACACCAAGGGGAGCCCAGAGTCTTTTGCTCAAGTGCAGGTCTCCTTACTAAGACACTTAAAGCCAGGTGAGATGAACGCCATATTCTGCAGACACCAAAACCAACCCTGATTTCAGGTAGTACATCCGCTATGGCAAAAATGAACAGTCCTTAGTAGAAGAACTTTAGTCCAACCTCAACCCTGTCCTCTGCTTCAGCTGAGGACCCCTCTGAAGGGGTAGAAAGTGCTCGCTCAGGGTTGCGTGCCTGAGGGGCTGCCATGGGGGCCATGCAGCTGGGACAGTTTGCGTTTTGAGCTCGCCTCCTGTAAATTAAAGGATCCAGCTGAGCAGTTTTGCCTTACACACGCGGGCATGGAGGGAAGCAGTGTCCCCGCAGCACCGTGAACACGTAAGCACCAGTCCTGTCCTTGTGAGAGAGAAAATCCAGCCGTGCAAGCCTCGAGGTCGGCCAAGACAACGGTACAGAGCTGCAGTTGTCTCTGCTGGACCAGGACCCAAAGCCTAAGAGGATCTGCGTGTGCATGTTGTCCTCCAGCGTCTTCATAATTCATCGTGGTATGTCTGAAACAAGCTTCCGGCAATGTGTTTTTGTTACTGCCCTTAAAATAGGATGCAGAAGGAAAGGTTTATGGGAGATCATTCATTTTATTGGCTCTTCTGCACCAGAATTAATTGCAGCCATATTTATTGCTCAGGCAAGTAGAGATGAGGTAGATAAGGGAATGTCTTTGTTTAGGGCAATGAATAATTTATGTCGTAAATTCACCAGAACCTTGAAATTTGAAGGACTGATTTTTGCTTCCTTCTGCGTCCAGGGAGTGAGATTGAGCCTTAACCCTTGTGTGTGACTGATGTTTTATGACTTCCCGTCACTGTGATCATCTGCTCAACCTTTTGTAACACAAAACGTAGAATTGCCCTGTGTAGGGTGGCTTGGGCTAACTATAGGGTTGGCATCCAGGGTACTCTTGTGTGCGGTGGTGAGAGGCATATCCAAGGAATAACCCATCCTGTCCTATAACAAATGTCTAAGGCAGAATAAAACATCCAACTGACTACAGAGGGAGCTTTGACAAACAGCTTTGACAGCTAATTTCCCATCTGCTAAGACAGGGGCTATGTGTCAAACCCATAACTTCTAGCTGAGCTGGAAGAGATGGTTTTAGAAAGACACCCTGAAGAGCACGGACTAAAAACCTCCCAAATGTCACTAAAAAGGGGCAGTTTCTTTCCCAAAGTGACTTTCCCCCAGGCTGTCGGCTCCTGATGAGTATTAGGCTTTGTGTCCCAGGAAATCCCTCATATCTCTAAGATTATTTTTTTTTTTAATCGAAGAGGACAGATCTCTTGCTGAGACCTATTCTGCCCCTGGGGTGGGCACCACTACCTGCCCACCCCACCTGAGAGCCTGCTCCGCTGTGCAGATGGCACGTGCCCTGCTTCCCAGGCTGGGAACAAGATGGTTTTGTAAGCCTTTGCCTTGGGGATGGAGGGCGAATATTGGTTCATCAGTCCTGCCTGCTTGTGCTCTGGAGCAGAGCTGGAGGGCTCTTGAGCGTGCGTACATTGGTGTCCCTTGGATGATCTCTTGCTTCCAAACGAGGGGGGCGGGAGGGAAAGACAGTGAAAGTCAGAAACTGTAACTTCAAAGACAAGCTGGGATGGGAGCCTCAGCCAGCTTCTGAGAGGAAAAACAGGGATGGCTTCGATTAGCGAGAAGGTAAAACACATGGTTAGACCGAAGAGCAATGTCCTTTCATGGCTTTCTTCTAATCAAAGAAAGGACAGTTGTGGGGGACACTGGCATTCTCAGTGGAAATTTGTCCTGGGAGGAAAAAAATATCCATTTATTTTCATCAACTGAGAAATACATCCATAAATCCTCCTGCCTTGGAGAGGCCCTGACAGAGCAACACTAGCTGGACCCTTTATGGATGACACTGGTGTTATCACCTCTAGAGAGGAGAGGACTTTGGCAACAAACTCAGGTTAAAAAGGGGGGCTACAGGGGAGAAAAATAATAGTCTCTGTGGCTTAATTGTGCCTCCACAGAAGTTAACATTGTCTTAAAAAATCCCAGTCGCAGAGTGGTTGTCCAGGTTTCCCAGCCTGAAGGGAGGTCCCCAGCAGATCTCAGCTGGACCCTGTACCATTCAACAGAGGCAGAAGTCCTTTCAGGGCATGAAAAGTAGGTGGACAGGCATTTACAAAGAATATATATTTTTTTCAGGGTAGCTGAATCCAAAAAGCAGCGGAGGGTTCATGGTGTGGAGTGAGCAGGCCACAGGATGGCAGAGGAAATTCAAGCTTGATAGACAACAAAAGATGAACGTGGGGGGTGAAAAATGGTGCCACCTCAGTGATTTGGGTGCTTCGGCCAGAGTCCGACTGATGATGACAAACACCAACAGTAACTGAAAATGGATATTCAGAGCTTGGATTTTGGATAAGAACACCTAAAGTGGGATTCAGCTGCCTGATTTGGCAGTGATTCATCAAAAAGCTGCCCTAAGCGTGGCCCCTGCAATGCCAGCTCAGTAACTCGGGCCCCTGTGTCTGTTGGCGCATGTTGCCCTTGCTCTGGTCAAGCCTGAACTATGTCCTGAAGCCCTCAAAGGTCCCTGCTTCCAATACCCATCTTCACATCTAAGATACAGCTGAGGCAAAATACAAATAATGGTGGGGGAAAAGGATCTCACTGTTTTCTAATTATTATTTTTTTTTAAAGTAAAAGCTTGCAGGTCTTGCTTTCCTTCCTTGGAGAAGCAAGGAAGGCATAAGCCTGCTCCCCCTCCTTGCCCGCCCTGCCTCCAATTTGCAGGTCAGCATTCATCCAGCAGTTGAATTTTCAGCTGTCACAGGGGTAGAGAGGAGGAAAGAAGACTGATAACTAAAAAGCCACCTGTGGATCATTCACAACCAGACAGCCAGAGGTGGAGGCTGCTGGGTGAGTAATTTTCACTGGCAGAAGTGACCAAGCAGTAGGCGGCCTTTTCCCTTGCTTGGCGTTGAGAGTTGTCAGAGAGGCGGTGAGATGGTCTCTAGCTTGTGCTGGAAACTTCTGGGATGGGAGAGGTAATTCGTCAGCTGCTGAAGTGTGTCAGCCCTCATCTTCTCTTGTCTTCTTGGACATGGCCTTGAAACTCATCTTCTGTGGATGTGAGGACTTAAAACATGTGGGCACTGGTTCCTGCAGGAGGATACGTTGCTGTCCTGGTGAAGCAGGCAAAGGTCTAGCCTGTGTCAGGACCTGAACACCAAACTCTTTTAACTGTGTATCTCCCAAATCTGCTAACCCCAAGCGTGCTCTTTGCTTTCCCTTCTTCTTCCCTGCCTCAGTTTTTTTCCTTCAGTGTTTTTAAATCCCACTTAAAACCCAATAATTACCTTGGCTACAAGAACAGCCAAAATTGGGTTCTGTTGGTTAGAAAATGGTAGGTCACAACTTTTCAAGCCTGCTGGGAGATGTGGAAACTGGAGGGAGGTCTGGGCAGTGTTTGACATGACCGTGCTCCGGTAGGCACCAGGCTAGCACTGGAGCTGGGCAGCAAGGTCTGCACCCTGCCTGCAAGCTGGGGAGGATCAGGTTGGAGAGCACGGGAAAGCATGGATCATGGCAGGCAAAAGGGTGAAAAATCTCTCTTTGCAGTTTCTCAGCAGACTGTGGTTTACGCAGAGGCTTCAGGCGAGCAGGAGGATGAGCGTGCCAGCTTACCATGTGGTTAGATTGTGGTGGAGGGGGGAC
This sequence comes from Anarhynchus alexandrinus, assembly GCA_008711295.1. NCBI lineage: Eukaryota > Metazoa > Chordata > Aves > Charadriiformes > Charadriidae > Anarhynchus > Anarhynchus alexandrinus. The sequence continues at coordinate 7,739,483 of VUYV01000015.1, read as the reverse complement.
ATTCCCCAGCAGGCGTTGGCCATAAGAGGCACCACACCACATGCACGCCCCTTGAGTCACCACTCCTGGGGGTTATGATTTCTCTTTTCTTCCCCAAGCCTGAAATAATTTACAAGTCCTGTTCTGGCATATACTGACTCAGGCTCATGTGCTCCTCAGCAAAGCTTAGACTGGTTTCTCCTCCATCACTGCCTCTCTCTGCCCATTCAGCCATGGAGTAGGTCCACATCTGTATCCATCTGGAGATCTTCAAGCTCATGTAGGTGAGAGGGTAAGGACTGAGCCCCTCTTTGCTGTAGGACCGCACTGTGTGAGGGGAAGAGCTGCAGTCCCTGCCACCAAAGACCAACAAGATGGCCACATCATGCTGCATGACATCTTGTCTGGTGGGCTGCAACAAAACCCGAAAGTTATCGTAAGCACTGAGGAAAAAATTTGGAAGTTACAATTATGTTGTATGGCAACAGGAACTTCATATTAATTCACAGCCAAGTGTGTAATTTTGGTCCAGCCATTTTCTGCAGTTTGGACTCAGGACCAAAAAAAAAAAATGGTCCAAGTCCAGCCAGGTCATACGAATTTTGGGTCCATCTTAAGATATGCCCCGATTCCCCTCCTCCTCGTGACTCCAGAACTTAGACTAGTGTTTGCACCCAAGCACAAGCAAGCTCAGTCTCATGCTTAACTGCTGGCACAGCATCTTCTAGCTTTTATTGTGTTGGTCCTCAGCTGGATTTCCCATGTGCTGCCTCACTAGAACTGCTTTAACAGCATCTCTAGACAAAGTGTTAGAACAGACATTGGGTTGTCCACTAGAAAGGTGGCTGGCTACAACCTCTACCACAAGCCATCCGTGTCCATCTGCTTCAATACTAAGTGCCCACCTGGAACTCTCTGAAGTAGCCAAGATGCTAAATTTGCAAACCAAGGTCTGGTACTGAAGTAGTTGGGGTTACATTAGCACCAGGCAGCACAGTGCTGGGGGGGGGGGGTTCAACACTGAAAGCTAAAAATAGAGACCAAGTTTGGTTTTGATCAACCCAGAGAAGACATATTTAAAATTCAATAGTTAAAATCATTGCAATTTAAAGTAATGCTCCAATGAAAGTTAATGAAAGATAAACCTCTTCCGAACGATACAAAGGAAAAAAGGGAGTAATTACTTAGCTAAGCTATAATTTCATTCATTGTTATTAGGTGGATTTAGATTACTTGCTCACTCGAGATTAGAGATTTGAAGTACACAGCTGAAATCCTCTTTCTAATCCAGAATTGCTAAATCCTTGGGTATTTCTCCATTATTGTGCTTTGATTTGCATCTATGCTCATGTTCAGGACATAATTTCTGTTCTCTGCCAAACAGTTGTTCCTTTCTTCTCCCCTAAACGTAGTTCCCTATTTTCCTGATAGCAAACACTGTAGACAAACCAACAGCCCCAACTCCTCCCAGGTTCTCCGAGGCTTCCAACACTCCATACCTCAGCAGGGTGCTGTAATTATAAACTTCAAAGCAAATGATAATTAATTTTATTGAAACAAAAGATGCCGACAACATGAAACGACTTGAAAAAAAGAGGATTTTTTTAAAATTTCTTTTTTAAACTTTAACAACCTTGTACTTGATGACCCTCCTTGTTTGGGTTGCTGCTACCAGAAATGAAATCCAACCCTTGTGCCCTGTTTCTTGGTCACTTTGGCCCTGCCTCGCTGAGAGCTGTTGCTGGATGTGTGGATGCGGCAAAGGAAGGAGGGAGCAGATGGCACTGGTGCTCCAAGAAAGAGGAGCTAAGGTTCAACTGGTCAACTGGAGTGGCCCTGAGAGTATCAGCAGAGTTATGGGAGGGAAGGACTTGGTCCTTCATTTTTTGGAAGAGGATTTCCTACCGGTTCTCAAATAAACCCATTTCTCTTGGTGGTAGAGGGTTTTGGGGAAATCCACGAAGTGCTGCTTGTCTGTTCTTGTCATCATTAGGGAAAGAGGTGAATTATATCTGGGTGAGCACCAGAGAAGATGGAGTAGGTGGTGATTTCAGTTTGCACAGTCAAGGGAAAAGCATCCTCTAATTCTGCTTGGTGATGTTGAACCCACAGACCACTCTGAGATAGCAAGACGTCTCTTCATGTTCATTACAGAATCACAGAATGGTCAGGGTTGGAAGGGACCTCTGGAGACCATCCAGTCCAACCTCCCTGCCAGAGCAGGGGCACCTCCAGCAGTTGCACAGGACGGTGTCCAGGCGGGTTTGGAACGGCTCCAGAGTGGGAGACTCCCCCACCTCTCTGGGCAGCCTGTGCCAGTGCTCTGCCACCCTCAAAGGAAAGAAGTTCCTCCTCATGTTAAGATGGAACTACATCCTAGCAACTGAATCTCACATCAAGAGAGGGAGCAAGGAGTTAACGAAGTCTTGTGCTCAGAGACCAGCTGTGGGGGGACACTGTTTAGGCAGCTCTTGAAGTGTGGCACTTACTAACCTGCCCATCAGTGTTGCTGGAAAAGGCATCCATGTTTTCCTACATAAAGGAAAATAAAATAAAGAATTCTATGGAAAGCACCCTATGTTTCATCTGAAAAAAAAACCAAAAACCCAAAACAGTTCAGTGGAGATTTAACTCCAGCTCTCTTGTTTTTTCATCTGTTTGAATGGTCGGGGTGCAAAGGGAGTGGTTGGGTGCTGCCCAGAGTCGTAACCACACTGGTTAATGTTTCAGTGCTCAGTCACGTCTGGTTTCTAGCTGTTACCTGCTCTCACTCAACTGATTTTTAACTCACTTGGCATTTTCCGTGCGTGCAAGATGTTTGGTTAGATCCCTTATGCTGTGTGTGTGGAAATAAAAGGCCAGCTAAGAACAGACAAGCGATTAGGCATTAGGTGAGGTATAATCCTCCCTAATCACATTTCTAAACCTGGTAGTTGGAGGTAGGATTAGAGTTATTAACATGCGGACACTAAAGCATATAATTTATTTAACAATTACTGGCTCTTTGTGAAGGGGGTTATACACAAGCTGCAACCGCACACCGGCTCCTCCATCTCGTGCAGGATGATGCTGATGTCAGTGACAAAGCTAACAGATATGGCTTGCTGTCCGCTGGCACAAACAGCAGCAAAACACGGGTTACCTTGGATAGAAGCAGAAGCAAATCTGAAATCCCCTTGCAGGACCCCCATGCAGTCCTACAGGAGCATACCTGACATCTGGATACTAAGCTGCGTGAATATAAACAAATAAAATATTATAGGGTGAAAAAAATTTAGCTGGTGTTTCTTAGTCTTCTCTTCCTGAACACGCCGTAATACAAATGTACAATCGTTTAAAAAGCTGGAACTTGTAGGATGAAGAGCAGAAGGCAAAGGCAACAACTGGCACGTAGCGATGTTGTGCAAGAGCAGCAGGGAAGGGAATTCCAGAGCTCCTGGATCAAACCCTGTCCTGAGCATGCCATACAGTTTTCCCAGCTCAGTTGGGCACTGCAGTGTTACACCACAGATTTACGTGCCAGATAGACATCCTGGTAGTCAACAGATTTGTATTTTCATTCTTCAGTCTATCATGTCGGTGTACCTGTGTCTGCCTTTGGAGAACTGAGGCTTGACCTTGTGATTGTGCTGAGAATGTTTGGAACAGCAAGGTTTTTTTTACCCAATTTGTAAAATAAAAATTAAAAATAAAAATCTGTGTCCCAGCCCATTGCCTGGTGCACATTAACCTACTGAAGGATAGTTTCAGGTTGCTCCAAGAAGGATGCCAGGTCTGCTCGGCAGCAGAAGGACGGGATGCCAAAGCCCAGGGGCAGTTCAGTCTGATCCCAGGACCATGTAGACATAGATGGGAAGTCCCAGGGAAAGCCCAACACATAGCTCCCTTGTCCGTGCTCTTCAGCTGCCACAGTTCCTGGCAAAGGCTTGGCCCTGGGCCACTTGCACTCTTCCAGACAAGTCTTGGGCACGGTTTGGGATTTAGGTCAGGCCAGGGACCATTTGCAACAACATTTTTCATGTGCCCGCCCTGTTTTGAAAGCCGAAAGTCTGGTCCTCTGGGCGTTGCTCATTCCACACCAGTTGGCATCTCTGGCTGCGGCCAATTGGTGTGGTACATACACCACGCGCTGCTCCACACTGGTATACCAGATGTGCTCACGATGTTGTATGAAAGAGAAAACGACACTGCTACGGTCAGGTTTACACCTCACATGCTCTGCTGTGTGCCTTGGCCCAGACTTGCAGGCTTGAAGCATCCTGAGGTGTCTAAAAATTAAGATGCTTCCATTATAGTCAGTGCAGAATAATAGGAACTCCAGGGAGTTATTCATCCCACCCTAAAACAAGTTCTAAAATAGAACCGCCCTCTAGAGAGGCTGCTTTTCCTGATGGCTGTAGGAAGTTTAGGGTGGCTAAGTTAGACTTTGACACCTAACTTCTAACATTTGGTGAAGTTCATCCAACCATCTGCCTGCAGGGATAAGGGTCTGGTGTTGGACGTAGCCTCAAGGCACCCCTCAGAAGACACTACAACCCGTAGTGTTTTTTCTAGCCTGTAAATCCCACAAATGTATTTTCTTGTGGACATTGTAGAGCAAAACCATGTTCCAAATATCATTTTCTGGGACTGTAAGTACAATGGCATGGCCAGAGAGGTTGGTCCTCTTTTTTTGATTTCCCTTCTCTAGGCTTTGTTCTTGCCCCAGACAGTAGCCGTGCGTTGCAGCTCCTGGCTCAGAGCACAGAGATCTTTCAGGTGATGCCTTTTATGTTTCCAGCTGAGACTGTAATCGGGCTGTGTCACAGATTTGACTCATATCAGCCACTGTTAAGTCATCATGCTCAAAAAAGGGCAAAATGTCAGGAGAGGGGAATGGCAGGATCCCTTCATGGTGGCAATCTTATCTGTCTGGAATTGTAAATGGTGCCGGTTTGATTATCTCGCTCCTCACCACTCCTCACCCTTTTTGCTGAGAAGCAAACTAAGAAGAGAAACTGAAGATCTGTTTCAAAATAGATGTTTTTTCCAAGCCACTAGCCTTCATTTTTAAATTTATGCCAAGTGTAAAATGTCATGGCTTTTCTTCTGGCTTTATCTAGCAGCAGGAGACCATTATCTACTGACATTACCTGTTAAATAAGTGCAAACTACCTGTAACTGCAGCATTGCATGTGCCTGGGGGATTTATGTAAGCCTGAGCTGATATCGGGGATGGACTTTGGAAAAAAAACCTAGAACATCTTAAAGAGGCAGAGTTGATTAATCAAATCATGTCTTCATCTGAAAATGTTGTACCTGCCACTGACACAAATAACCTCTGAGACGATGATTGAAAGAGGATTCACGGGGAAAATATTCTCCCCTATCATTTTGTTAACTTTGTGCGTTTGACAGCACATCACTGCGTCTAGACAGTTTCACGGGTAGGCTGACAATCAGCTGTCTGGCGCTGACACGTGGTAGGTGAGATGCTACATATGCTTTTCCTCCAGATCAACTAGAGGAGAAATAACAGGAACATCAGCTGAAGGATGAGAAGATAGCAACCAGGAATGGATAATCAGAAAGATGCCCAAGCACACTGGCTGTCATTTCTCCAAGCATTTCCAGGAGAGGACTATTCAGACATGGAGCATCATAGCTGCCAATGCCCATCAGCAGAGTCATTAGGGTTTGTGCTGGGCACTTTTCTTGGGCAGAATGACTCCTGGGCTCAAAGCCTGCTCGAGGCACATCTGAACCGTGTTTCTTAAAGGTGGACAGAGTTCAGACTGACATTCCCTGACTCTCTCCCTCCCCAGACAGCGTAGTCACCTGGAACGCCAAGTTTGGCACATTGCAAAATCCACCCAAGACCTGGGTAAGCAGCCAGCCCTGAACTCCGTGTTGCTCTGGTTACAGCACTCGCAAACCTTGAGCTAGGGAGTTCAATCAAGAGGTTTTCAACCCTGATTAAATTATAGACACATCCTGGAAAGGGCTTTCCAGATGATTCTTCTGTTTCCTTTAACTTCAACAGGGCTTTTTTTTGTCCCTGGTGGGCCAGAGGCAAGCTGAGCTTCAACATAAAATTTAACAGTAATAATTGCACCCAATTTAAAGTCCTTCAAGGCTTTGCATAATGATAAAGTCAGCCATCAGGACCACTCGTGGCTTCACAGGGCCAAAATTGTCAGTGTCTGTTCTTCAAAACCACAAACATCTATCACCTGTGTTAGCTAAGGAGAGGTCTATGGTTACGCTCAGCGGTGAAAACTACACACAGAGGGCAGCTGGGTCCTTGAGTCCAAAAATAACTGCCAAAACTTGCCTTAAATCCTTACCATCAGATTTAGCTTTTAAGTTTGTGCAAGATACTTGCATTAATTCTGCAAAAGAAGACACAACGTCCTTGGAACACCTCTAATATCACATCTTCCCAGTGCTTGAGGTGCAGATGACTTTTTTTTTTTGCTTTAATCTTCAGCCCAGTGGATAGTGAACAAGACATTGCTTCTGAGGGATGTTACTGTTTGTCTTCAGTTGCCGTAGATTACAAATTGCTGCAGACTACTGTTTGTATAGACTTGGAAAGTGATTTATCTTGGAATGAACATATACAACACTATTATTGGACATGGAGTACTGCATGCAGCTCTGGTGCCCCCAACATCAGAAGGACACGGACCTGTTGGAGAGGGTCCAGAGGAGGCCACGAAGATGATCCAAGGGCCAGAGCCCCTCTGCTGTGAGGACAGGCTGAGAGAGTTGGGGTTGTTCAGCCTGGAGAAGAGAAGGCTCCAGGGAGACCTTAGAGCCCCTTCCAGTCCCTAAAGGGGCTCCAGGAAAGATGGGGAGGGACTCTTCATCAGGGAGGGGAGTGATAGGACGAGGGGTAACAGTTTTAAACTGAAAGAGGGGAGATTTACACTGGATATTAGGGAGAAATTCCTAATAATTCCTTACTCTGAGGGTGGTGAGCCCCTGGCCCAGGTTGCCCAGAGAAGCTGTGGCTGCCCCATCCCTGGAGGTGTTCAGGGCCAGGTTGGACGGGGCTTGGAGCAACCTGGGCTGGTGGGAGGTGTCCCTGCCCATGGCAGGGGGGTTGGAACTCGATGATCTTTAAGGTCCCTTCCAACCTAAACCATTCTATGAGCCTCTTTTATTTGTTTCTTGCTCTCTGCAGACCACTGCTTCTATTTCAGTTGCTGCTTCTATTTATTTGTGTGTGGTGTGCATCTTCTGTGTTTTCTAAGGCTTTCATTTTTTGTAGCTTTTTCTTGCCCTGTTCCTTGCTGTGACATATATCAACAGGCTGATTAAGTTCTGAATCCGACTTTTGCAGCCCACGTGCTCTGCTTTCCTTATCTCTGGTGCTTAAAACTATATGATCTGTAATATGTTTGCCTGCAGTTGCGTCAAACTGGCATGAAGAAGCTAACTCGGCTAGACTGCAGTTTCAGATTTTGTTTGGTTGCACCTATCAGGAGACATACCTCTCCATTTCCATTTTCACTAGCAATACTACTCTAAAGCATTTAAGATCTCATTATTGTCTGACCTTTCTTCACCTGTAAATGCGAAGGTTTGAAAAATCCGAAGCTGTCCTTGCCTGTGGCTATGAGCTGGGAGTCTTTTCCTACTGCCATGTTTCATAAATATTGACAAATTACTTTTATAGAGTGATCTGCACAGTGTAGTAAATGTAGTCACTCAGATTGGTGGTTTTAAGACAGCTGTCTCAAGGAATCAAGGCTGCACATCTCAACTTTAAGAGAGGGGACTGCATTTTGGAAAGCAGTGACTTTAAAAAGGATTTACAGGCCACTGTTGAAAACACTGTGAGTGTATATTCCCGGTTTTACATAGCAGAGGAAATGCAGCCTTTGAATCCATAAGGAGAAGGCGACCGAATAAAGGCAGGGAAGTCTTATAACTCTGTAAATGTATTAAAAGACTGTTCATGGTTTCAGTGTCCATACTTCCAAACGGAAGTTGTAGAGGTAAAGAGGATTTGGGATAAGCGATGAAGTTTGGAAACCCTCCTTGCAGCGAAAGACCAAAGAGACAGAGTTTAGTTTGTTTAATTAAGAAAAACACTGAGGTGCAACTCACTCCCAGTTGCCAAATACTTATATGCAATAAAGATTTCTATGTAAAGACATCAGTCTAGCAAAACAAAACCAGCAAAAAGGTATAAAGAGATGTAATGGCAAGAAGTTGAAGCAAAACAGATCCCTTACAGATAAAAAAGAAAGGCTCTCATTTTCACCACGCCGACTCAGCAGGCAGTCGGTGGATCCCTCCCACCGCAGGTCTGTAATCAGAGTTGAGCTGCCTTTTCCATGGCTCATATGCAATAACTGCAAAGTTTATGGACTCAAAAAAGGATTCTGTGGGCGAAATTATTTGGCCTTTGAAATTAATAACAAAGAGTAGATGGTTGTAATGGTCCAGCTTAGTTATAATTTCAAAGACTCCGGTTAAATGTTGATTTTTAACCTCTCAGTGCCTTAAATCCTGCAGCCAGGACATGGCATCAGGAGAATATCCTCCTACATATTGGTGAGAGGCTGGTCTGTATTGCCAGAAAGGCACTTCCAAAGTACAACAAGGCAAAACTTACTTTTGCAGAGAGCAGATTTTGCTGTGCTGAGAGACGACACGGGCCCAGCACCAGCTTCTTCCACCAGCTTGATCCCAAGCTGGGGGAGGACGAAACCAGCTGACTCTTACACCAAACGGCAGAGGCAGGGATGACTCCTTGAGTTCTTCCCTGACATCCTCTGTAAGTACGATGGCTGTCACCCTGTCACGCCAGGGCTGTCCAAAGAGCTCCTTCTTCTGTCACCCCAGTCGAAGAAATCAGCCTGCCTCCCTGGTAATGTGGAGTGCCAGGGACGGAGGCTCCAACACAGCCTTCCCCGTGGATTACACAGAAAAAGCTATCAGTTGGCTTCAAGCGCTGTTCGAAGGGTAGAGATTTTTTTTGCATCGGTTATTCATCATGATAAATGCCAGGAGCTGAAATAAACAACATGACAGTTTTGAAATGATAAAGTCCCAGTATATTTTTAAGGCCTAATTTTTTATTATGGCAACATTTTTATTTGGTGATGGCTTCAATCACATAACAGTAATATATGTTTTATACCTCTAAATAAAACTAAGCAAGAAAGGATTTTTCAGGTTCTTTGAATTCTTGCTTGATCTATTCTGCTCATCAGACTAAATAACTTTTGAAATGATATTGTCATAAATCACTAGTTTTTGAAAGCAGAAAGAGAATGTTCAAAATCTGTAACTAAAGCTTTGCAAGACCAATAATAACATAAAGAAAACTTTTACCTCAAAGGATTCTAAACATTTCATCAACTAATATAGACAATATATACAGAGATGACTTCCAACTCGGCTACCAATCTTGCACAGATGGTGTAGAAAACTGGGGTAAATCTCATTGAGACTAATCTATACAAACATATGCTTAATTAGCATAGTGCATCTTACACAGGGTAAAACAGAAACAGACTGTATTGCAATAACTGATCACAGCATAAATTGGTTTATTTTGATCCTTCCTAGGGAGGGACCAACTATTTTATTTTTTTTTATTATTCTGCAGATTTCACTGTAATGAATTAATTTCAGCTTGCTGGAAAAAGCAAACAGAAAAAGGAAATAAGGATGATAGAAAAATTAATCATAGCAAGGTTTGCATTTATGCTGAATTGTGGTCCTGTGACTGATCCCACTGCCTTCAGCTGGCTTATTCACCGCATAGATTTAAACGTGTACACAAATCCTTGCTGGACCAGGGCCTGCCATTAATTCAGAAACAAAGCTATTGTCCCCCAGGCCTACTCACAAATTACACTTGTTTATTTAAGTCAATAAAGATAAACTTGCGTAAATCTCTTTGTAAACAAGGCTATTTCACTTTAATGACGGCTTATTTGGGGTTAGCATAAATGTGTTTCTAATCAACTTCAACTAATCCAAAATAAAGGATGTAGGCAGATGAATGGTGCGGTATTTGGAATAATAAGAAAGGACAGAGGGATAACCCGAGAAAAAACAGAAATGCTGACAACATGAAGCGTTTCTAATCTATAAAAATGAGGAAAACAGAGGAAAGAAAAGCCATTTTTAGTGACTATTGACAACTGAGTGGACATCCCCTAGCTGGCAGTGGGTGGAGGGTGTATGTCCAGATGGTTCCTCAGGGAGCTCGCGTGGGCAGCCCCTGTCCCTCCTTACCTCGGAAGGGAGCAGCAAAGTGCTGCCGAACCCAAGGGAGGTCCTACAAAACCATCTCGGAGGCTCCGCAGTCCTGCTTACCTGCAACCTCCGCTGCCAGTCAAGCGTAATTAAGAAGTGTTTTGAGTTCAAGCAGCGTAAGACGTTACCGTTCCTTGGCGGTGGCTGACCACACCTAAAGTTAGGCGGAAAACCCAGGCTTTGAAGCCAGGAGACTGGTACGAAATTGAGTTCACCGAGCTTATATACAACATCCGTGATTGCATCTGAGCTACCAAGCTCCCCAGAAGGAGCCGGGTCTTCGGGATTTTCCTGTAGCAAGATCTTCCTGCCCGATTGTATGAAAGCTCCCGATCCGTTTCAGCGCAAAGTCAAGCAAGTTAACGCAGGAAAAGAATTCAAAATTCAAGGGTTTGTCTGACTATGCCGAAGTTGTCTCTCTCAACTCACTCCGCTTTCGGTTACTCAGGGCAACTGGGTTTATGTGCAAACAGGCACTAGGAATTAAGATAAGTTAAGGTAGTTAAAAGATTCACTCATCAGAATTATACAGTGTAAATGAGGAACGTGAGCAGATATAACGATCTTCTCATTGTACGATGAGTTTCCTACAGGAGATGTCACTTCTACGGATTACTGTCTCACTCCATTCCATCTGATAAATGTAATGTACTTTATAACGTAAACACCAACCAGTTTGTACTATGATGGGTCAGAAAGGCACATCTTTGCTTTTAGCACATTGTTTTGAATACTAGTTATTTCTTAAGTCCACTTTGACAGGGGTATAAGACAGACACAGCAGGCTTACATCAAGGGCTGTCAATTTTTTTTTACATTTTGGGACTGTTTCCTTTTTTTTTTTTTTTTTGCTTTGCTTTGAAATCTCCGAACAGCCCAGTCTGAAACGACAGTGATTTATGTAATATTGGAGACGCACTTCTGCATTTCAGAAGAGGTAGCGCACAGATTTGAGTTTCAACATTTCAGAGAGAAATTTCATTACTGGAAAGATAAATAGAAGAGCAGAAAGATGAAGTGCGCTTTTATGTATTTTGCTGTTACTCCCAGCCTTAAGTCACAGCTTTTTCTAAAGTTTGAGGAGTACTTGGCCCTTTGCACATATTTAATCTACTATATGCCGGTAGGACTGAGTAGAAGTTCCTATTCATTTTGGAGACTTTTATGCCTCATGCAATAGCTTCCTTTTCACTTACGATGTTAAAGCTCTTCTCTAGTCACTTTAATGTGATGCCTGTTTGGATAGGACGCCAGCAGTTAGCTGTCTTGAAAATCAACCGACATGTTCCTCATTATCTGATGGGAGAAGCATAGTGTGGTGTCCTCTTTAACCCTCTCCGTGCCGCCACAAGAAGTGATACAGTGTGAAGCTGCTTACAAACTTCACGTGATATAAGGAGAAGCGGTTTAAGCCCGTATTTAACCCTCCGAGGCTGAGGGAGACACAATCTCGATCCCAGAGGAGTTGTTTCATGCTGTTACCTACACGGGGGAAGTATTTGCACGTGTTGCAGTGTTCGCCCCTGTGGCAGGCAGTCCTGCAATGCCAGGGACGGGCTGCTTTTGTGCCATTTGACCATGAAATAATGCGGCATGAAAGGGAATCTGTCCCTCTCACAGTATCCAGACCCAGCTTCTCTGTGCGCCATCCTCTCTTTCATAATCTTTGGCAGATTTGTGGAAGATGAAAGCTACCTTCATGCAAGTTTAGAGAGAAAATAACATGCTCAAATGGCATTTACAGTAAGCAGGGAAGCAGCGCTGCAGTCGCTGATGTAAGAGACAAAGCCCTTATTGAAGTATACGCCAGTGCTTCAATAGAATGAGCTAAGAAATCTGGGAGCATTTAGCAGTGGGTCTCCATGGATTTACGGTCATTTTTGTCATACATTATTTCCTGTCTTGAACATGCTGGCTGATCTTTTTGTATTGCAACTCTCTTCAAAGCTCTTCCTTCCTTTCTTTTTTTTTTTTTTCCAGTTTAACAGATCATTTTGACATATTGGTAATAATGACCTCAACACAAAAACTATCTGCCTTCCTGGCATCGCACTTCACACTCATCTCCACCTTCACGGAGTGATATCTGATAGTGTCGGGTCATTTAGAAATCCTGGGTGTCTTTGAAGTTATCTGATATTGGTGTTGTATTTCTTTTACCTCTGAAGGGATTTGGTCACAGCCTTTGGGAAGTCAACACATATTCTCTGTAGCATAGTGCAGCCAGCTACCGTTTCATCATGTTTTCTTTAGATCTTAGATTATTTCCCTTGTTCTTTCTAGCCGACAGGTGACTGTGAAATACCACTGGGCTGTTCCTGTCTCTCTGTATAAGAATGCCATTTGTGAGGACGTTGATCCCTCTGCTGCACGTTAACATACCTTGTGAGAGATGCTGATGCTCTTCCGCTGCAGGTTCAAATCCAAATGGGACTGTCAACCTGTACCTAACCACCAATGTCCAAAATGTGCTGAGCTACATGGTTTAGTAAATAGTCTCCAGCTTTTGTATCAGGGATTGAGTTTTGCTGTTTCTTTTTTTTTTTACCAGACCAGGTACTATTCCTGCAGTTGCAGGCGTGTGGCCAGGAGCCCTTTCTAGAGCAGTGTTTAAGTTGCAGATGCGCATCTTGCCTGGCTTCTCCACGGCAACCATGCTTCTCAGGTAACTTCTGGGCTCTGTGATTTGCGGCCCCTATGCCGCCTTCTTCCATTTGCTTTATTTCTCCTGCCGCTTGCCATTTCCTTTCCTAAAGAAAGGAGGTTTATGCAAATATTAGATTTATTTTTTTTTTTAATCAGAGTGCCCCAAAATAAGCCTGTGAACCTTCTGACCTGTTTCACCCCAACCTAAGAGACACGCAGAGCTTTTGGAAATACAAGGTCTGTCAAGTTTCATGGCAAACAGCGGCGGTATTAGAAAAGAAAAACCTTGTTAGTGCTCCGCCGGGGAGAAAGGCAGAGAAAGCTCAGCCCTTATCAGCACTGTTTGGCTTCCTTGGCAGCAGAGAAGCGGTGGGCAGCTGGCCAGCCAGCACGCACATAGCCCTGAACCAGCCACAGCATGTGCTGCTCCGTGCCCAGACGGCAAGCTAATAAAAGTAGGTTGGGGACATAGGAGGGAGCTTTGGATATATCAGAAGTCAGCCGGGGTGGGGGGTGAGGGGGGATATAAGAGGAGAGGAGGCTGTGGATTTAATGCAGCGGAGAGGTGAAGGGAATGTCTGACACGAATCCATAGAAAAACTGAGCTTAATTAACTTGCTGTTCATAGAAAAAATATTCTCTCTGAATTCAGTGAAACCTCCATAAAGCAAGTGCTGCGCTGGCTGAATAGCCTGTATCTGTTTCCAGGTACAACACGCCTGGAACACCTCCTTATCTTTCAGAAACACGATGGTAATCTGTTAGCAGCTCTGCATTGTCGGCAGTGGGTATCTTCTCCATTTTACTTTTGTGTTTATTTCATGACTGGCTTGAATCTCAAACTGATGGAATTGGGGAAATAAAAAACAAACAAACAAACAAAAAAAACCTGAATAAGCTTCAAGTCTGCTTCAAGCTGGGAAAATCCAAGGACAGGCAAGGCAAGAGGGAGATTTCTGTGAGTCCACATCTATCATTCTGTCAGAAGGGCTAAATGATGGGAGAGGTTCCTCACCTGGCTCCTGAGAATACCAAGCCTGTTGAGATGGGATACGTGCCCAAGATGTTGAATCATAACACCGACGTCACTGAGCGCAGAAACCGTTTCAGTCTGGAAGAGGAGCGTGTCTCTGGAAAGCAAGCTGTTATGCTGGTGAGATGGGACCTCAGGTATAAGAGAAGGGGACTTGGGGGTGTTGGTGGATGAGAAGCTCACCGTGAGCCGGCAATGTGCGACTGCAGCCCAGAAAGCCACCCGCATCCCGGGCTGCATCCCCAGCAGCGTGGCCAGCAGGGCGAGGGGGGGGATTCTGCCCCTCTGCTCCGCTCTGGGGAGACCCCCCTGCAGTGCTGCCTCCAGCTCGGGGGGTCCCAACAGCAGAAGGACATGGACCTGTTGGAGCAGGGCCAGAGGAGGCCCCGGAGATGCTCCGAGGGCTGGAGCCCCTCTGCTGGGAGGACAGGCTGGGAGAGTTGGGGGGGTGTCAGCCTGGAGAAGAGAAGGTTCTGGGGAGACCTTAGAGCCCCTTCCAGCCCCTAAAGGGGCTCCAGGAGAGCTGGGGAGGGACTCTTGATCAGGGAGGGGAGCGATGGGATGAGGGGGATTGATTTTAAACTGGAAGAGGGGAGATTCAGGTTAGATTTTAAGAAGAAATTCTTTCCTGTGAGGGTGGTGAGCCCCTGGCCCAGGTTGCCCAGAGAAGCTGTGGCTGCCCCATCCCTGGAGGTGTTCAGGGCCAGGTTGGACGGGGCTTGGAGCAACCTGGGCTGGTGGGAGGTGTCCCTGCCCATGGCAGGGGGTTGGAACTGGATGGTCTTTAAGGTCCCTTCCAACCCAAACCGTTCTGTGATTCTATGAATTGTCCTGTGGCTGAGATATATGGGGGAGCAATAAGGAAAAGTATCAAAAAAGTGGAAGCAAAAAACCCAGAGTGCCTCTAACAGACTTACAGCAAAGCAGGTTTTTGGTTTTCACCAAAAAAAAAAAACCAAACCATTAAACTCCCATCTTGCGGGTTCCCAGTCATGCTCCAGGGAACCCGCCGGGGGTCACCTCCCGCATCCCTGCAGGCAAAGCAGCGATGGGTTCCGCAGGCCGACGGGTCCCCCGTCGCAGGCAACAGGCTCTAATTTACTTGTGGCGAGCCCGGGCATTTGCTTAGGCGCAGGAATTTGGTTATATTACATCATTACCCCACCACAGGTGGTTAAAGCTGTTGAAGAGTCTACTGAAGGCAGTCACTAAAAATAAAAAAAAAACCAAACGTGAGGGGAAACCCTCTCTTTCACGAGCGGGTGACGATGAGGGGGAGGCCCCCGCCGTGAGGGGACGCCGGCAGCCCCGAGGCGGGCGCAGGCAGAGGGGGGCCGGGCGGGCCTCAGGGCCGCCTTCTCTGGGCGCCGCACCTCAGGGACCGCCAGGACGGCAGCCCGTCCCGGAGCCCGAAGCTGTAGGTGACGGCAGGAGGCGAGGCCTCGGGCGGCCTAAATCCGTTTCGGGATGAGATCAGGGAACCAGGCGCTGGTGAGGGGACGAGGAGCGGGGCCACGCCGCCCTCAGGCCACGGCTGTGGGGGCAAGAGGGGCGTCGTGGCCCCTGAGGGGCCGCCATGGCTCTCGCCCCGCACCGACCCTCTGAGGGGAGAGGTTTCGCCCTCCCTCGTCCAAGGAGCATTTAAACTTCCATTTAGTTGCGGCTTTATTGGCCGCTCGATGGCAGGCGGCCCAGGGGCGTCCCCCTGTCGGGCCCGCCGCGGTCCCTGAGGGAATCTGTGGCGGGACGGGGCGAACTACTTTTTCTCAGCTCCCACCCGCGCCCGGCGCGGAAGGTTACGGGAGCCGGCAGCGGTGCGCGCGCGCCCACGCCACCAGTGCGGCTGCGCTCCTGCGGGTCACCCAAACCTCCGCTCCGCTGCGCCTTCCCCGATCAACCGCCCCTAGCGGGCGCCTGGGACCAGGAGTGGCAGCCGGCGCGGCCAATCGGAGGCACCGCCCCGCCCCCGCCGCGCGGGGCACGCAGCACCGCCCACCCGGCTCCGTCTCCCTTCGCCTCGCGTCTCTCTCTCCTTATGTTGTTTTTTTTTTTTTTCCCCTCCGCCGCGGGCACTCGATTGGCGGCTCAATCCGCCAATCGGGGGCTCGGGCCGGACGGCCGCATCAGCTGTCCAATCCTCGCCTGCTGTTTTTCAAGTGGCGGGCAGCCTAACCAATGAACCGCCTCCCCGCCCACCGCCGGGGGCGGGGCGCGGCGGCAGCCAATGGGCGCGGGGAGGGCGGGCGCGCAGGGGAAGGCAGCGCTGAGGGAGGAGGGCGGCCGCGCAGCTCGCCGAGGAAGAGGTTGGTCCCGGGGCGGTTTCGGCGGGCGGCCCGGTCGCCGCCGCCGTGGGAGAGGAGAGGCGGGGGGCACCGGGCGGCCGCTCCGCGGGAAGGGATGCGCCGCCGGCCGTGTGCGGGCTGGGGGGGTACGGCCTGGGCCTGGTCCCGGCTGGGGACGGGGGCGCCTCCCCACGCCCTCCTCCCCCTTTGTTGTGGTGGGACGCGGCCGGCGCTGAGGGCTCCGGCGGCGGCCCGGGGTTTTGGGGGTCCGGGGGGAGCTGCTTCTCCCGGCGGGAGGAAGGGGGTGGAGGGGCGGCTGCTGCCGGCCGCTGGCCGGGTCTGCGTGAGGGGAAGCGGGGCGGGAGGCGGGAGGGGGGTGTCGCTGTCACCCCCCCCCCTCCGCCTCCCACACGCCCGCATAGCCCCCGAGGCGGGGCGGTGAAGGGTGGGAAGGGCCGGTTTGTGCCTCCCTATGTGTGTCTGGGGGGGAATGAGGGGAGGGAAATAAAGTTCTGCTTCTCCTTCTTCTCCCCCTCCCTCTCTGCCCGGTCTTTTTTTCTTGCAGAGATCAGGTGTGCAAAACTTCGTGCCGGGGTGGTGGAGAAAGTTAGGAGCAAGTTGCAAAGAAGTTCCCCATCCCTGGAGGTGTTCAAGGCCAGGTTGGACGGGGCTTTGAGCAACCTGGTCTAGTGGGAGGTGTCCCTGCCCACGGCAGGGGGGTTGGAATGAGATGATTTTTAAGGTCCTTTCCAACCCAAACCGTTCTATGATTCTATGAAGTGTTTGGGATTGCAGGCTTTGCTGCAGCCAGTGCCCTTTTTTTCTGTTCCTCTCCTAATGCAGAGCCATGGATGTGAAATACACACTGCCTACATGAGACTTGTACATGTGAGATTAGTGTTTTTCTTCATAGCATTCGTTTTAATGCAGTAACTGTCTATGCATTGTAAGATGTAAACAAACATAATCTGTTAAGTGTTTTGTCTACCTAGATAAGCACATGGGAGAAGTTGAGATGTGATAAATGCAAGTAGCTGGTGCTACTGCAGAGTTGTAGAGTTCCTATTTGTAATTTTTTGTGGGGAGTGGAGGGGAAGAGAAAAAGTGCGACACAGTACAGTCTTTTAGTCCTCACTCTGGGGAAATAAAAGAAGGAAAAAAAAAAAGTGGGTGGGTGAAGAGCCCTTGTGACAGTCTTGGAGAGCTGTTGAATCGAACAGCTGGGATTCAGACTGCAGCCTAGCCTCATGTCTCTTTGGTTGTCCCTCACAGTTTTTGACTAAAAAAAAGAAATGCATGTGTGTTGTGCTCTTTTCAAATTCTTTATAAACAAGTAGATAGCATTAAGAAAAAGTTTTGCTTACTGGGTTTATCAAATAAGTGTTTCTGAAAATGCTGCTAGTGAATGCTGCAACCTGTGTATGTTGTCTGTAGTGCTCATGTTATCACATTTCATGATTACAAACGAGTCAGATTCCATCTGTAGCAAGAAGTTTATAATGACAGCTTATTAGGAGACCGCACATAACAGCAGGTTTGTCTGTTCTTAAGTGTTCCTCTCTTAGCCTGGAGAGCTGTACTTTCAAACTGATTCATGACATTATTTCTGTGGGGGCTGGACTCTGTAGTGAGAGACTGATTAGTCTTTGCTCTGTTCTCCAGGCTGAAAAAAAAAACCCAACCAAAAAACCAACCCTCTTGTTGTTAAGGCAAAAGGCTTCTCTTAGCAGAACAAGCTTGCTGTTTAGTCTTTCCTGTGCTTTATCACAGTGTTGGAGCTTGCATGGTGCTTGGATAGATTTTTTTTTTTGATGTGTGTGTGTTTGTGTTTGTTCTGAGGCATAGCTTTAAAACCTTAGCATTTACAAACTGTAGTGAATTAGAGGGGAATGACAATATAAATAAAGGGGAGGTTTTTGAAGTCCCTTCCCCCCCATTTGTTTAGCACTATCATGATGAAAGATAGCATTAGTTACAAATGCCTTTAAAAAGAGGAAGGGAAGGATCTAATTTAAGATGGTTTAAACTTAACTCAAAGATGAGTCTAAGCACATATTTAACAATATATTGGGCTGTTTAATAGGGTAACCTGGTAGTTGATTGTTGTTCTGCAGTTGTGTGGGTCAGACTCAGACTATACCGACAGTCACCAAAATGAACAAAAGTGTTGAACATCCAGTTTTCTTTATGGAAGAAGCTGGGCGTGTGTAATACAATCTTGGAAAAGAATTTGTCAACTTCCCTGAGGTTCTGTTTGATGATAGAAAGGAGAACATAATTGAAAAAATGAGGTTAAAAAAATTGGGCTCTTAACTGATCTCTTCTTTTTCTCCACCCAGAAGCTAGATTCACAAACAAAATCAAATAAGCTTGAATTACACAGTGAATCTCCAAATGAAAGGCCCTCCTGGGTCCTCCTCCATCTTCCTGTTCCACTTGATCTTTCAGAAGTGTTGAGCACCGGTTGATATAATTGAGTTTATTGGAGCTCAAAAAAAATCTCTGCTACTGAGAGCAACTTTAAAAAACAAAACTTGTTTCCATCTCTCTAATCCCTTTCCCACAAAACTACTGGGAGAACAGGCTTTGTAGTAGGTTCTGGATAACAACGAATCTGAGCTTTGCTTGAGACTGAAGAGAATTCCTAAGTTTTGTTTATATAAAGAACAGTACGCAAAGTTTTAATTATTATAAAAAGTATTCTAGAGTTTTCAAATGTATTCAGTGCTGCCTTAATGAGTGTGCATGTAAATGCCCTGTAATTGAAAGCATCCATTTATGGGCCTGACTTGCTAAGTGAGCTGTAAATTCTGCTTTTCAGATTGGATTTAATGACTTTTATCATAAAGCCACAAACTGGTTGTGAACTGTGCCGAGGGGCAAACAATACCTAAGCTTACTTTGCCAAAATATTTGTAATTGTTGATTTGTTAAACTGAATTGCTGCAGGTCATGCGATGGGATTAGTTTTTTGTAATAGAATGGAGAGTACAGGCAGCCCTGTGTTCAATACTCTCTGGGCTAGAAGAAATTGGCTACTGCAGAAAACCTTCCTAAACGTTGTTCTTCACTTCCAGTAGAGAAACTGTGTTACAAACAGAAAGGCTTCCTTCCAGGTGATATTTTATTATGATTATGTGTGTTTGACAACCATAGTGTGAAGTAAGACCAAGAAGAGACTGTGAGAGAGCAGTTCCTGAGTCTCCTATCAGTTTAGTCGGGGGCTGAAGATTGATTTAATTATGTTGGAGCAACATGAACTTAACATACGACACTCTTTGGTGCAGAGTGAACTCTGCTTATCAAGGGGGTGCGGGGCTAGCTTGTTTGAAGAACATTTACCTTAGGCCTGTTTTGAAAGCGAACTTGCATTAACTAATTGTTAAATGCAATTACTTATGGTTTAACAAAGTGGAGAAACTGCTTACCTACACAGATAAAAAGTGAAACGGGTACCTGATAATCAGTTCTGTGAATATTCTGGTCAAATTCAGCCCAGGAGTATTTAATTTCTAAAATAATGAAACACTTGCCTGTTACATGTGGAAAATTTCAGTCAAAACAAATGAGGTGAGAAGAGCTTAAACTGCTGTGGTTTGGAGTGCTTATTCTGTGCTTTTGTGGGGCTATTAAGGCCTTTTAGTTTTAAGGAGCAACACTGTGAGGTTCATAATACAAAGTACGTGGAAGAAGTTTGCTGCTTTGCAGAGACAGGTGGATTGGCCGACTGCAGCTGTGGTAATTTTCCTCTTTTGTAATTCTGGGAGAGTTGCTAAAATGCATCGGTCCTATTAGTAGTTTAATCAAAGGTCAGTAAAATTAACATCTCTTCTTCTTTCTCGTGTCTCCAGTTGTGTACAGTTTTAGTATACTATGAATACATGTGTTAATACAGTGTGCTAATTTTCTAATAGCAATACAGCTTTTCATTGTTACGTTTGTCTGTAATTTGCAGTAGTCCTTAGTAACTGAAGAAACATCCAGCTTCTGAAGCTTTCATAACACCATGATCATGCTTATTTTAGTTCTGTGTGTGAGAAACATGAGTTTTCTCATTTGATTCATAATCAAACTTCATGAAATGAGTGAGAGGAAAAAAGTCTACTTTCAAAGTAGGTGGTTTTTCAATGGGCTATATAAAGATAATACAGTTATGCAGAGTTTCAAGATGCATTGCAATACTAGAGCTTAATAAACTTAAAAATTAATGTGTAAATTGATTCTGTGTATAGGCACATTATAAACTCATTTTAAAGCTGACCCAGAGGAAGAATTTTCTTTGCTCCTGTCCCCCCAGATCAGAAGCAGCCTGCCTTCAACTTCATCGGCTGGTGTCAAAGCTGAACCAGGACCTTGGCTTTACTTCTCGGAGCTTTGGTCTGCGAGCTGGCCAGATGGAGCTGCGGGCCAGATGGAGCCCCTTGGGAGGGAGCTCTTCCCAGCCACTCCCCACTGCTGGCCTAATTGGCTGGAAAGCTGAACTGGGGGGTGGATCTGAGGACGTTGCTCAGTAGGGCTGGATTTCCCTTCCCCCAGCTCTCCACCCCTACCTCCCCCAAAGCAAAAAAAAAAAACCCAGACACCCCAAAACCAGTCAGGGAATAGTCGAAGCCATCCTACTCTGACCTGAATATGAGGAGAGAAGGATGGGCACCATCTCAGTTTCTCGTGTTCTTCAGAAAACTATGTGGCAGCAGGTTTGAGCTTCACCAGTATGACAAAAACCAGGTGCCTTGAATATGTGTTTGTAGAGGAAGAAGAAAATATTGGCCCTTCTGGAAAGTCAAAAGGCAGTTTTTGGAGGGGTTGTGGGTGCAATAGAAGAAAGGAAATGTCTTGTCTGTTCCGCTCAGTGCTTTAACTAGAGTGCGTTCTATCTGAAAGGGAAAAGGCTGGCTTTGGTTTTAGTTTGAACTTCATACGCAATTCAGGTTTCCTGCGAGTTGAGATCATTAACACTGGGGAGAACTTTCTCAGATTCCGCTGAGAATAAACTGTCTCCTTGTTGTTTGGAGTAACACAGCCTAAAGAATCCACAAGCAGATCATAAATTAGGTTTGTTTTGCTTCTGTTCGATGCAAGATGAAATACTTATTTTATTGTTTCTCTAAGCCTTAATGACTTTGGATTAATATAGGAGACACATGCGGTACTGCATAAGATACACCCTTTTAAACTTAAAATCTCAGTTTTGTTCAGACTAACATAAGGTCTTGATACTGCCTTAAATAGACTGTGCTTCAATTAATATTACGTTATTTTGAAGCCACTAATATCCCAGGGATGCATGTGAAGGGAAAGGGTGGATATTCCCTCCTCTTCTAGAAGAGCTGAAACATTGTGCACTTAGTGAAATTGATAATGAATCTTGTCCAAATTCCAGGATTAATGAAAAAAAGCCTTAAAAAAAAAATCACAAAAATGGGACTAAAATAGGGAGGAAATGAACTTGTAGACTCTCTCTCAAATGCCACAAATTATTTTCCTCGATCTTCTTTCCTCAGGAGCTTAACTTCTGTCTTCTTTATTCCAGAAGAGCTCTCGCAAATGAAATTCCTCTGAGCCAGAATACTTCTAGTAAAACCAGGAGAGATCAGATTTCTTTATTTCAAGTTTAAGATGAATAAGCAGACTGATATGAAATATGTTGCATAAGGCTTTAGAATAAATTAGCCAGAAATCACTTGATATTTTTGGTAGCACCAGTGTGTTTATAGTATGTTCCAGACACTCAGGAAAGGAAAATTTCCCTTGAAGATTTTAGTCTGCTAGCATGCTGCCCTTAAGGTTTTCTTCATCTTTTATGCTTAGTTATTGCTGGGATCATGGGCTTAATATTTAATACTTGTTCCAGAGAACCACAGTAGAATGGAATAATAGCAGACATGACTCAAACTGGGACTTTAAAAGTTGCCAACTATGACATTGTTTGACCAACTATAGAAACATGTGCATCAGGAGGCAGAGATACGCTAGGGGGGCAGAGATGAAACAAATACCACCAAAGTTAGGCAATTTGTAAATTTTCCAGTATTAATCTATTGGGAATAACAGCACGTGCTCCCTGTGTTCCAGCAATCTAAAGAAACCCTTGTACCTCTCTGGGCAGCAGAGTGAGTACTCCTTGAGTATTCAAAGCTGCAGTCTTAAGGCACAATCCCGAGAACGTGGAAGGGGATAAAATAGTGGAAGTTTTCTGCTCTGTAGCTCACTGCTGCCTTCATACTAATAGCTGAGCTCGGAAAGGGGTCTTGAAAATCTCCCTGCAGTTAACTCGGAGTCCCAATATGTTGGTGTGTTGTAGTGGGAATAGTACACAGGAAGGTAAATGATCAGATGTGAGCCATCTTGTTGGGCCTTGGTAGAAGAGAATGAGCAAAGGAGAGACAGCGCAAAGATTAAGCGATAAACAAGCACATTTAAGGTCCTTAAAAGCATAGGCTGTAAATGAATACTCAGTTTTTGGAGATGGTTGGCTGTAAGCTACAAGGAAATCACAAAAACTGTATCACAAGGAAGAAGAGATGTTACATATTTAGCATGTATTTAATCTGCGGCCATTTTAGCAATGTGGAAATGTTTCTTGCAGTATTGGCAAAGATTGTTTTCTGGGGGCACTTGGGGAAAGAGCATTTTATCGTTTTGTGGATGAAGAAAGTGTACAAGGAAAAAGACTAGAGGAATGTTTTTAGCAAGAGGCTACTGTCAACAGTGACAGTGTATGAGAGGATGATTCTTTAGGAACGAAGATCAAAACTCCTTATATTACTGTATCAGTTTGAAGGCAGAAGTTACAGGTGATGAGTTGAAATGGGATTTGCTGGTCAAAAATGAGCTGCAACAGTGACTTCTAAACCCATTAGTATAAACATGGTGGCTGAGACTGTCCAGATGGATACAGTTAGAACCCAGTGCAACTGCAGAGCTCCTCGTTTTTATTTGAGCTCCTGCTAGGTGTTCAGCAGCAGACATGTGCGGTCCACCTTCTATCTCCAAATTCCTCATGAGGCATAGATTTCTGGTTTTGTACTTCTTATTTTAATTAAAACATTGAGACCTTTAGGATAATATGACCAAAAAGATAAGTGAAAAGATAACCATAGACTGATACAGTTTTTCTGTGGTCTTTAGATCAGTCCTTATGCAATGTCCTCAAGTATTTGTAATGTAATTGAAGTAGTAAAGCTTTTTCAGGGTTGGCATCTCTCCAGAGGAGCTTCCCAAACTGTACGAGTTGTGTTCAAATACTTTCTCTGTGACAAAAGTCCTCTTATTTGAGGGAGGGACATGATTCAAATGTACAGAATCATAAAGCTTGTGGACGAGATGAATACAAACAGTTCTTCAGCAAAGCTTTCAGTGGTAAAACAAGGGCCACTTTCTGATGCTAAAAAGAGATCAAATTAAAACAGCTAAAAGTACTTCTTTATTAAGTGGGCAGTTAAACTCTGGTGCTGTCTGCCACAAGAGGTTGTGGAGGCAGGTTCAAAAAGTGGTTAGATGAGTTTGTGGACATCAGGTCCATAAATGACCGGTAAAGGGAATAGGTAGGAATGTAGCCTTTAATATCCTGCTGTAACAGTTTAAGATGCTGAAGAATTACGAGGAGAATGGGCTACATAAAACAGCCAGGCCCACGTGCTTTCCTTGAGTAGCGTATCCTTTTGCCACCTTTCGGGACAGAGCACTAAGCTAGATGCACCACTCTTCTGACCCAGTAGGGTATTTCTTAGTAATTTCTTTATTGCTGCTTTTTCCTTGCATAATTTGCTCAGAATTCAACCTTGCACTTTGCAGTGCCTCCTCTAGGCTTGGAGCAGAATACCGCTTTTGCATAAATTAAACTGGCTGAAGTATTCTCCTATGAGTATTCATCACAATTGGCTGAAGTATTATGCTGAATGAAGTCCTGTCCTACTTGTGTCACATTCTCTCTGCTCAGCCTTTGAAAGATACGGGCCCACTACTGGAATAACTTGGTGAAATTCTTATTGCTACTCCTGGCAAATCCCTGACATGGCAAAACAACGACTAGAAGGAAGAAGTTAGTTTAAGCCTCTCAGACTCTTAGTCTGCAGCTGTGGTGCATGTTGTGTGGGGTTTTTTTTTAAAAATAGCTGCTAAGCTGCAATAATCATTGTAATAAAAGGTCTTTAAGCATGTCCCTTTGGTTTTTTGGTTTAGCTTTTTTTTTAAAAAAAAATAATTCACAATCAACCTGTGCTTCTGCAGAATGTGGATGAGCAAACATCTGTAAGGGAACTGGTTAAAACTAAGTATAATATCTGGAAACTTCTGATTAGTTAGGTCTAAGCTGACAGTCTTCTGGAAGTGGGTATAGAAAGATATTTTTTGCCTCTTGAGTATGTCAAAATAGTATGAGAGTTCAAATATAAAGAAAAACTGAAATGAGTAGGGTTTCTAAATTCTTTCCTGCTGCAAGACTTAAATCACTCAATGTGCATTTGAAGCAGAAAGGTAAATCTTAGTTGTAAAAAAAACCCAAAGCACTAGAGAATACAGAAAATGATAAATAGATTACTGTTATGTCTTAAGGGAGAGAATAGTGCAAAATTGGACACCTCATCACAAGGGATATTGTAAAGCTGAAAAATAAGATAAAGCATTGAGAATGTTCAGAGGGCCTGGAAGAACAAGACAATTTACCTTGATGGTAAATGAGACCCTACTGAAGTGTGTGTTTTACAAGGCTGACAATCAAAAGAGTATTCCAGGGCATTGAAAGGTGTCAAATTTGAAGCTAAAGAACAGGAAATACTTACATTATGTGTCAGTGAGCTCCATAAATGGGAGAAAAATTAGCGTGTGGCTAAGCAATGATGCTGGTACTTGGTTGCCTACATCTGTCAACGTTGATTTTAATGTTCAGCTATTACACCATCAGTTGCTAGTGTTTAAACTGGGATTTTTGCAGCAAAAGAGGCTGTCATCTTTGGTTTGGTCGTCTTCATACAATCATAGAATGGTTTAGAGTTGGAAAGGACCTTGAAGATCATCCAGTTCCAACCCCCCTGCCATGGGCAGGGCCACCTCCCACTAGACCAGGCTGCCCAAGGCCACTTCCAGCCTGGCCTTGAACACCTCCAGGGATGGGGCCTCAACAACCTCTCTGGACAACCTGTTCCAGTGCCTCACCACCCTCAAAGTGAAAAACTTCTTCCTAATGTTCAATCTAAACCTGCCCTCTTCCACTTTGAAGCCATTCCCCCTCGTCCTCGTCCTACATGCCCCAGTAAAAAGTCCTTCCCCAGCTCTCCTGTAGGCCCCCTTTAGGGACTGGAAGGCCGCAAGAAGATCTCCCCGGAGCCTTCTCTTCTCCAGGCTGAACAGCCCCAACTCTTTCAGCGTCTCCTCATAGGAGAGGTGCTCCAGCCCTCGGATCATCCTCGTGGCTCTCCTCTGGACACGCTCCAGCAGGTCCATGTCCTTCTGATGTTGGGGACTCCAGAGCTGGATGCAGTACTCCAGATGGGGTCTTGAATTTTTTGCATGTGCCTCTGAAGCATCTAATGTTGGCCGTGCTCAAAAATTGAGGTCTTTTTATAAAGCTCCGAGTGATTGCCATTCTCTGTTTCAGAAACGTAGCGTGAGCGTTTCTTAAAACAGTAGAGGCCATGCAAGCCTCCTGTTTTATCTCTGGAGCTACTCAGCATACTGCGTTAGGGGTCTAATGTGTTTCACTCCACAAATAAATTATCTAAATTAAAGTACATGCCCCGGTATATACTTTTATATGATGTTGACATCAGCTCAAGTACTTGCAGTACCATGTGTGAGCCAGTACAGCTTGTTAACCTTAAAGAGAACTAACTTAGCAAACTGCCCCCCGACCTGATCAGTTTTATCTTAGTTATCTAGCTGAGTCGTCGTGGAAAGGTATTAGTGGTGATGCCACAGGAAAGAAAGGACGGAGACCTGGGCTTCCTGTGGCAGGAAGCTGTTGTGTTGGCTTGGCTGCCTATGAAACTGTACCCTGAGTGTCCTATTCGGTGTTTAATTTGAAAAATGTTGGTTATTGAGTTTATTTTTCTTGCGTTTGCCGCAGCCCAGGCTCCAGTGCAATGCTTTTGCAGTCTGCAAAACCTGCAGTCAGAAATATTGCGGACAATTCTGTAATAATTTAATATTATTGAAAGAGTAAAAGTTTTTCACATTATAGTTTTGTGTGAAAACGAATACTTTGACTTTTTACCAAGGCCGCTACTGACAGGACAAGGGCCAATGGTTTTAAGCTGAAAGACAGTAGATTTAGATTGGATATAAGGAAGAAATTTTCTACGATGAGGGTGGTGAGGCACTGGAACAGGTTGCCCAGAGAAGTTGTGGATGCCTCATCATTGGAAGTGTTGAAAGTCAAGTTGGATGGGGCTTTGAGCAACCTGATCTAGTGAGAGATGTCCCTGCTCGTGGCAGAGGGGCTGGATTAGGTGAATTTTAAAGATCCCCTCCAACTCAAACCATTCTATGATTCTCTGATTTAGGATACATTCTTTTGAATCACTTGCATAAAGTTACCAGTGTTAATCTTGAATCCTTGTTAATTGGAACCTCTGTCTCCTTGACCCCAGAAAACTACAATTCTTGCTGCTGTCGTATTTTTAGGTGCTCTCAGAAATTGGTTTATGGAGGTATAATTTAGTTGAAACTGAAATGTCATTCCTACTGAATGTTCTGTTTTGTGGAAGTTGAAAAGTTATGATTTAAAGTTACCTGTAGAATATAATTTAGGGTTTGTTGACTTGTTGGTCCTCACTGAAACCGCAAAGACATGACAAGGCATAAATTAGCCGTGAATAGTGTAGCCTGAAGTATCCCAAATGAACCATGCTGTTCTGCAGATGGGAAATTTCAGTAAGATGAAGTTAGTGTATTTTGGATAGAAGTGAGGAGTGTGCCTGTACAGGGTGGAGAGGCATGTGAGCTGCCTTTGAAAGCTCAAATTGAGTAGCCTGAAGGTAGTGTTAGCTCTGAGCTAAAACAAGGTATTTTCAGCTGACTGAACTAGCTTATACAGCTTGGAAATAAGGTAACTTTCTGGAGTTCAAATACCTATTTGCTGTCTGGAAATAAGGTTGTTTTTTACTTCAGCGCCATACTTCTGGTCGTAGGACCATTATGTCCTCAAGGAATTTCTAACGCTGTCTGCCTGAAAAAACACGGTTGATTTGGGGCTTATGTTTTAATACCTAAAACTAACCTAATAGAACCTGCAAAAACAAGATGTTTTTTTCTAAATGGCTATAATTTCTCTTGTAAATGATTTGAAGTGCAAAGTGCAGTGAATGCTAAACATAGCCCAAGTTCCAGCATTCCTTCCAATCTTTAATTTTATATAAAGGTCCTGATCAGGTAGTTGACACTGAATGAAAGGCTATCAAAATTGAAAACAGACAGTCTGCTACTCAGGTGCCTGCAAACTAAGAATTTAAATATCCTGTAATGACTTTTGAGAGACTTGATTTTAAGTACTGCCAGTTGAGAAAATTCCTTATCTGTAGGCCATTGAACTAGAAAGACGGGAATAAGCTTATTACCAAACGGATGAGTGAATTTCAAATCTGTGTCCTCAGTGGAACAAAATTGGTAGTTATTTAAAACATGACAAACAAAATGAGAAGAGGCTTGTGAAATGGCTGGCTTGTTGGAAGACTTCTGTCAAGCAGTAGTGACTAACTGACATTCCAAACAGATTTTTGCTTGCTAAATTAATTTGGAGCCGGGCAGAACATGCATATAATGTGTATGCAATTTGTCAATCACTTGTGGAAAATGTTAATAAATTACTAAAACCAGCCAGCCTAGGTGCAAAGCTAGACTCAACTTTTGTGTTTTCTGGAGTTGACTTCGGCCACGAAAGACTTGAGGAAAAATTAAATGTCTAATTCAACGGTAACCTTAGTCTGTGCTAAGTATTGAAGAGTCTGCAGCAAACTTGCATTTTAAATTTATTGAGGAAGTACCTAACCATGATTCAGACTACTTCTGAACTATTATCTGACTTCTTTTGGGATGCAGTGTCCTATGGCATTTGGTAGTGAAAGGTCCTAAGCAAAGTATTTGTTTCATGTGAAACTTCAGTGCTAATGTGTCTGTTTTGGTTTGTGTTTTTAGGGATCAGACGGGAATCTCTAATTTATTACTTGCTGAGTGTTCTGTCTGGTGAAAGTCATGTCATCCATATTGCCATTCACTCCACCAGTTGTGAAGAGACTTCTGGGGTGGAAAAAATCTGCTGGTGGCTCTGGAGGGGCTGGTGGTGGTGAGCAGAATGGTCAGGAGGAAAAGTGGTGTGAAAAAGCAGTGAAAAGCTTGGTCAAGAAGCTAAAGAAAACAGGACAGCTGGATGAACTTGAGAAGGCAATTACCACTCAGAATTGCAATACAAAATGTGTGACGATACCAAGGTAAGTGCTGTTGTGTTTGAATTTGTTTCAACCACTTAAGAAATGACTGAATGGATGTTTAGGCTATCCTGTGAATAAATGACTAAAAAAATCAGTTGCATGCTTTTGAGTCTCTAAAAATTCTTTAAAACCTATTTTGGTTTTATGTAGTACTTGCTTACAACTGAATTACATGCTTTGTTAAGTCACAATTTCTAATAATAACTAATTTTCAATTTTCATTGCTATGTAGATTCCAATTTGTAGGTATTCTGGTGGTGCCTAGCACAGCTTTTAGTTTGTAGGTACTGCCTTATGCTTTTATGTAATAACCCTGTCTATAATTGGAGGGGCATACTTGAACCTACACTTCCACTTAAAAAAAAGAAGACTAGTTTTTCCTTGGTCAACACTTCAGTCATCTAATTATTTTCAATTGTATACGGTAGTTTCATTTAAGTTGCACAAGCTGCATCCATTCTCCCTTTTGAAGGGAAATTTTATCTTTGGAGGCAGGTTGTCTGAAGACCAGTTTATTTACTGTAATTATTATTTGTTAATGAAAGTGCTTATTATTTGATAACTTCGAGTATTTCTAGAACTGCTCTTCTGCTCCTGATACGTATATACGTTTAGGTGAATGACTTGCATTCTACCCCTTTGACTTTCTCAACTTAATTCATAGCAACTGCTGTGCGAGAGGCAAGGGTTATGTTTGTGAGTATAATGCAGCGTGCTCTCGATTTGTGTTGTACAGAGTTCCCGTTGAGGTGCATGTGTAAGCTCATTATGTGAGACACAAGTATTGAATCATTTCACAGGTGTGTTTTTCTATGAAAGAGTTAGAGGATCTGGTGGCACAGGAACATTCTGGGCACTTAGCCCCTCGACGCTTAAAATAATTTCTAAGGGAGAGAAACTGCATCTGGTTGATGACCTTAATTTCTGTATTAGCGCATTCATCCCAGCTACTTTTAAACTTTGTGTTAATCATAGTGCAAACTAGATTTGACTGGTTTCAGTAATGATTTCCATATATCGAATGTGTTATAGTTGTTACCTGATAATGGTTTTAGCATTCTTTTAGATTTGACACAGCTTTCTGGGAAAATCATGAGGATACTCTGAATGAATGACTACTTTAATTCTGTTCTCTTTCCTATTCACATTTAGTTTCTAATGCTGCCCTCTGCTTGTATTTTCTTTCCTAGAGCAGTCCCCAAATTCTCTGGGTTTCCCTTCTGTTTTCTTCCTTTTGCCAGATGGAAAACAATCAGAAATAAGATATCACAGCTTTCTTGTCTTTGTCTATATCAGTAGACTAAGATTGGAACCTATAGGGATAAGTGTTTCTTGACTTGATATAAGATGACTGTATGTATTTAGCAAGTCTTTACCATGTCAAAGACAAAATGCTTAATTGGAAGGCGTTTCATATGACAGAAGCTAAATATGCCATACAGAGATTCACTTGATATAAAATGTGTATCTAACTTTTAGAGCTCTTAGACTTCCTAGAGCTCTCCTGCAGGGGTAAATATTGCTGCTTCGGAAGAATAGTTGTCTAAATTTAATTTTGAAGCTGATGTTAGAAGATATAAACAGTGTGCCAATTTATCATTGTTTTCCTAGTCTACTAGTCGTCTGTAGTTGAGAATCTCCTCCTGCTTGCGTGACCTTTTGTGTTAAAGTAGACATAGTAAATAATTCTTTAAAACAGGATATGAAGCTCTGTTGTACTCTGTATAGTCTCTGTGTTGTGACCAGCAGTTTTTGCTGGGGTGTGAGGTACTGTTCTCATCCATCCTGCAGGCAGCTGTAAAAAGTACTGGACCTTGATGCTCTGAGGGCTGGAGCACCTCTCCTATGAAGACAGGCTGAGAGCATTGGGGTTGTTCAGCCTGGAGAAGAGAGGGCTCCGGGGAGACCTTATTGCAGCCTTCCAGTACCTGAAGGGGGCCTACAGGGGAGCTGGGGAAGGACTTTTTACAAGGGTAGTGGTAGGATGAGGGGGAATGGCTTCAAACTGGAATAAGGTAGATTTGGATTAGATATTAGGAAGAAATTTTTCACTTTGAGGGTGGTGAGGCACTGGTTCAGGTTGCCCAGAGAAGCTGTGGCTGCCCCATCCCTGGAGGTGTTCAAGGCCAGGTTGGACGGGGCTTGGAGCAACCTGGGCTGGTGGGAGGTATCCCTGCCCATGGCAGGGGGGTTGGAACTAGATGATCTTCAAGTTCCCTTCTAACCCAAACCATTCTATGATTCTAGGTTTTACTTTTCTTGACTACCTTAGGAGTAAGCTGGTACCTAGACAGCTCTTTAAGTGGTATTGGCTATTATACAAGGTTTAAAATTAAACTAAGAAATGGCTTTGCTGTTAAGGGGTGAGATGATATCAGGGTTGCCGGCAGTGCTATACAGAATTCTTGAGTTTCATAGTTGGCTTTTGGACTGTTGATATTATTTCACTTTGACAGGAGTAGTCTGGGTTCCCAAGAAAGAACAAATGTCAACTCAGTACTGTAATGACTTCTGGAGATTCTTGTTCTTGGATTTAGTAAGTTAATGAAACTGCTGCTTGAGACTGACTTTAATGAATGTCTTCAAGATCTGCAGATCAGCAGGGATAAATAATGCTGAATTTGAAACTTTTTTTTGTCTTCCTAGTCAGCAGGAAGTTTGAGGTGCGAAGCTGCTGAGATGCAGTTCTGATGTGACAGCTGGGCTAACTTTCCAAAGGTTCTTCTGCGTGGGGAGGGCTTTTGTGTTTGGTTTTGTGTGTTTTGGGCTTTTTATAAACTAGCTTTAGATTTAAATACTGTTTAACTCGGTGTATTGACAAGTGTTGTGGGATGCTTCTGTTTGCAATTGTTGCATTATTCCCTTAACAGAAGTTTCAGATGTGGTTTCGTGAGTTTCTGGTCCCCTTGGAGATTTTCAGAGAGTTTGCTACAGTACTTAACTCTACTATACTTTTTCATCATTGAAACCCAAAGCAACTAAACACCTACAACCTTTTCTCAAAACTGAAAGCAGCTTGGACAAAAGTTGAATTAAATTGCCTCTTCAGAAATCTGCATATACTTACTGTATGTCATTGATAGTCCCGCTGCGATTAGGATTGTTCTGTTTCTGGGCTGTTTGTCAAGGTGACTGTGTACTAAGTGAGGCTGATGCTGTGCGTGCTATGCAAAAGCTGCTCATGTGGTAATTAACACAACTTCTTACGCAGACTAATAGAGGTTCTGAGAAAGCAGAAGCAAACAGATGGAGTGGGTGTTGGCATCGCACAGCAGGGATGCTTAGCTCTTCATAAGTGGGTCAGTAATCTAGAGCAGAGGCTAAATAAGTACAGAGGTCCTTTTGACACTAGCCCTCTAAGTAATTTGTAGTTATCTTGCTGAATCCTCCCAGCAAGCCAGTGGGATTCTAATCGCATAATCCCTGTGTATCCTGAAACTAAATGTTGGCGTGTGAGTTCACTTTTCTACAATATGTGATGAATTTGGTAGACTTTAGGATCCTGTCTTTATGCTCTCCCTTGCAGTTGTGATGCAAATGGAGCACAAGAAGCAGTCAGTGAAGAAGCAGCATGAGCATCCATTTATATAAGTTATCTTCTAATGGAGCGGTTTCTTTCTTATTAGCATGGATTGTTCTGTTGAAATAAATACTTTGTAATTAGTTATAGCTGAAATCCAAGCTGTTAACAAGCCACACCATGCCATGTAGTGAATAGTCAACTGGCATATTCGTAGTCTATCTTCACTATTTAAAAAGTGGTTTCAGTGGTGACAGCACAGAGTATTGGAATCCAAAGTAGGGAAACACAAATCACTAGTTCCAGTGTCCCCATGTCTTGGTGTGATCAGCTGTGTGGTTTTTCTGTCTTAAAAAGAGTATTGATATGCTTCATACTTTGTTCTTGCTTCCTTTAAAGAAGACTTACCAAAAGGCAGCTGCTTTTGTAAAATGCCTGATAATGTACAACTAATAAGAGTTTAATTGGGACAGGTTTGGGGTAATATTGACCTGGGCTGTTGTAGCTCCTGTATTTTTAAAATGTAAAACACAGCTATCGGAAGGGAAGCATTGAGTTTAGACTCCTTTGTGATGTCTTACGTTCATCTAGAGCATATGTATCTGAAAACTAATGCAGGACTGACTGTCCTTCCTGAGCTGTAACCAGGCACATCTGTATCACATGTTCAATTCTGATTCCATGCCAACATTTGGGTAGCGTGACAACTGTAGTAGGGTCTGATCTTATATGAAGGATGAATAGTAATGGTGATGACCTGCCTATAAGGACTGCTTCCCAGGGACAGCTGTAGTCCTCGTTTGTTGCGTGTTGTAACCCATTCAGTCTTCCCCAGGAGATTCCGTCTTGCATTGTGCCTATTGCTGAACCCGAAGAGCACTGCTGTATCTCATCTCCTTGCTGGCAGCTTCTCTGTTCTACTGCTGACACGGTCTGCACGATGCAATGCCAAACTGTGGCGTATGAGATCACTCAATGTATGGGTGCATCTATTTTTTCTTCCTGTGTATGCAGGAGGATAAAGAAGAGAGAGGTGCCTCCCATCAGTCTCAGTTATCTCCAGTTTTCATTCATTATAGCTTTCATGAGTGCCCTGACAAAGGCTATTTGTAGTTGAGAGGAAGGGGGGAACCAAAAGACACATCTGTAACAGTATACCTCTGTTTTATCTTTCCAGATGTTTGTGTACTCATCTCAGTACTGTAGAAGGGTTTGATACAGCGTCAAACAACTTCCTGATTGATAACTTAAACTTTCTTCTTGAGCAGATAAAATTTTAGTTTCCCTTAATAGTAGTGGTTACATTACAGTTACTGCATAAACTTGCTTTTGATACTATGTGTGGAACAGTGCTTAATGCTCGAATCTTAGCTTTAATGGGAGGTCCTGAGTTTCTGCAGGGGAGGTAGACTTTATCACTGCTTTATATTGGAGGAAACTACGGCGCAAAAGCAAAGCAGTGTTGAATGTTGATAAAAAGTGACCTGGCAGATTACTGGCTGAAGTAAGGTTTTAAGACCAACTTCCTTAAATCCCAATTCAGAGATTCTTTTAGGGGTGCTGGTGCCATGCAAGTGCTTTTAGAGTCTTAGGCAAAATGCAGCAGTTGCTTCCAGCGTGGAGAGAAGGCTAATACTCCTGCCAAACCCTTGCTTTTCAGCCTGCTGTGCCATTCGAGTTTTAGAAGGTACTGTATGAAAAATAGTTTTTCTTGCTTAACAGGTGAATATGTATGTAGAAAATGTAGTCTTATCTGTGCCCTCTGCCCTTCTTGCTTAACAGGAGCATAGCATCCCTGTGCTATGTTTCCTGGTTTTCAGAAGCTTATTTCTGCTTTGTTTTCAGCAACCTCCCAATTCTGACTTAAGTGAGAGAGTGCGTGAGAGGGACTCAAATCCTGCTGGTTTGATTTTTTTGAAGAATGTAGCTGACCTGTGGAATTTAGTCGACAATTAGACTTCTGAAGCACCTAGCTTCTGCTTCAAATGCAAGATGAATTCTGCTCTTTTTTTTTTTTTAACCATCCAGAGGCGAAGCAGAAACCCTACAATGGGTTCTGTGGTGTTGGCAATATGGAAGATTGTGGGGGAGTGTTGGGAATGCGAAGCAGACAACTGCAAGTGAAGTGGTTGATTGGCATTGAAATTAAAAGCTACTTACTGACCAACTTCACTAACACTGGTGTTTCTTTGAGCCTGTTAGGATAAAATAGTAGTACTTTAAAGCCATACCTGTTGCATATCTTTCATGTCAGCCAATAGTGAAGGTTGGTTAACTTTTTAAACTGCTGTTGTGCAACCAATCACAGCCTGATTCTCCCAAGGAAATAGTGTGGTGGTGTTGTTTAAGCATTGCATTCAGAATACCTATTTATTATTTTTTTCCTTAAGAGTGTAAAATGTAGTAGTATTTATTGACTGCGTCTGAAGGCCATAATATTTTGGGGATTTTTTTTGTGAAGCAAAATCTACATATCCAGCGGTTTCCTGATGTTAAAGCTGCTCTTGCTGTTAAAGTGAGTAATGCTATTGACACTTCATTTATTTTCTTATATGTGCTTACAATGTACAGGAAATAAATCCAGCACGTCTTAATTTTGTTGTATTTCTGATGTATTCTGCAAGGATTCAGATACTTAAAACTGCAGAATCTGGTGGAATTACATCAAACATATGAAGGCAAGACCATTTGACATGGTTAAAATTCTCTAAAGAAACTGAATTTCCCTGTTATGCTAATGTTATTCCTTTGCTTGCTTGTCCTGCAGCCCTTTCTTCAGTCCCTGCAGTGCGTTAGCACTATGGATAAGCAGCCTAGGCATAGCTTATGGCACATGTTAAAATTGTTTTGTAAAGGCTAGCTCTCTTTATTAGTTAATACGAGCCCTCATACTTGGAACTTATTAGTGCTGAACAAAGTTACAAAGGAGTTAAAAGCAGAAGTAAACTGGGCAAAGAAAAGACCTGCTTAAAGATGGGACGACTGGCTTGGAACTGCTTATTGAGAGCAAACAAATCTTTTAACATGATGACATCTTGATGCCTTTTTCTTCATATAACTGAATAAGAATTAACTTCTAATTTAGGTGTAAAGGGCACAGTTCTTGAATATAACCTGTGCTACCAGTTAGCATGGGTTTTTTTCTTAATTCTTTGGGAATATTTGTCAGGAAAGTCATCGTATAGCTGCATGCAGTAACCTAGTTTTAGGGATGCTTTTGATCACCCCTAGAGCAGAGTTGTCAAGCTAATGTGGCTTCTAGAATAGATTGTTTTCAAGCTTTAAGATCTTTCCCCAAAATAGGTTACTTCAGAGGATAGCGATACAGAAGTTCCTTTGTTCCTTCTGAAGTTTAAGCCATAGGATGATTTCATTAATTACAGTGCAGGGGGAAGGTTCCTCTGGGTACTGTTTCCTACTGGTTTACTGTTTTCAGGGTTCCCAACATCTGCTGCTATGCTATGAGTGAGGTAGCTAAGAGGACCACAGCAGGCAGTTGGATTGGCACAGCAGATCCTAAAATAACATTGCTATCCAGACAGAGGTGAAGCCCGTTTTCCCAGAAACAGAACTTGGCGCTGTCTGTTAGTTTGTAGCAGAGCTGGGATAATTCACTATTGAAGTTGGGGATGGACATTGATTCTCAATCATAGCTCACATGTTGAGAACTGCTATGTATAAAGAATGCCCTCAGACTGTATAGCGTATTTCAGTCTGGATGCGTTCACTTAGATGTAAATTGGTTCTATAAATGTTTGAAGACTATAGTTGAACATCTTAAGCTTTCTAAAATAAGTATAGATATTTAAGACAGTACATCAGAATACACTAAAGCACCATTTTTATTGCTGAGATTACAGGAAGAGCGTGCTTGTAAATTGTTTGTTGATAAGCTGACTCCTTTTTCTCATGACAGGATTATTGAGGATGAAGCAGAGCCCCCTCTGCTTTCCTCTTGTTGGAATTTCAATAAAAATAATGCTTTAGAACAAAGCCAAAGAGATCTTTCCTGGAAGTATGGCAAGAGATGGCTGAGATTTTGGGGAGTGTTGGCCAAGATTAACTTCAGAATTCCTTGATCCTCCTTGTGATAGCTGGTGCTGTGAAGAATTTGGATGTGCTTACTGGAAAGGTGTAGCAGGAGGATCAAACTGCCCTTGCTCTTCTCAGTCCCATAATTATGGTGGGACTTGAATGTTGTCTCTACGTTCTCTGTAAAAGCTTGAAGGAACGTCTTGGTGATTTCTAAATGTGGGGCAGTGAGGACAGAATGATGGTGTGCTTTGCTGTGGCTTCCTGTTGTGTGTGACATCTCTTCATCTCAGAGCTGGCCCCGTGCATACGTACTCCTCCGGCAGCTTGTTGTGTTGCTTCCTGACTTCCTCGTAGTCAATGGTGTTGTGCGGTCCGAATGTCAGGCCTAGCAAACAGCCAGGCAGCTGCTTGCCGGGTGGATAGGGTCCACCTGCACAGCCTGAACGTAAAACGTGAAGGGATGATCCTGCAAGAGAAACAGTCTGTTGTTGCTGAAAGTGATGAGTGCAAAGCAGTTGGCTTTCGGGTTTTTGTTTTTTTTTTTTTTTTTTAATATTTTGCAATGTCTTCTAATCTGTGTTGAGAGTTTCTTTCAATTTTACGATGACAGCTTTCACCTAGTCCGTGTTCTGTTGCGCTGTATTACGCAGAGAGAGAGAACAAGAGTGCTCTGAGAGATTGCGCTAACTTCCTTGGGGTCTTTCTCAGAGCTGGGGTGGCAGAAACTGGCACCTGGTTTTCCAAGACCATCTCCTGCCCAAAGATAAATGGGTCCAGCCTTTCTTAGTTTCCTAATGTTCAGGATCATGGTGTTGTAAACAGAAGGATGCTGGCCCTAATTACATATATGTAAAATGACATCCTTAAATTCTAGGTTGTAGAACACCTTTAGATGCTGCATGGACATATAAATAAAAATTCATGTCAAGTTTGACTTCAAGTCTCTCTGAAATTTAATTTCTAAATTTGAGGTAAGCAATCAGTAAGAGAGTGTCAGTGATGCTACCTTCGTGTGTTTGAAATCTACTCTTACGCATTTCTGATCTCGTTGAAGGTGTGCCTGCGCGTTGCATGGGGGTTTGCACTAGACAACCTTTAAAGGTCTCTTCCAACCCAAACTATTCTATGATTTCCTTTAACTACAAAACTAACTTAAAAACTAAAGCCACAAGTTAAATTTTGCTTGCTTTATAGCATCAGAGTATTTGATATGTAGGGTAGTATGCAGGATTAATATGAACCTAAGATAACGTGTTGGGTTTTTTTTCTAATACCGTATTTTTCCTCTACCAACTCTCCTACTTGAATGGCCACTTAGCAGCAAGACCTTATTCCTGATATCTGTATACAGAACAATATATGTGCATCAGTAGGGCACTGCCCAGACGCTGCGTATTCCAGCAGTCAGGGCCCTGCTGTAGCGTAGGTAAGTCACTCTTTAGAAGATTAATTTGAAAACTTAAGTTTTCAAGCCTTCTAACGTAGTGTTAATTGAAATTGGAGTCGTGACTGTATTCAGGTATAATTGAATGAGGTTTTATTAAAAATACTAAAACATAACTGTTAAGTTGGTTTGTTGCACAGCTGTGGCTGATGTTGAGGGCTGAATTGCTGTAACTAAGGTTGAGCTTTAGTGTAGACATAGTTCAGGTTGCAGCATCTTATAATATTGATGTCATCCTGAAGAAGGAAGTCTTAGAGTATTAAACAAAGAAACTTAGGGCTGCCAGTTTTAAGCTCGTGCAATTCAGGAAGCCATGTGACTTACCCACATAATTTGCTACGGAGTTGGTATGCCAAGCAGAAAGTATTGGCATGTCATTTGAGGTAGGTCAACATGTAAAAATATAAATGTGTGAGATGCTTAGCCAATAGCGAAATGCTGTATAGTTCAAAGGAGCTTGCCTCTTGCGTCAGGAGGAAAAATTGTTGAATTTGGGGGACTATATACTAATTGGAGCACTGGATAAAGGCTTGGGGGATGTGGATTCTGGCCTTGGCTCTACTGCTTTTATCCCAGGTAACCTTACAAGTTTTTAATTTGCTGACATTTTTCAGTCTATAGATTGAGGTGAATTTTTGTAAGGTGTATAACAATGCCAGCTCTTCACCCCCCTGGTGTAAGCTGAATTATTTGGTTAGGGACTGTAAGTGTAAGGCACGGTTCCCACTGGAGTATCAGTGATAAGGCAAATTTAGGGGTGAAAAATTTTTAGAATTTGTGGAAGTTCTTTAGGTTCAAGTTACTGTTGTTTCTCGTTAGGATTGCCTTAATGGTCAGAAGGAGGAAGAGTCAGAATTGAAAATAAGTGTTAAAGCTTGCTTGGCTTTTATATGCCATTAATTGTTTGGCAGGTTAACAACTGATGCTGGGGCTGTTGAATTTTAAGCAAATGAAAAATAGCTACTTGTGATTCCTTCAGTGACTTAACCTGCTCAGTGAATCCTGCTACAAAGCTCTAATTAGGAAAAATAATATCTGTATCTGCCACATCATGCTACCATTAAGAAGACGTGTTGGTCACTCAAGAAAAATATGTTGACTGTGCTTTATTTTCAATATTGAGCCCCAAATTATTCCAAAATAGCACTTATTTTTCTTCAATAAAGGAATCGGGGCTTTAGGCAGCCCAAGTCAATGCTAAACTATTCTCTGGTTTACTGTGGTAATTAGTGTCTTTCTATCAGGCCAACTGTTCAGTGTGGCAAAGATGCCTCTCCTCATTATATTCTTCTTTTGTAGAAGTCAGCCAATTTAGTTTTCCTGGTACTGTAACAAAACACCTGAGTGCTGTTTTTACTAGTGTGAATGTTTTATGACAACCAGAGCAATTTTACAGGAAAAACTTCCCAATTGTGGAGCTCAGGCTGTTAGTCTAGGAAGAATTTATAGGGTAAACAACATACTACAGTTCTTTTACTGCTGCAGCTTTGAATGCAAATAGCTAGTTAACGGGTTCCCTACTGATTTAATCCTGCTTGTAATCTACACCTGCTAATTTAATAAAAGTAATTTCCCATGTCTTGTTTACTACTTGTTTCTGTTCTCCTACTCTGACTTGGTAGCAGTGCTGATTGGTGGAAAACTTCTAAAATTTACTGTGTACAATGCCGTAGTCTCATCATGAACAGCTTTCGTTGGCTTCTGTCGTGCTGCATTGTTTGAAGCAGACCGGCAGGATACAAGAGAACAATCGGGAGCTGGAGTAAGTTCACATCTCGCTGCGTATGCTTCAAAATTGGCAGAAGAACAATGAGATTGGGGAAATCCCCTTGGACGAGTGCTGCACAGTAATCTGACTTCAGCATTTGTTCAGAAAAGATCCCCCAAATTGTGGCTTTTTATTCTGAAATGTGCAAGCAAGTTTCAATTGGTCAAGAATTGAAAGTTTTCATTTAGAGTCTTTGTCTGTAATGGGAGGTAAACTGACTATTTCTTTGGATGCTTGGCTTATCTTTTCTTAGGTACTGCATAGAGAAAAGCCTGATGCAAAAGAAGCAAATTCTGTGTTTTGCTTAAATGCAGAATTTCAAAGTTACTTTTCAGTTGAATTGGTGAGTTACATCCCAGAACTGGTCTTCACTTCCTCTTAGTTTTGTGGGAGGCTTCAAGTCAAGTTCCTCTGTTGGTATTTGAAGTAGTTTTAACTCATGCTGTAGTTTTGAAATTTTGAACAAAGAGTGTGGAATCTTTCAGCTTGGTGGCATGGAAAGTTGTGTTTGAAGTGGTGTATGACTCTTGCGTGTTTGGTTGAAAAAAACATTTTCTCTTTAGTAGATAACTCAAATGGTAATTTCATGGACTCCGACTACATTTTCCAAGAACCGCTTCTCAAAGTTACTGTGTTTGTGTGAGCCTACAGCAGTGCCGCATCCAGCCAGCAAAGCTTATTGATAGGTCTTTACATCCATCTGTAATAAATCTCCCCTTCTGTTGTGGTGGGGGGCACTTGAATATGAACTTAAGGGGCATGTCAAGGGAAGAATTCAAGTGTGTCCATTCTGATAAATTCCACAAAATTAATGTGAAAACACATTTTTAGTTCCTTTGTATCTAAATTTTGAGTGTCTAATGTTCTGCATATGTCTCATGTACCTCTCTCACAGACTGATGCTTTGCCTAAGCACAGTTAGTAACCAAAAATCAGTGTTTTGCTGTCCCCTATACATCTCAATTAGATGAATATAGTTGGAAAACAGAAGGCTTACTAAAGTGATTGTGCCTGTTGCAAGCTGCATTGATGGCAGCCATTTTAAAATAGTCTGTAATAGTCTGTTCAATGATAGGAAGACACTTTTACTGGACCTCCGTATCAGCGTGTTTGTTCATCATTTCAACGTTTTGGCCAGTAACCACAGACATTCCAAGAAGGATTTAAGCAGCAATCCTTGCAGTGAGAAGCCCCATAACTGTTTACTTGAATGCTAACTTTTCTTAAACTAAAAGAGGGGAGATTTAGATGAGAAGAAATTCTTGACTATGAGGGTGGTGAGCCCCTGGCCCATGTTGCCCAGAGAAGCTGTGGCTGCCCCATCCCTGGAGGTGTTCAAGGCCAGGTTGGACGGGGCTTGGAGCAACCTGGTCTGGTGGGAGGTGTCCCTGCCCACGGCAGTGGGGCTTGGGACTGGGTGATCTTTAAGGTCCCTTCCAACCCAAACCACTCTATGATTCTAATGTTCCTCAAGCCTTTGAAACTCTCATCTTTTTGGCTGTAATAGGACAGAGAGAGCCGGGCAACTGCCACCTCAGCAGAGGGTAGATGGTGGTAGATCAGGGTTGACTCCTGTTAGGTGGAGTGAGGAAAAGAAACTGTTGGATGTCCTGGGAAAGTGCTTTAACTGTTAAGCAATTGCATGTGAGGCAAGAGCGCTTGTGGGCATCCTCGTCAGATATGTGGTCTGGGTGTGGGTCGTGGGCAAGATGCCGAAGGCTTCAGGATTTGTCTGTGATCTTAACGCTTTCTGTCTAGCTGAAGGCAGCGAAGCTCAGGAAATTGTGGTTCTTGTCCTCAAGGGTGTCCCCTGCATACTCCAGATTTTCTGTCAATAGTATTTAATATGGGGTCCCATATTCAGTTCTGGGCCTGAGGAGGGCAGAGGCCTGTAGTTAGGCTGTTAAGTTGCTTTCTTGATTTTGCCTTTCTAAGGACATAAGGCGATATAATATCTAAGCAAAAACACTAAGTTAATTTTTATAATAAAATACTGCATTTTTTTATCTGAACACTGAAACTCTTCAAGCCTTTTTATGGCTTCCTTGCTAGTTGTGAATTTATTTAATATTTCTCATAAAATATGGGCATTGCTGCGAGTGATGGCAACGTCCTTGTCTGACTTAATTTTTGCATTTACATATTTATCAAAATGATGTAACAGTCACAGCACAAGTACCATTCGGTTCTCTTCCCCAATATGCTGCTTGGGGAAACTTCCTCTATGGCTCAAACCTCAACTTCATTTGAAACGTCTTATAGGAAACACTGAATGTCTTGGACACCTGAGGTTTCTTTGAATTTTCATATCCCTCATCTTTAGAGATAGTCTCTTGTTTGGACATGGATAAAGTTCGATGTATTTTCTCTGTTTCACCAATTTTCTGCTAGGTATACATGGCTTGGGCTGCAACAGGGGTCATTCTGGGTGTAGTGCCTTCCCTGCATTGAGCACCTTATATATCCTGTGTTCCTTTTTCTTCCTGGGTTTCTCGAGAAGGGTGTGTAATTCATAGGAGAAACAGTCCAGAGGCGGCTTCAGTTTGAAGTGAGGTATTAAAAGATCCTGTAACTGTAGTTCTGAGAGTAATCTTTTTGCCAAGTTGTATTTTTTCAAGGAATGCGGACAAGATAAATGTCTTGCAGAGCTAATCCCTCCTCCTCACTACCCCAAATACCCACTAGTTTGAGAAGGTTAATCAAAATGTCACATCTTTTTTTCAGCTGTCCATCAGTTGCAGAACAGCCCACTCATGCGGTAGCATCAGCCGCTCACCCACTTGGAGAATGACGGACTACTTGAGAAAAATTATTTGACTTAGCCCTTGGTAGCTGTACCTGTTAGCTTGTGGGAAAAGCTTTTACCGCACCTACTATGACTAACAGTGGTTAGAGAACTTGAGATAAAGGTCATTTTTTAATGTCTGTCTGGTGTTAGTCCTGAAATGTGTATGGCGAGCTCTGTTTATGCCTTTTGAAAGTGTGATCTTATGAGATTGCTATCTTCTGTTAACAAACCAATTTGTTGTGGATAGATCAGCCAGTATTGGATGGATATGTCTTCCTATAAAGATACTTTGTCCTTTGATACTTCTGATTCTTTTTAGGTCTGTTAAGGGTGATATGGAATGTTAAGCTGTGAAACTGTTGGGTGTCATCTTAACCCACTGAATGACATTGCTTACTAATACAAAACAGAAAAAAAGAAAAAGTAACCACATGTGGTGTGAAATGAAATTGAGATGAATCTGTTAGGTTGTTCATTCCTTATGTAACTTGTAAGTTAAAAAAAAAAAAACAACACCAAACCAAAAAACAAACAAACCAACCCAAACCCCCAAAAAACCCAAACCAAAAGAGTATTGAACAGCTTGACATTGCTCCCGGTCTGGAAGACCGTGCTAGTCATCCGTCTCTTTAGTTGGAGCATTTCAGTGGTAATTTAAATATTAGAAAGGAGCTGCTTGATCAACTGTTTTCATAGGCATGGTGTAATGAGAGTGGAGGACAGTCTCAGCTAGACTGAGTTGCTGGACGTACTTGCTTCATAGCTGCCTGCTACATGATGTGGTGCAACATCTCACTAGCTAGCCTGAGCTCTGATTCTTTCCCTAAGTGGATGTTTTTGGAGGGTGTGTTTCTGGTTATGCCTTTTTTACTCCGATAATAGAGTTTTGATGCTTTATTTCTTTCAGGAGATGGTGTTCTTGTGTTCTCTGGAAAGCTTTTATCAGAAAGTCTGAAGACGTTTTCAGGTGTGATGTTGTCAGATGAAATACGGATAACTTATCTTCAACATTAGTTCACTCATACACGTGATGAACACGGTACTTTCAGCTATGGGTATTTCAAACTTGCACGTTTCTATCCCCATTGAAGCGCTGTATTTATGTTTCTGAAGGTACTGTGAGATACTGCAAGATAATACAGCAATCAGAAAACCTTTATTGGATATAATAGTGTACAAATGAAAGCAGTATAGGAATTCCAAGTTATCATTTCAAGAATGCCATCTTAAAGTACAAACACCCACGTCCTCGAAGCTTGTGGGTCCACATGATAGTCTTTTTTTCATTTGTTGGGGTTTTTTGGTGTTCCCCCCCCCCCCTTACCTGGTTAATCTCTGAGGAGTTGCCACTGTGAATGCTGTTGTACAGTTGTCGTCCTCACTAGACGCAGGGCACCTAGAAGTCACTGATTTTGATGGCTTTTTTTTTTTAACATGTGATTGAGGGGAGTAAATCTGTGTTGTGGTTCATCTTATCTCCAGTAAGATTGCTTCAGAGTTTGATACCAATTGCAGCTGCTGAACGCTGTAGTGTTATGTTTGAGAGGAGGGAACTTTAGGGCAAGTTTCCCAGCAAAGCTCTTAGCTCAGGATTTCCATAGGCTGCTTTTGCGTGCTCCCTGTCTTCAGTCTTTTTAGCATAAGACTTGTGGCCAGCTCCCTGCTGACTCTTGAGTGAGGCCGAGCC
Organism: Anarhynchus alexandrinus; assembly: GCA_008711295.1. Classification (NCBI taxonomy): domain Eukaryota; kingdom Metazoa; phylum Chordata; class Aves; order Charadriiformes; family Charadriidae; genus Anarhynchus; species Anarhynchus alexandrinus. Next base: position 7,695,613 of record VUYV01000015.1, on the reverse strand, counting down.
GTATTGCATACCTTTCATTTCTCGGTCCTGAACACCATTTCTGCGCTGCTTGACCTTGCCATTGAGAAGCTTACAAGTTTGCAGGCTGCTCTCCACCTGACTTTGAACAGAGAGTAAAGACTCCTTGATAGGATCTGCATCTGAACAGGCCATATGGACAACAAGAAAAGAATTAAATATTTTACTTCTGCTTGGTTTCCATGGCATCCTAGAAAAATTGCTCTTGAACTTTGAGGTGCTATCCTTCTGGCATCTCCTAGCATTGAGAGAAAAATAAAGGTAATGCTGATTGTTGTTGGCTGCTTTATTTTGTCTGACAACACTGGGCTAGCGTGTTAGGATTTGGGAGAAGGGAGGAAGATGAAGTGCTTTAAAGAGGCCCGCCTCATATCTGTATTTTTGGCTTTGTAGGCAGTTTGTTGCACATGTGACCCAGGAAGAAATGTGCCTTTAGAAAAGGCAACAGAAGCATATACTGTTCATCAAGATGACTTGTTGGCCTGGCACTCTGCAAAACTGGAAGAAACTAGCTACTGGCCCTGAAATGAGCAATGGGCTGCTCAGATGTTAGGCTATAACAGAGTGTCTTTTGTACCTCACGTTCCACTTTTGCATCCCCTGTGGACATCCTTAAAGTTTAAGCTTAAGTAAATGGGAGTTGTTCACTGACTTTTTTCTTTTCCCACAGTGCTAGAGAGGTTAACTGTATCCTGTGCCTCCTGCTTTTCTGGTTATTTTGATGTGTTAATTTTTTAGCATACATCCATTTATAAGGAAGGTTACTTAAATAATTTTCTTCAGTTCAGATGCTGCATCTAGTATTTGATGTAATGATTCTGCATGTATTGTATGAAATTCTATGTAAACTTTATTCGTAAAAGGATTCTGATTATGAGAAGTTGTGTAATGGTTTATATTCCGCTAAATATGCACATACATAAACATATCTTTCTTGGATGTACTGTGTCCTTTATGTGTGTGTGTGTGTGGAGAAGGGAGGCAGGGAGAGAAGGTAGAGTTACTGTTTTGAGCAAGTAATCTTTCTGTGTTGCATACGCTTGAAGAGAAAAGCCTTTGGATTCTGGGGGAGAGGGCAAGCCAAGGTTTTTTTCTTATGTATATAAGACCAATAGCTTAATTATAAAAGTAAATCTAAGGGGCTGGAGACATTTGGGGAAGCACTCATAATTGTGGGAGCTGAGTGCCCCCGTTGCCAGTTTTACTGTTGTTTTGTTGAGTTTGTACTGAGAGAGAAACCTGTGCTTTCAGTTGGGTAAGAGCTTTCTGTTCTGGAGTCCAGGGCTCTTTTAGACATGACTTAATATCCTTTTCCTAGACTTAACGGATTCTGTTTCTCTTTTGAAGAATGGAGAATCTGTTAGCAAACTAACTGCCCACCTGTACTTATAACATGTGTAAATATCCATTTACTCCAGTTGCTAATATTACCCTTTAACAGAACTTTCCTAGGGCTCTGCTTTTCTACCCCAATGTCTATCACAGAATGTCTCCATGGAAGAATCTTGTCCAGCTCCTCTTAAGGATGAGTGCCACTGCAATCTGTGTAAATTATTTTTTTAAGAATTCACACTTGTGCTTTGTGCTTGGCATTGGTCAAGATATTAGGTCATCCCTCTAGCAGGTGCCTAGAAGAAAAATTAGTATTTCATACTGAATTACTGAATCTTTACATTTTCTGTTGCAAGAAAATGAGATCAGGACCTCTGTGTTACTTCACATCGTTCACAAGCAGAAGTGAATCGCTGTAGCTTTGAGTCATGCTGTTTGATGAATGTGTATGCCTGGTTATGTACATTTAAGTGAGTAGATGACATTTTGTCACTGTAATATGGGATGATGGAGATGCAAGTAAAAAGATTGGTCAATTCTGCAGGGATGCAAAATTGATGTGAGATTCAAAGAGGAGTAGGGTAAGTGTCTCATGAAAGTAACTTAACATTTGCATTGTTATTGCAGATCTCTTTTATGTTTTCTAAGTGAGCACAGGGCAGATAACCTTTTCCCTGCCACCCCCAGCATGGGGAAAAAAACCCATGAGCAACATACATTTCAGTAGTTGAGATATTTAGGCCAGCCAAACTGCATTTTACAGTAAGCTTTTGTTCAGACAACTGGCTATACAGCTAGCTGAGGTGCTGTTTGCACAGACATGTAATATAATTAGCCATTGCTACTGGCTGGTACATAGACATTTTAGGCTCTAATAGGGAGAAATACTAATTGCCTGTATATAGAAAGGACTGTCAAGTCAGAATGTAAAAGCAGCTACACACATTTTCATTTGAAACCCAGAATTAAGGAAGCCATGATCAGGCAGATTTGGTAGGAATGGTTGTCTGTGCTGAATGCAGTACTGTGTGTAAGCCAATGAACTGTTTTAATTGCTGACTTTGATTCATCTATATTAGACCTAAGCCTTTCAAATCAGTCTTTCCTGTTACTGTTGTCTTCAAGACCTTCTCTTGAGATAGTTCCAAACATTTAGTATATCGCCCTCCCAGCTTTATGGGTTGCTTCAGGAAGAAGAGAACTGGTATGAGAGGAAGGATTCTATTGTTTAATCCATCAATCGATCCTTTTCTCAAAGTTAGTATCAGGGGAGTGTAATGGACAGTGACTTCATAGGAGTGCAACTTCAGTCCAGCTACACTAGTGGTGAACGAGAGTGTAAGTCAATATAGCGGTGTTCCTGCCTCAGTTTCCTGCTCAGTATGTTGCTGTATAAAGTCTAGGATCTAAGATCTTACATAGCAAGATTAAAAAAAACCAAAACAAAACAAAACCCCCCCACAAAACCAAACTCCCAAAAAGTTAGTGTGTAAGGTACAGATCTTCAGCCTCTGGAGACTATAACCTCTTTTTTCAGGCAAATTTTACAGAAGCAGCCATGAGCAATGGTAAAGCAATGGCACTTGCCCATTTGTTATGAGAAAATGGGATTCCATAAATCTAGTGACCATTTCTTACTGCTGTAACCCCATTTTGGATAGCTTGGTGTAGCTCTTGAAGCAAATTCTGCACCTTTTTTCTGCCCCCTTGACAAAATATCAGTGAAGGTAGTAAGTCCTGTAAATGTTAGGCCGGTATAAAGGTGTTTGTGTGCCTGCGCTAAGTAACTTCTCGAGTTAAGGTGAAAACCTGATCTTCTTTTCTGTTGGTGTTGCATTTTTCTTGTTTAGTCTTTGAGTGAAAACACACTTGAGTGAAAGGCTTGTGATTATAAGATGCAGGAGAAATACAAATGGAGAAGATTGCCTTGAACATGGACTTGCAAACTTGTTAGTGGCTGTAGATTCCAAAAGATATGAAAGATTCCTGAAAAAATGTTAGGGGTTCAGTGTTATACTTCACAAATAAGCAAGTTAAGTATCCAAGACCATTCTGTAAGGATTCCTGTATAATACAGGCTTTGACTAGCATGGTGCAATTTGCATTTCAGGTTTTATTTGTCGTCTTTCTAGTGCTGCTACTTTAGGTAGAGAGGAGGCTGTCAACTGAACTCTGTGCCTTTTAGCTCCTTTAGAGCTGCTCCGCTTCTTTGCAAGACTTTGAAGAAGAAAGTGGAATTGTAGTTATGTATGAATTGTGACAGTATTTAACAACTTCTGTAGAGAGTTTCTGGTACTTTGTATGTAAATACCTTTGAAGTGGTTCTGCCTACTTTCATCTGCCGTACTTGTTGCAAGTGCTTTATTTAGTACAGAAAGTACCTAGAGCATGCAGCATTGCCAGTACTGTAAATAGTGTTAGTGGTAGGTTAGTTGATTTTGTTCATTCTGTCTCTCTAAAAACTGGTAATAAATTCATAGTAACAACAACCTGTAATATACAGACACCAACCTAAGCATGTGCCTAACAGTTTTGGTGCACATAGGGTACTGTTTAAAACTCTGCTGGCTTTGGGTTCTTTCAGCTATAGCCTCAAATAAAACAGTATCTCTATAAAACAGAGTATTCGTGATGAGACTTACCATCTTTATCCCCAGTTGTATAGTCTATTTTGCAAATGCACTTAGGGAAGGTACAGGGATGTCCTGGTGTGTGTGCAGTGCCGTGCCATGTGTAGGCACCGGCTTGTTTGATGCTATTTGGGCAGTACTTTCACACACTTGCTTGGATCTCCAACTCAGTACATCTGGCTTTTAACTGTGCCGAGAAGCTGAACCTAATTAAGTGGCCTAGGTTGAGTACGAACCTGAAGTGGCTTTTTTAGTTGGCATCTGGACATCGGTGAGGGGGGGACTGTGGGTTGTTCTGTATCTCCAACTACTGAGGTTTCTAATTCAGAATTACTGCCACTGCAAGCCAGGGTTGCGAATGGCTTTCTATAGTCACTAAGATGAGGTCTTGCTGTCACAGATAACATCAATATGCTGGTTGGCAATGGTTATCTTATCCTGTTCAGCCTTATCCTATTCCTTTTCTCACCTACATGGGTCAGCATCCTTTGCCACCTAATCATATTGCAAATACAAGAATCTATTTTTGGGCAGTGTGTTCCAGTTGAGATGATGTCCATCTGTATTTTTGGACTTCTGAATGTGACTATAGTGTGTTACTTTAGACTGTTTCATCCCGTGTAGTTTATATCTGCTTTTTATGGATTTTGATACAGACTTTGATTCCTTTAGTAGGGATATAATATGTTAAAGCAAGAAATTGCATTGCTTACTTAATGTGTGGCACAAAGCACGTTCGTCCATGTTCACTCTTCGTGGTAGATCAATAATTCATCTGTATTTGAACTGGGACTTGATAGTCCAGTTTTGTAGTAGACTTAGATACTATTATTCCATTAAGATAGTTTGCGCTGTTGATGCTGATTGAGAGCATCATCCCTGATACGTAGACCAGGCAATACAAATACTTCTTGATTATCTTTGATACTTAGGTTTTTCCTGCTTCCGCATTTTTCTTGTGTGTGTCAGTATTTTCTGTCTTACTAAAGAAAGGCAGTTTTGGCACTTTGTCTCAAAATTGTGAAGCATTGCTACAGCTCTTTGCTGTTTAGGTAATTTCTTGCCCAGAGTAGGGTTTTTTTGGAACTCAGATTTTCCTGTTAAAGGAAATGATGAAATGGAAGAAGTGAAGGCATACTCTGTGCTGTTGCATGCTGATAGCCACATTAAAGATTCTTCTTGCCAGAATTGTACAATATCATCTGAGATGCTGCTCCTTATAAGCAAACGAAAAGACAGGTTGAAACACCAACTCTTGCAACCCTTTCCACTTAGGGAAAGGCACTGACGGAAGTAGCTTCAGTTCCACCCAGTAATAACTTGTATGACCCTTTCTTCACCACGTCACTCCTCTGGTCAGTCCCGAGGTAGGAACTGCAGGACTGAGTTGTCCCAGGTTTAGTGTGTAGCAGCTTAACCAGATGTCTGCTAGACTTTGACCCTAAAAGTCCCTGGATCTCAAAGGGTAGCTCTTATTCCTTGCCAGTATCCTTTCAGCATTTTTCCTTTCTCCTGGAAATAGTTTTCTTTTGTTAGAAGAACTTCAGAACATCTGGGAAACTGAGCCCATGGGATGCTTTATATCCCTGAAGTCCCTCATAATAAATTCACTTATTTTGTGGGGTCTGCAAAAGCAGCAATCCAGTATGCAAGCAAGCTTGCTCTGGGAGTGCCAGAGGCCACAGAACATGGTGATTTGCTAATCTAAGCTAGTGTTGAAAAGATAAAAATATTACCTTTTGTGTAGTTGACCTCGTTTCTGTCAACAAATTGTTTTGAGAACAGCAGTGAAAATGCTCCTTGGAATGAAAGTGTCTGCTCTGGTGGGAGGAAGTATATTAGCTTTAAGCTTGTATTTTGGAGTATGTTTAAGTGCTGTCTACACAGGAAAGATTTAAGTACAGCTTGGATGCAGGAGCCAAATTATATTTTGGAAACAATGATGGCTTCCCAGTGCTGCAGCATACAGTGAGTTCAAAACCAAAAATCCCTGTTTGGTAAAACATGAAGCCTGAAGTGTGCTTCTAGGCTTCGGTTTGAGGGCAGTCTGCTTTCTAAAGGTGAAATGGTGATATGTCTTGGCTGTCTCCCTCCTAATAAATTAAACGTGCTTGGGAATGTTCCCAGACACTGTGGCCAACTGGCTCGGGACTGCCTTGTCCATACTCTTAAACTCTGAGCTACCAGGGCAGGGTGGCGGCATTGGAACTGCCCGGTGCGAGTGGTCCCGATGGTGTGCCGACTCACAAACCTGGGAATTGTGTGGGAGAACATTAATTGGCACGGCCCAGTGCTGGGGAATGTCCTAGCCGCTTTCTAGCGTACATGACAGTGTTCCAGAGCCTGGGAATGTTTCCAGACAGGACTTAACTTATGAGTACAGATGTTAGTCCTTGATTCTTCCAAATTCTTTATGGACTTAAAGCATTAGAAGGACTCTTCACATCGCAAGGGGTTTAGGATGCTTCAGAAAGGTAGGTTTAGGAGAGAATGCCTCCTGTTTATTTTGGGGCAGTAATTCTGTACTATTAAAAAGTCTGTGCCTCCTGTCTCCCTTTTAGATGGTTTTAGGCGTTTAAACATTTTTCAGAATGCAGTCACCTTCTTTTCAGCCACTACCTTTCTGGGATGAGTAGACGGTGACTGCCCTCCGTCAGGCTATTGCTTATGAATGAACATACTGTGGCCTTTCATGGAAGTGCTGTGTATGAATTATGCTTTTTATGGTTGTGAGGAATTTCATTCTGATTTGGTGTGCGTGTGTGCGAATATTAAGAGCGCTAATTTTCTGTCTGGGTGAAGCGGTGGGGGGCCGGTCTTGCATCTTTTAGGCAGTGGGTCTTTTATGTGAGCAGGAGAGTGGGGAGACCACTGTATTTCCCCAGGTGTGTCTTTTCGTGAATAGTAAAAGCTGTGTTGAGCTGACTTTATTGATAATACAGGCTGGTTTCCTTCAGGCTCTTCAGTGTTTGATTGTGGATTATTGGAATTGGAGTATAGTCCTAGTGTATATGAGCCAGTAAAACACTGCTATTAATCCTAGCTCTAAGCAGACATCCATCCTGGAAAACAGCATATCGTGTAAGCTGCTGAATATTGGAGCAGTTTTGCTCTAACTAATGGCTTTTTTTGTACCTCCTGGCCTGCCCTCCCTCCGTCGTGTCCTGAGTTTCATTGCAAGCTGTGGCTCAATCATACAGTCACTTCAGGATACTCTTTGTCTTTCTGTAGGTTATAGAATACGCTGTCGGCTTTGATAGCTTGAATATTTATAGAGAGAAGCGGTTAGCAATATAAAATACTGTTCCTGTTCGTTGTGCTTTGTCGAGGGCTATGAAATTTTACTTTTGCATGCGTTGTCTTAAAAGTCTTGTGAAGCAAATGCGTGGCATGTCATGCTTACACCAGTGATGCACCCCACAATTTTGGGAACATGTAATCTGTGTGACAGCATCGGCTTTGGAGCACTGCTTTGTATAAAGGATCCATTGCTCAAAGGTAGTAAGCTGTCAGAGCTGACTGTGTCAATTAATATGCAGCAGGCTTTGTGTCTGCTGATTGTTCTTCTAATTTAATGTGCGTGATGATCTGTCTTACCAGCAGTAGCGGTGCATATTTAAGGACACAGTGCAGTGCAGGGAAGCTCCCTGGTGTCCCACAGGCTACCTGTGTGCCTTCAGGGCAACTATTTTGGTCCTTACACAGCTTCTGGCAGCCCACCGTCCTGGAGGCATCTTAGGAATATGAAAAAGAGAGGTTGCGGGCTCAACTGATGCAGTGATGGTCAGTATCCCTCTTCTGCCTACTCTGTTTCTGGAGCGCTGTAATGCTGCCTGTGTCTGAGATGGTTGTAACTTGTTCAGGACAGTTGGCTCCTTCGAAGAGCTGGATATGTCAGAGAAGGGACCTTCGCGTGTGGTGCTCTGCTGCTCTCTCCTAGACAAAAAGTCATCTAGTACAAAATTTTGCTTGCGTCCATAATCGGTAAAATGTCAAAGGCCATATTTTAGTTAACGTTTTTATTTGTGATAAATGCAGGCTGCTGCCAAAAATTACACTGTCAGTCCTCCATTGTAGTGCTTGGGTAGCTCCACAGTGAGTAGAAGAACTGATCTGGCTGAAAAGTAACTCTCAAAACATTAATTTTCAGCCACATGTTCTGTGGGCAGACCACCAGTCCATTGGTTTGGGCTGCTGCTCAATTGCATGAACATTTCATCCTCCCTGGGATGGTGTTAGAAATGAGGTGTGTGGGACAGGCAAGAAGGGGACAAGGACCGTTTGTTCCCTTTGTCAGTAGCCCACACTTAGGTTTTATTAAAGTCGCCGTTGAATTGAGGTGGCTGTCGGCCCTGAAAGTAGTTTTAAGTACAGTGCTGTGCTGTCTGCTCTTTTGTTTCATAACACTAATGACTTTTCTCTGTGTAGGGGCAAGAAATAAAAATACCTGCTTCACTTTTCTTCCCTTGAACGTGCAATCCAAACTTGTGAGTGTATCAGCTAAGCTTGGGAGCTTAAATTTAAATAGCAACCTGTATTTAAAACCAGGTGTTTGGTGAACTTGGATTCTTTTCTCCTTGTTACAACTTTTCAGAGGCTATTAACTTTAAAGGTAGTGTAGCAGCCAGTCAAACTTCAGGCTTTGTAATTAGGGAGTGGAGTTTGTAAGTTGCTCGTCAACCAAATTCTCTTTGTTTCTGAGGTGTGAAGTCTAGTTGTGTGTTACTTATGTAAAATAAACTGTTGATCTTCAGTGGTGACAGAGCAAGTCTATGATAAAGCTGAGTTTGATTTATGCTTCGAAAATGTGCTGCCCATTCACAAGCTGTTTTCTTCCTTTACTTAAATCTGCTGCTGCTTTTAATTTGTGTCTACCACCAGAGGCTCCTTTTTCTTCACTGTTGTGATCTTGTCATTGAACCAGTTTGGTAAAGAATTAGTTGTCTCTCCCTTTCCTCCTGCTTGATTTAGCAATTAAAGTTTTGTTATTCTATAGTTAATTCTTAAAATACTATACTGTAAAACTGTGTTAAACATTCTGTGTTTTGTATACAGTGGAAAAGAATATTTAGTTCTATAATCAAGAGATTATACAGAAAACAGTGAGGAGTATCAGCTACCGTGTGCTTTTCTTTGGAGTCTGACTTTTACTGTTTTGGGAAAGCAGCAAATTAGTATGTGCATGGAGAATGAGATTAATGCTTAAGTGGTGGTGCCTGAAAGTTAGATTGTGATGTTCGGTTTCAGATACACATGGCCTTTGTTTGAAGTCTTAGGGACGCTTATGTTTAAAATAAACAAAAACAAAAAAACCCAACCCAGAAACTACCCTTTAAAATTGAATTTTGTTAAGAGCTAGGCTGAGGAAGTTTTGCCTGTTTTAAGGAACATTACAACTGTATTGACTACTTAAAACCAGAGAACTTGTTCACCTTTTAAAAACATTATCATTTACCTTGAATCACGTGTTCCATTTTGATAGCCTCCTTCATATAGAAAATATAGCATGAGATGTCAGTTTAAGTGCAAGTCTAACAATGCTCTATCTTCTATGTGAAAGGAAGTATTCTGTACATTTTTCCATGTTTGACATCATGGTGTTTTGAATAACCATGTTCCATATTCATATCAATTTTTTGTTTTTGTTTTCAATTTATGCACAGCACTTGCTCTGAAATTTGGGGACTGAGTACACCAAACACGATAGATCAGTGGGATACAACAGGCCTTTACAGCTTCTCTGAACAAACCAGGTGAATATTCTGCCCTCTCTCGCATCATAGAAGTCTTGTGGGAGGGATTGGCTTTGGAGGGTCTGTAATGGGATGCTTTAGCTGTAAAATAGACTAAAATGCTTCCTAGGCCTCTCATGGTACAGCATTTTAAAATATTTGCTTGCCAGTGTAGAAATCCGAGTGTTCTCAGCTGATGTTTTGACCAATGAAACTCTAATTCTGAAATATTCCTTTTTCACGCCAGTGCCACTGAAAGAATGGGAAGACTTGTTTAATGCAAGCTCTAATGTGATTTGGTATTTATATTAACAAAGTTGGGATACTTAATTCTTTAGACCTAATCTTACAAAGTGTTTAAACTGCTTTGTATGCCACAAGCTTTCAGTTAAATCTTGCTAATTGGCTCAGATACGAGCTACTAAAGAATTGTTTGTAAATTCTTCAGTAGTTAATGGTGGGCAAATTCTAAACAGGGTCTTTATTTTTTCATGTCACATTACTTGATTTGTGTATTGAGGTTTGTCTCCCATCCCATAACAATCATAAACATCTGCATTTGTGTAAGCATATGCAGTCTGTCTTAAAACTAGCAAAACGTTTTCAGCTGGTAGCAAGGCAGATGAAGTCAAGAAGATAAACTGTACGGCCCTTACAAGATGTGCATTCATGCTTTTTGCATTACAGTTATACTGCCGTGTGGATCACTTGGGCAGCTGACTGCTTATAGGCTTATTTGCAGTCCTGTGGGAATTCTTATGCTTAAAGCCATAAAGCATCCATGCCACAGCAAAGCCTTGAGGTTTAGCAGCGGAAGGGACTATTAAGTGTGTGATTTTTTTTATTTATTCTTTTTTTTTTTTTTTAAACAACTGTCTTCTGCATTTAAAAAAAATGTATATGAAGCAATCATCCTAAATACTTGGTTGGAGGTAAAGTGGCTTTTAATGAACTCTAAATTCACTGGCAATAATTTGAGCAGCTCAAAAATAAGTTAAGACACTGCTTGATACCATCGTTTTTAGCACATTTGAAGCCTTTTAACAAGAGTATACATGTCACTAACAGTGTCAGTCCACTGAATTCTGAGAATAAATAAACTACCCATCCTATGTGTGTACACTGTTGCTTGAGTGATTAAGAGACAATATGCAGTCTGTAAATACTTCTCAACATCTTTCCCGTATAGATCTCTCGATGGCCGTCTACAGGTATCTCATCGTAAAGGATTACCGCATGTTATTTACTGTCGTTTGTGGCGCTGGCCAGATCTTCACAGTCACCATGAACTTAAAGCAATTGAAAACTGTGAATATGCTTTTAATCTTAAAAAGGATGAAGTATGTGTAAACCCTTACCACTACCAGAGAGTGGAGACACCAGGTAGGAAGACTGCTTCTCACTTTCTATAGCAACATCTGTATGTACTTGTTCAGCATAATGTTTTAAATGAAAAATAGAGAAAGATGATGCTTTCTCTTGCCAGAAGTACAAGATTCTTAGAGATACAGCTTTTGAGAATACCGTCCCCTGGAAGTTTTTAGTAGTAAAGATACTGAAAAATCTTAACAACTGTGTTGAATACCCCTGATAAACACTTCTAGTACCACTAGCGATTTCCAGCTGGCTAAGTATGGTCCGGACTGAAAAGGAGAACAGAGATGACTTACCTTTGCTAATGTGGAATAGTCTTAAGAGATACTTCAGGAATCTAATTCCTCTAGTAACTTGGAGTACAATTGCAGTATTAGCAGTACTGAAGAGTCAGAAAATTTCAAAATGTATTAAAAAATTGTTAGATGGTTTAGATTTTTTTTTCCCTTTTAGCTTGCAGAAGTATGTTTTTTTAGGGTGTTACTAATGCTTTGAATTTTGTTTTTCCAGTCTTGCCTCCCGTACTAGTGCCACGGCACACCGAGATTCTAACGGAGCTTCCACCTCTCGATGACTATACCCATTCCATTCCTGAAAACACTAACTTTCCAGCTGGAATTGAACCACAGAGCAATTACATACCAGGTATTTTCTTAACTCCCACTATAAACAGTACACTTAACATTGTGCCACCCANCCAGGTATTTTCTTAACTCCCACTATAAACTTTCCCACTATAAACTTTCACTTAACATTGTGCCACCCGGAATAAAGATGGTAATTTTATCCTGCTAAGTGATCAAATTAATTGAAAGATGCACCAATAACTTAAATGTAGTTGATTTCGTCTGTAAATTCCAGTGGAAATACCTGAACACTGTTGTTTGCAGAACATGATCCTGTGTGAAACCACATTGCTGTGGTTTCACAATAGCTTGCTTGATTTTAATAGCTTATTTAAGATTCAAAATGCTAATGAGTACAAAGTAGACCTTCACCTTATGCTTTAAGCCTGTTTTGCAAACATATAGGCATTGCCAAACGCTGTTTATTGGAGATTGAGTAGTAAACTGCTTCTCCATCTCACCATGTGTAGCGTGTGGGGAAAGTTAAGTTAAGTTGCAAAACAGTGACTTAAAAACTATTTTGATCTGTAGTTCACTATTGATCAAGGAGGTCTGCTTTGTGTATTTGTTACTATTGTGTGCAGTTTTGTCTTTTAATATCAAAGAACAACCTAACAATATTGAACACTTAAAGAATTCCTCCTCCCCCTCTTTGCCTCTTCCCCACCCCAAAACAAATACCAAGACTAATCCGCTACAGCGCACCCAAAAGCCTGTACCCGTACTGAAATGTAAAATCAGTGACCTTTGTTTCCTGCCCCAACTTCCTGTTTCCTATCTCTTCAGGAAGTTGCCTGGAGTGTAAAACCAAGCAAAGCTGAAGTTTTCTCATAAATGTTTCGTGCAGCTATGTTACGAACAAGCTTGAAAATTCAGATCTGGACTCTCTCAGAGAATGAGATGACCGCCTCAAAACTCAAATATGTGCAATGTACAAATTGTGTCTATGTGTCTTAAACAGAATGTTGCTTGCGTTTTCTTTAAATTGAAATGGCATCCAAAAAATTGCAATGAATTTGATCTCATCTGTTTAATTTGCGCCACATTTGTTGCCACTTGGGACAGCGCATCTTTAAAGAGCAATTTAAGGTGCTAGCAGTTGGTGTTGCTTTCTTATGTATACTTTTTTGACTCAATCTGAGGGCTTTTGATAGCATTTGCAAACAACTTTCTGGAAAGCCACCATTGGAAAATCCAGTGCTATGGAAACGAGCTGAAGCAACTCTAGTTATTTGCAGGAAGTCTGTTGAAGGTGATTGTGGGTATTCACGTGATGCTCGAATGTTAATACAGCTAACCACACCGTGCCTCCTTCTCTTTGTCACTGACATCCTCCTGTTGCGTTTGTATCATGGCATCTTACTTTACTTAACCTTGCTAACTTAATCTTGAATACTTAGCTAGGTTCTGCTAAGTCTTGCCCATCTTGAGCCTGCTTCAGAGAACTGTTTTCTTTAGTGGTAGACCAGACTTAACAACCGTGGGAGTTTTGCACCGCAATGCTGTCTTGGTATTTGGTCTACAGAGAGGTTGGTTTCACCTACAGCTCAGAAGACGGCAATCTTGAAGGTGCAGGATGCCCTTTGGGGCTGTATGTTCCCTTTCAGGTTATGGATGCACTGAGCTGCATTGTCCAAACTTCTGGCAACGTTCAAGCTCTGCTAAGAATTTTTAATGCGGCACTTGAGCGTTTATTTCCAGCTGTGGTGGTGTTCAACCTCTGACCCTAAATCGGTATTAATAGTACTAGGTGGAGGAAATCTTCTCTCTTCAGACAGAGACTAGATGTGGAAAATAATCTGTGCCAAAGAGCCTAGATTAGCAACTGGAAACAGGAGGTGTGGGTTGGATTGGAAATGGTTATTGACCTTTTACCATGGCTGTGGGCTTAGCGACAACAAATGATTTGGAGCTGGGTGGAGTCCACTTTATCACAATGAATTCTACAAAAATGTTCAAAACAAGTATGATTTTTGTCATCGTACTTGTTGCTAGTAAAGACTTCCCTTAACTTCCTGTGCCAGTTTTACAGAATGAACCAAAGATACAATAATTCTTTTGGTTCATTATTATTTAATCAACTGACTTACTCTGGTTTCCTCTTGCTGGCTTCCTTTTGATCTTGCTATATTGCTGTAAATATCAGACATGATATTTGATATCATTTGATGTTAATTCTTAAGCAAAAGGCTTTATCTTTAAATTTCTGCTGTTTGGTAATAATGTAATTAAATGTTTAATCTCTCAGATGTCTCAGAGACAATTCTAAGGCGATTGTAGAGATAGTTAGCTTCAAACACTTTCACTAAAGAAGTCCAGGTTTTGCCTTTAATATATAGGAAAAGACATTTGCCCGGTTCAAAGAAAATTATTTCCTGAAAGGCAGTTGGTTAACTCATTATCTGGATTACAAAATACATTCTGAATGGAGAAAAGGAACAGCCGCACTCTCTTGGGTTTTGAAGACATTTCTGTGGAATTAGACACAGTTTCGAGTGTCAGAATGCTTCAAACTTTTTACTGAGTTAACTTTGGTCTGTGAAACTCCATCTTTAAAGAAAGCTGGTTAAAAGAATAGGTGATCCTTTTAATAGAGCTTGAAGTAATAGTGATAATAGAGCTCATAACTAGTTAGATAATATAGTTATCATTAATAAGTGAAATCAACTGTTGGGTATTGGGTTTAGGGACTGAACTGAAAAATAACCTTTAAATCTAGCAACTTCTGTAAGGCGTGGGAGGGTATCTGATCTGATGGTTATACTACATAAAGACAGCTCACTTTTCTTTTTTGAAGTCACCAGATGGTTTTTTTCATTTGTAATTCTACTAAATGTGAAAGCTGTTGATCACAATTGCAAAATTGTTACTCATTGTAGTGAACGTATCTCGTGTGAAATGGAACAAACAAGGATTATCTGTTAATGATATAACACATTTGAGCAATCGACTGGTATACAAGAGGTGATATGTTTTGCATAGACAGTAAGGCAGGTTACGCGTTTCAAGTCCTACTGGAAGGAAAAAGGGACAGCAAAATGAAATTCTAAGTCAGTATTCAGGTATCGTACGGAGCTCGTGAAGACTTCAGGACAAAACCCCCAAATGCTAAATCTTACAAATTTCCCCAGTCATTGAACCAATAGGTGGATTTGATTTTATTTTATTTTTTGACAGAAACACCACCTCCGGGATATATTAGTGAAGATGGAGAAACGAGCGACCAGCAGTTGAACCAAAGCATGGATACAGGTAACATTTTTTTTTTCACTATTTTCAAGACTTGGGATGACTAGTCGTGATCCTTCTGCATAGTGGTGTGAGTTCACCCTGAAGGATGATGGCAGTAGCCCTCCATACAACCCTGTGTTTTCTCTTTAAAATATCGCTTGCGGTCTTTTATGAATAAATTTATTTATTTTTTTTTGCTAGGGGAATGCTTTTAAAACATTCTCGCCTTAAGTACATTTTATTTGCTTCATAACAGAAGGATACAGGTCTAATTAAGTCATCATCAGACTTTTTTTGACTGGTTTCAACCTACCCCTAACTTAACCTTCTGGAAACAGGTTCATTGATGCAAAATGTCTGTTGGCCCAAACAAATTACAGAAATGTTGCATTTTGAGAACCTGTCTCGTAACTCTGACAACATTACTGCTTCTGCCATGTTTCAAATGAATTCTTGTATGGAAGGCTCTATTGAAAGAGTTGTAGAAACATTAAGCGCTTGTGCCTTTGTATGAAAGGGTTTCTAGATAATCTGGTTGGCCTTAGACTTGGACAAAGCACAATTAATGTGCTGGATAAGAACCTCCTGCTATGTGCTGGCAGACTTGAGTGTGTTTGGTTAGCTAATGTTAGCAACCTTTTTCAGTTAATTGGAATCAACTGCACTAGTTTCTGTAAGAACTGCAATATTTGCCCACTGTGTGACAATAGGTACCTTAATTAAAAAAGCCTGACATCAGCAGTCATTGTAGGAGTGTTTCTGTGCGAAGCCTCTCTGTATTTTGCCCTGCTAGTGCACAAATTGTGTTGGAGGGTTCATGTTTTTCTGCATTTTTTCCTTCCTCCTTCCAGGAAAGAATAATTTCCTCAAATGAGGAAATCCAGCTTGTTTGTTTTCTAGAGATAAACCCTCTCCTTTGAGAATAGAGAGGTAATATCTTATTGTCTCGTCCACTTTTTCTTAGCTTTTTTCCCCACTGAATTTGGGAAGAAGTCACTACCTTCGCCCTGGAAAAGTGCATAAGTAAAGTTATGCTCACAGAGTGTGCATGAAGTGAGAGCTCTGCCAAATACAAGACTAAGATGTTAATTGAGTCTTTACGAGGAGGGGTAGGCTCCCAGGAGTCTGGAAAATTAAATGTAATCTCAATTCGGAATAAGCATGTGACACGCTGGAAAACTGGTTGTAGGATTTCTGAGGTTTCTTATTCCAAAGGATTTTAATATAAAACTATATCTAGGTAATGGTTATACTTACCCATCTGAAATAATGAGAATAATTTGCTATGAAACAATCTGTATTGCTTCAACAGGATCTCCAGCAGAGCTGTCTCCTAGTACTCTCTCCCCAGTTAATCATAGTCTGGGTAAGCTGGAAATACTTTTAATTGTTTCTGTGTGTGTGATGACTCTCCTTTATATATATATAATTACATTAAAAATGAAAATGTACTTTAAAAAAGTAAGAGCTGTATTAGGAGGAGACTATTGTGTTGGCTTCCTGATGATAAACGTAATAGGGCTGGGTTAATAACTTGTTAACAACTACTCTATTTCTGTAACTATTGAGTTTCTAGCAAAGAGAAAGAATAATATGGTTGTGTGTGCAGGAATAGCATTTATAAAATAAATAGTTTAAAGGATGTCAGCCTATCCATAGTGCTGCCCAGGCTTGCTGTCTCCCTTGTATGTGTGTTTTGTAGCTCTTCTCATGTGCTCTGTCACCTGTGACCACGACACAATTGTTGCTCCCACACGAGTTGCCCACCTGCTTTGATCAGGTGCCATTGCTGCGTGTCTGTATAAATGCCTCTGGAAGATCAGATTCCCTTGGGTTTGTTTAAGGAACGGTGACAGGAAAATGCTGTTCAGAACGCTGAGTAAGTAATTAGGGTAGGTAAAAAGGGGAAGCAGTGCAGGAAAAGCTGAAGATGCACAGGGAAGATACTGAGCTCTAGCAGGGGAGAGTAAAAGGAGCTTAGAACTGCCTTTAGATAAAGAGACAGTAAAAGATACACTGTAATAGAAGGGAACATGATTTTCATATTAATTTTTTTTTTTTCCTTTGTGTGGTTCAGTGTTTGATAGTTTAATCTTTTCTTTAACGTTGCCAAAATGTTTGCAAGTTGCAACAGAAATGTCTCGGCGTCTGGCACTCGCAGCAACATTAGCTTAATCGGTTTACCGAGCAAAATGCAAGTAGTGATCTACATGAGCTGTGGTCAGATTAGATCACCCCTTCTTCCACTCCTCTTTCCCTCGTGTGGAATATTGAATTCCTTTCCGTTTACTGGGGTAGGTAAAAATGGCAGTAAGCAAAATAAAATTTGAATAGTTTGAGGAGACTACCGCTGTCGTTTCTGGAGAAGATGGATAGCAGGGCAGATAGATTTCTTTTCAGCCTCAAATTCTGTTTTAAGCTTTTTTTTTGACCTTTTTTTTAGACTTGCAACCAGTTACTTACTCGGAGCCTGCGTTTTGGTGTTCAATAGCATATTATGAATTGAATCAAAGAGTGGGAGAAACCTTCCATGCATCACAGCCTTCCCTGACTGTAGATGGCTTTACAGATCCATCAAATTCAGAACGATTTTGTCTAGGTCTGCTTTCCAATGTAAACAGAAATGCTACAGTGGAAATGACAAGGCGACACATAGGTAAAAATCTCTGATCTTTTAACTATTTAATTTCATTTTAGCCTTTAAATTATCTGGAACAATCCAGGTAGGCTGGGCAGATCTTTGTGTTGGGATCCTTTCACCCTTGTGCAGCTAACCGTTGAACTTCTCTCTCTCGGCTTGCCAAGGAGAGCTTGGTCTCCTTTGCTGAGGATAGAAGTGGAAAGATGCAGTGGTCACCGCTTCTGAAATCGGGGAGAAATCACAGAATCCCAGACTGGTCAGGGTTGGAAGGGACCTCTGGAGATCATCTAGTCCAACCCCCCTGCCAGAGCAGGGTCGTTGCACAGGACGGCGTCCAGGCGGGTTTTGAATGGCTCCAGAGTGGGAGACTCCCCCACCTCTTTAGGCAGCCTGTGCCAGTGCTCTGCCACCCTCAAAGGAAAGAAGTTCCTCCCCATGTTTAGATGGAACTCCCTATGTTCAGGTTTGTGCCCATTACCTCTTGTCCTATCACTGGGCACCACTGAAAAAAGACTGGTCCCATCACCCTGGCACCCTCCCTTTGAGTATTTATAAGTATTGATCAGATCCCCCCTCGGTCTTCTCCAGACTAAAAAGCCCCAAGTCCCTCTGCCTTTCCTCCTAAGAAAGATGCTCCAGTCCCCTCATCATCTTTATAGCCCTTTGCTGGACCCTCTCCAGCAGTTCCCTGTCCTTCTTGAACTGGGGAGCCCAGAACTGGACACAATATTCCAGATGCGGCCTCAATGTAGCAGCTTCTGCTACCAGAGCCAGTTGCAATTGGGAAGAGATCTAGCGATGGTTGGAGCTGAAAGGAGCTGCCTTTCCTCAGTCAGTAGTCACTAAGTTGGTGGCAGCAGCAGTTACACAGGTGTCAAGCTGAGCACGGCACAGGAGGAAGACACTCAGCTGTACGGGGTTTCTGTTGCTCACATTGCTGTTCTCTGCCTTCTGGAAAAAGACGATGCCCCAAAGCATCCCGAGGGGCAGGTTTTTGGCTTTCAGGCTCCTCATTGGACCACTCTCTGCCCAGGGTAGCATTTATATTCAGAGTTGCTTATGATTTGACATTTAAGCTTTATTTACAAAACATTAACATGTTGCTTAGTTTATTCTACTTTATAAAATGCAGAATGGACAATGGTAGTACTTCTTGAATTCTTTTCTGAAATGGGAAAAGCTGCCGTGGAGATAACACGCTGTTTTGACATGATCAAGATTTTGTTTGTAATGGTTAGTAAAGAATAATGTTTTCCATAATGCCGAACCTTGGCTTTGAGTTCTTCATTAAACTATTTTTTTCTTTTTTTTTTTTCTGGATTCTTTTATTTAACAACATTCACAAGATTTTTTTTTGTTTTTACTTTTATTACTAAAAGTTCAGCTTCTTTAGTAGAACGTTCTGACCCCCTCTATCTAAAATCCAAATGCTTGTCTGATAAAATCTTAGATGTGCAGAAACCCAGGCTGTGCCTGTGCTGACTGATCAAAATGGTCAATAATGAGGAAAAGCAAAAATGTAAGGAGCTCTCACTTTTTCTTTTGTAGAGCAGCTCGCTTTTTGTTTGAAAAATAGTTTTAAAGAAGAAGGGGAAGAGAAACTACATCCTTTAAAGGATCTAGTTTTCTTTGGGAGGTCAATTGTACATTACTTCTCCTGTGCTAGGAATAACTGAAGCAGATTCTTTTTTTTCCCCCTCAGAGAGAGAGAACAAGATCACAATTTAAAAGTGAACAATAGGATTTCTTATGGGTATTTTTTTTTCTAATAGGGTTAAATGAAGTCCTGTTGTTTTTGTCCAAGTAGTACAGAGAAGGGGTATGCAGTGGGTTGTGAAATAGTGTGGGTGCGTGTAAGCCGAGAGTGTTGAAGTAGTATACTCGTGTTTTCCTTTTTTGCCATAGTGGCCTGTGCCACTTCACATACACCACTTTAATATAGCACAAGTTTTAATCCTCTTGAATTTAATCTTTTTATTTCAACTTTGGTATTTCTTTAAAGTGAAAACATTATTTGGTAACGAACACTGCTTTTCCCTACTTGGGTTTGGTTACAAGCCGTCACATGGCTAGATAATTCTATCTCGCTCTTGACCAAAAATTATTCTGCTTCTCCATCAAATATTGTGCGTTCGTGGGAGAAAAATGCAAGTTAATTATGTTCTGCTTCTGCTACAGCTGTCAGCCCAGCAGTGTGGTCATGTAGATAATTGATTTCTGTTTCTGGTGGAAAGAAAAAACTTGGCCTTCTCTGAAACAAAATACTCTCTTGTTTGTTAATCTGCTTGGGTCATACCATAACTAGAGCGCCTTTTGAATTTTGCTTCAGGAAGGGGAGTACGTCTCTATTACATTGGTGGAGAAGTTTTTGCTGAGTGCCTAAGCGATAGCGCGATTTTTGTTCAGAGCCCCAACTGTAATCAAAGATATGGCTGGCATCCTGCAACCGTGTGCAAAATTCCACCAGGTTAGTGCTCGACCAAAGGTCTCGTGCAAAAATATTCAGTGAATGTATTCACTGGATGACATTTGCTTTCCTTTTGATAGCTTCTTCATAGTTCCAGGCTTCTGTGTAGCAAACACAACTATTCGTTAATTGTACCCTTCTGACATTTTTTTCTTTATAGGATGCAATCTAAAAATCTTTAATAACCAAGAATTTGCTGCTCTTCTGGCTCAGTCTGTGAATCAGGGTTTTGAAGCAGTTTATCAGCTTACTAGAATGTGTACCATAAGAATGAGTTTTGTTAAAGGATGGGGAGCTGAATACAGGTAAGAAAAAAAACTTTGCTTTTAAATTTAGATTTAATCATTTCTCTTCTTTCACTAATACGCTATTTCTGTCTGGCTTGAAAGCCATATGTACAGCCTTCTTACCGCTATTGTAGATATGCTGTCTACAAGTTAAGCCCGTATTTTCCTTTTTCTCCCCCCCTCAGCTATGGAGCTCCTGTCATAAAGACCAGCAAACTGATTTTAGTATTGCGTTGAAGTGAGCTGTAGAGCAAGGAATGTCATCAAAGTCCCATTTCCTCGCTCAGTCCTGCTTGCTTGCTTATTGTGGTGAAATCACTGACAACATCTAGAAATTTCACAGTTTGTGCTATGGGATTATTTGCTGTTTGTTAAACATATAGTCATTTTGGTCTCTGCTCTGTTCTATATGGAGTATACTAAGTTTGTTAGGTTGTGGTGCGGGATGCAGTTGATAGTACCCGATGGAAAGAATTGGAGTCACTTGGAGTGCCTTCCGCAGAATAAAACAGCTGGAGAACACACATTTAAGGGATGGCAAATATTTTGGAATTTGTAGTGGAAAAAACTTTGCAGGAGTAAGATGGCTGTGTTTATGTAGTAAAACTGCTAAAACCAGTTTTTTGAGTGGAAAAAGTAGTCTTTTATCTGCTTTTGAATAGATTCCAATTGTATTCCCTATTAGCACAAGCTAAGAGCTATGGTTGAGGGAGGACAGTGCCTGTTTTTAATGTAGTATGGGAATTTGGGAAGAAAAGGAATTGACTTCTAACTGAGCAGTATTAAAGATCTCATTATTTTGGAGAGATGTGGTTTTAAACAAATCGCTTAAATCTCTCTAGAAATAAACTGAAAGAATGAAGTCTGACATATCAATACCCTATTGCAATACATAATGATTTTTTTAAATCTGTATAATTTCTGAAGTTGAGTAATGGCATGTAGGTTCCACTCTGAATCCTGGGGTTTTGATTCATTTATCTGCTCTTGAAATATATACATGTAAATAGCAGCGTCAGTACGTGGGGGAGGCTTCTCGGCTAAATGAAGCCAATTTTGTAAAAGCCTAATTAGATGAAATGAGAAATTTGAGTAATGGAATAAATTGGTACCTCTTTGTTAGAAAGAGGTACACAAGAAGGAATCTGGCTCAAGTTTAAAGAACTGTTGGATTTGGCTCAAAAGGAGCGTGTATACACTTACGCAAAATTAAATACAACATTCAAATCAAAACAGAAGAAAGGCTTAATCAGTCAGATTATATGGAGACATCTTGAAGTGAATGGAGTGTAAGCGCTGGGTTAAAACAGTGGGGAGGCTTTTGGTAAAGTTATTTTTAAGGAGGGAGAATGTTGGTTGTTAGTAGTCTATAAACCCCTCAGAGATCATAGGGTTGAAAAAGCTCCAGTGGAAACACTGCCAGAACAGCACAGAAACTGATTACTGACATAATGCTGAACTAGTTTCTTTGCGTCTCTGTTTAAGATGGTGCTAATAAATTATTGATGCACAAAACTTGTAAGTTATGCTGCAGTTGTGATTAGATCAAGAAGAGGTTGCTCCTGCAAACGCAACCTTGAATTTAAATGAACGTAGTCTGAATTGTCAAAATAGACCAGGAAGCACTGTAAAATCCATCATTCTTGTTAAAACTTCCATACTTCGTTGTTATTTCAAAAAAAGTTTCTCATAGAACAGGCTTTGGCAAAGCCAAAGCATTACTTAATTTTAGGCACATGTGCATAAATGTGCAGATATGGCAAGGTGGTAGATTTTATAAGTTTGGTAGCCAAAATAGCTTACAGCTTTTTGCTCGATACACGTTGGCTTGAATTGAGGATCCAAGGGCTGGAGCACCTCTCCTATGAGGAGAGGCTGAAAGAGTTGGGGCTGTTCAGCCTGGAGAAGAGAAGGCTCCAGGGAGATCTTATTGCGGCCTTCCAGTCCCTAAAGGGGGCCTACAGGAGAGCTGGGGAAGGACTTTTTACTGGGGCATGTAGTGATAGGACGAGGGCGAATGGCTTTAAACTGGAAGAGGGCAGGTTTAGATTGAACATTAGGAAGAAGTTTTTCACTTTGAGGGTGGTGAGGCACTGGCACAGGTTGCCCAGAGAGGTTGTTGAGTCCCCATCCCTGGAGGTGTTCAGGGCCAGGCTGGACGTGGCCTTGGGCAACCTCGTCTAGTGGGAGGTGTCCCTGCCTATGGCAGGGGGGTTGGAACTGGATGATCTTCAAGGTCCTTTCCAACCTAAACCATTCTATGATTCTGTGATTCTATGGTGGTAGACATTTAGATCAGCAGTCAAATGTTCATGGTAGTGCAGGTACTATCCAGGTCTAGGGTCATCTTCTGCAGAAAGTTAAGTAGAGGGAATTACAGTAAAGAGACTTAGTGACACCTGAACTGGAAATCTATGAGTAGAAGAGGCTGAGTTTTTGCTTTGAGACGGCTGCTGAGTGATTGTCACTATTTCACCAACTTTTGTCGGTGTAGTGCAAAGGCAGCAGGGCTGTTGAAGAGAACCAGTTATAAAAATTTTGAGGAAGTGTGTTGTGGAACACATTGTAGGGGAGTTGACAGCGGTGGAATAATGAACTTCCTTCTTTGGGAGAGGATTCGAGACTAAATGGAATTATATTTCCTGTGGTTTAGATTGTTCTTTTATTGGATCACTTTGTTTTGGCATAGGCATTCGGGGCTAAGATAACAATGTTTTTTAGAGTGCTGAGAGAGCGCAGACCCCGCTGCTTTCTTCTCCTAGAAAATGTGAAACCACAGACAACTTTTGAAATCCATCCTCTCGCTGGCTTAAGCTTTCTGCCTTTTCAGTTCCTCTGTTTATATAAACAGATTTCCTTAAAGCAAAGGGTTGCAGTGCCGACAGTAAAAACGAAGGGGCTGGGTTTGTGTCTGACTAATCTGCTGCCTTTGAATCTTAATGCCTCCTTGCTTTGACTTTGGGATGTTACTAGAATTACTAGGAAAAACTGGCTTAGCAACAGTAGTCTTGCCAGTCTAGTTTGGGAAAACTCCCATGCCTGGAGTGGGTACAGTGAAATAACAGGAATTCTCAGGCAGACTATGTCCATTGCTGATTTCTTTACTTTGGAGATGAGAAGGAAGATTTTTGAATAACAGGTCTCTGAAACAAGGATTCATGGGAGAGTGAATGCAGCTTTTATGGTTGCCAACCCTTTGGCTTTACTGAGGCTTTCTGTATGGTGTTTAATTAAGGGCTTCTGTTGTGGAAAACTATAGGCAAATTTATATAGAAGACAAGGGAAACACAATTTTTACTTAAATTGTTTGTGTAAGGATGTTACGGTACAAAACACATGTAGAAGTGTTAGATTACAGGAAATCGGAGATAAAGTTTGGTGTTCCTTGGAGATAGCATCAGCTAGCACAGCATAACCACACACTGTATTTTGACATAGTGTTTCTGACAACATCTAGCAGTTCCCTTCTACATTTGTCTTGTCTGTTGCTCCAAAAAGCCCGACTTTTTGATCACCGTAGTATTGCGCTGTTTGGCCACGCTGACAGTGCGGCGCCGAGTGTTTCTATTCCGTAATTCTCAGTAGCTGTCTACAAAATTCAGACCCACTTATGCAGGCAGACCCTTTGAAGGTTGAGATACAGCTGCACGCAGCTATCTGTGATGTGAACACCACATTGGTTGGACAAACTTCAGTTTGAATTTCTCTTTAGAGTTAAGGCTTTTGGTGTGGCACTTGAAGCAAATGCTACAGTTCTTTGCTTATTCTCCAGAGCAGAAAATTCTCGATGTATTAGGGACATGCGTGTAATTATTGATGTGTCTTATAGATGTGGGGTGTTTGGGGTTTTTTTTGTTGTTTGGTTTTTTTTTTCCTTCAAAGAGTGTATGAAAAAAGCATAGTAACAGTTACAGTAATGGTTGCAGATTTTTATCTTGCTGT
Organism: Anarhynchus alexandrinus; assembly: GCA_008711295.1. Classification (NCBI taxonomy): domain Eukaryota; kingdom Metazoa; phylum Chordata; class Aves; order Charadriiformes; family Charadriidae; genus Anarhynchus; species Anarhynchus alexandrinus. The sequence continues at coordinate 7,671,333 of VUYV01000015.1, read as the reverse complement.
GTAGTAGATACGGATGGAAACATACTTGATTGTAAGATGGAGAATTTTATGGCAGCCAAAGCTGCTTTCTGACTTTTCTGGTATTCTTTACTTTCTAGGCGGCAAACAGTAACAAGCACTCCTTGCTGGATTGAACTTCATCTGAACGGACCTCTACAATGGTTGGACAAAGTATTGACTCAGATGGGCTCCCCTTCAGTACGCTGCTCCAGCATGTCGTAAAACTCCTTCCTCCGTTACCAGTGGGCTAAATATCGAGTCCAATCAACAGACTTAATATAACAGCTCGTCTGTCGTAGTATTTGTGTGTGGTCCCCATGAACTGTTTACTATCCAAAAAGGTTTTTAAAAAAAAAAAAAAGAAAAACAGCACTTGAGGTCTCATCAATTAAAGCACCTTGTGGATTCTGTTTCCTATACTCTGATACTAGATGAAAATTTAGTGTATAGAAATACCTTCTTCAGAAAGAAGAAGGGCCAGTTCTAAAGACTCTTAATGGTGTTTTTATTGGGTATATAATTGAGTGTCCTAATGGTTTATCAATAACATGAATAGCTAAGTATATGTACAGGTAATGTATCATGATCTCAAATATCACAGTATTGTGCTGTTCTACATTTTAGTTCCCATAAATAGTCGTTTGTTTTTTTGATTGGGGCAAATCTCTCATAAAATTCCAAGACTCTACTCCTTTATTCTTTTATATTTTTTTATATAAGCAGGTTTTCGAGTTGTCCTAAACATAAAAAGCAGACTTTCCTTGTAGAAAAGCTTAACTTTTTGCTGCCTTCTTAAAGAAAAAGAAAATCCCTCCATTGGAAGGGAAAGAAATGTCTTGAGATTCATCTGTGAAATCTTAAGACACTTTATATGCTTAATGGGGCCTAAAATGAGTTCACATTATAAATTCCGAGTATCCATCACACTAGGAGTCTACTTTTCCCTACCCATCTGAGCTGATGCATCTTTTGCCAGCAGTAATGCTGGCACTGATGTAATTTGGGACTTTTTTGTACCTTGAATCATTGAAATCAGTGTTTTTTCTCATGGAATGAGAATGTACTGTAGCATTGGATACTGGATTAAGTACGCAAGGTTATTGGCTTACCCCTTACATCTGTATTTTTTCATTAAACAGATGTCAGTAAAAATGATGGGGTTTAGGTTTTTGGAGCCAAATACCTTGGAAAAATCCTTTCCCAGGGTAAACTAGACTCTTTCGTATAGGTTTTAAATAGATGCAGCTTCTTAACATATTTCAGTAACAGAATTTAAATTTCTGATCTGAGTGGCTTTGTATAGCTTACTTACATACCAGATCATACGCATTCATTATGTCATAATGGGCCTTGTTATTAAAAGTAGTTGCTTCTGCAAAACCTCTAGGATAGTGGTTGCTGAGGTATGACCAGCGAAGGAGGACTTGTAGGTTCTTCGTGACAGTGCATGTTATTGTGAACCCTTGGACACTACAGCTGCACCATATGAAAAATATTCTGAAATATATTCTACAAATAAGTCTGGGTTGGGGAAGGGTTGGGAAACTGTATAGAAGGGTTATTCTGACTTGAAAAATATACATCTTACTAACAATCTTGTGATCTAGCTGTCTGTCATTCTTTTGTTATTGTGGCAGTAGCAGGATTGCCTTTGTCTGTTTTTTCCCATTGTTTCATCCATTACACTAGTACTGTACTTTGTAAGTACAGCTAGTGATAACTTAGCTTTGAGAACAAAAATGTGGCCAGTGTTACAGCTTTTAAATCAGTTGACTGAATTGATGATAGTGATGGATATTTTTATGCCATAATGACTAGGGCATAGAAGCAATACCAAAAATCAAGCCTCGAAAAAGCGGGCCAGACACCTTTTAAAAAAAAAAAAAAAATAATGGCAAAGCAGTTACCAGTTTGTGCTAGTTTTACCAGTAGACTAATGTATTGGTAGAACTTGTGAACCTAAGAAATAAGCTTCATGCGTGTTGCATTTGCCTAATATGTGAATACACTAATAAAAGTTTTAATTCTCATGATGGTTGGGCTTTTTTTTTTTATTAATTGCTGTATATATTTTCTGTTCAAGGTTAGGAATCATTCTAACCCACCCAAATAAATGGCACAAGTGTCCTGCGTGTTGTGGCTGGAAAGGTGTAGCGTAGATGTTAAAACCACCTTTTATGCAGCTCTCGTAGAGGTTCTGGATCTGTGTGTGTGTAATGATACGGACTTCTACTCCAGATCAAGTTTATTAAAGCAGTCGCTTTTTTCTGTCACAATCAAATTGCATCCTACTAGCTCAGATGTTTACTTTCACCTGTGAAACAGTTAGATAAGAGCGACTTGTCTGGGTGAAAGAACTCCATTGCGTTTATGAGCAGGTTGCAACTTGAATCAGCTGGGTGACCTAATTCTGTAGTCTCCTTACTGTGGATTTCTGATCTTTCAGCTACGGCGATATTACTTGCTTTGCCTTGAACGTTGTAATAATCTTGACTGTACCCTTTCTTGGTGCGCGCTTCCCAATAGCATCCAAGGGCGCTGCAGGCATTATCTGTGGACCTGTGGTGCTGCCTGTGCGCAAGGCCATCTCAGTCTGTGTAGAAGTCACTTTTTTTGGCTTCTGTTAGCACCACTAAAATATTCCCTCCTGTTCAGCCACAGCTCAGTGGAACAAGGGAACTTATCCGCATTCGAAATGTTTGCTTGCCTGTATTTCATTTAAATCCCTTTGGCAGTTCTTGAGTAACTTCAACCTACTCCTGTTTCTTAATCCAGTGCCTTTCTGACTTATCCTACTGCTGTTCTGCTCTTCCTCAAAGCCTGACCAGTGCCTGCTCAAGCATCTTAGCGGGGAATGCCTGTGGTACGTAAGGAATGTGACTTCATCCCTCTTCTGCCAGTCAGACTACTGATGTCCAAAGTACAAATGAAAAGTGAATTTTTTTTTTTTCGATGAGACTGTTTTGTTAAATAAAATACTTAACAAGCAGGGAGTACTCAACTGGAGATACTTGAAGTATGGGTAACCAGCTGCTTATCTGTGTCGTGAAGCTGGAAGAACTCTGTAACTGCGTTAAGTTTGGACTGGGATTCCGGGTGCCTGGGTTCTGATCTCTCTCTCTTGTCACTAGTCCTGCCTGAGCTTGATTTTCATAGTACTGCCAAAGCCAACTAATCAAAAATCAGGTAGTTGATGCAAACACCCGAGCCTAAAAATTATTTTAGAGCTGCCTTTTAGCAGCTTGGATGCACTGAGCTGCCGTTTCGCAGCACTCCCCCCCCCCCTCCAAAGAAAAACCCTGTTTCCTTTAGAAGTTCTTCCAGTGCCAGCGCTGGGGCTTTGAGAACAATGTCAAATGTTTGGAGTCTTGCACCTTTAAATTGGGAAAATTAATAGTAGAATTAATTAATAATAATTAATCTGTGTATTTCCCCCTTCCTTTTGTGCGTGTTTCCAATCTAGGTGGGTAAGCTCTCTGCAACAGGAGTTCTCTGCTGTTATTTGAGAATCTTACACAGAGTCCTTTGTGTTCCAGGTGCTGTTATATATAAATCTAGGACGTGGTGAGAGCTTTTTGGTTGTTTTTTTTTGCTTGGTCGTATTCAGGATGTTGTGCGTAATCAGAACTTAACCTCCTTGAGACTGATTGCAGGCAAACAGCGGACATAGTTCAGCTTCAGACTCCCTGTATAATCAGCGGGGAGAGGTGAAGTCTGAATTTGGGGCTCTGAATTGCTCTCCGGTAGAGATACTAAGCTGTTGGCTGAGGCGCCTGATATAAATGTATAAAGTATGAATATACACCTTAAAATTCTCAGGTGCTGTCAAAGTAGTCAGCTTAGATGTTTAGGAGTAATAGCTTTAATTTACACAGTAAAAACTAGAAATCACAACTAGTGTACTTCACTGAGCTTCTTATTTTCATGTGTCCAACTTGACGTTTCATGTTGAAGTGGGAGGGTGTGACGTTCGGGGGTTTGATAATCATCTGCAGCTCTAAATTGTTGGCGCAGCGAAGTGTAAGTGTTTTGTTTTAACCTTCAAACTTGTCATACTTCGTTGTGGTTACAGCTTTTTTTAGCATTGCAAACTGAAATTTTACTGCAGCTGGGTTTTGAGTTAAAATATTGTGAAATACAGGATTTCACTATACTCCACCCACACAGTGTTTTACTTGAGTATGAAGCAGTGTTCCTTTTTACCAAAACAAGTTTGACTGTAACATAATTTTGGGGACACTGAAGCTTCAATACTAGCTCTGAACAGTCAGTGAGGTACTGTCTTCGTTAGAAGAATTAGACATATCGCAAGTAACACGCCAGCTGTAGCAGAAAGTGCTTCTGGGAGGACCTGCTCGGGGAATTAAATTGCAGCTGGTCTGAAAGTTTATTACTATTAAGAAAATATTAATGAAATGTGTATTTTCCTGACCGCTTAAGCTTGGCTAGTAAATAACCATTATAAACTGTATTAAAGGAGGCCGTTTAAAAATAACCTTCAGTCTTGTCGGTCCTCTTTTCCATCTCTCTCTTCTGGAAAGATTCTCTAAGGTTGCTGTTTCTTCTTCGGGAAAGCGCAGTTTGTGGAATAAGTTTCTAGTCCTAGATTGTCACAGCTATGAAAACTAGAAGCAAGGCTTCAAAGCTGAGAACAGCCTTTGATGTTACGTTAGCTGGTGTTTCATTAACTGTAATCAGGCTTAAATCTAGTTAACTTGGCAGGAGAAAAATGGATGGCAAATAATGGATATGTAAAGATGTCTTGAGCCTTTTTCCCCCGTGTAGAAGATGTAGTCAGAATGGATTTGGTAAAGCCCCGTTGCTTGTCCTGTTCTTTTTGGAATAGGATCCAAAGTGGCAATGGACATACATGCTCCAGTCCTAATTTTCTTTTAATTTGCAGCACTGGAAGTTGAAACAAAGCTGCTGTCACTCTTGATTTTGCTGTTTAACAGCATCTAGCTATTTGCTCATCTAAAGCTGGAGTAAGGTATTGTAAAAAATTCATGTATGCCTCATGAATTAATTGAGCTTATGAGCAATGTGTACCTGAGGCTGCAAATTCTGTTTGATTTTTAAAACCCATCTTTGCTTTCAAGTCTTGGCTTACTTGCCTTTTCTTTTTGAAGTAAAATTCCAAGAACAACTGTTGTGGCACCAAGCGTAGAAAATCATTAAAATTAGGTTGCCGGCAGTTGCAGTTTGTCTTCGGGTGAAGGGGTGGGCGCTGCCCATCAGTTCTTTGTTTAATCTTTGAAAGGAGTTGTCTAGGAGGTTGGTCACCTTTGATGGAGGACCATCAAGAAGAGGGAGGCTGGAGCCTCCAGCGTGCAGCCAGTTTACTGGGAAGCTGGAGTAGAGGCAGGTCAAGCTGTAGAGCCATACTGTGGACCAGGGAATTGCAGACTCCCAAGGGTTAACTGTCATACACTCCAAACTCTGCAGAGATATGGAACAGTTGGATAGAGAATAGTACACAGATAAGCTTAGGCTGTGTGGATTCATGAATTTGAAATAAAACTAATGCATAATGAGTTTAGAAACACTTCAGAAGTCCTGTCTCTTCTGTTTCATGTCCTTGAAGAGTTGATCTGTAGGATTCACAAAGTGAAGCTGAGAAAGAAGATGCGCTTTAAGCTGTTGAGATGTGGGTGGGGGTTATTCGGCTTGGACTCCCCAGGGCTTTCGCAGCTGGGTGTTGGTGTATTTTGTTTTTTTTTTTTTCCCCTGTGGAATTGTTGATGGAGCCTGTGGTTAAAAAAAAAAAGCCTCAGGCAGGAGAGACAGGCTTCTCGGGAGAGGAGCAAGACTTGATCCTGCTGAGGCTCTGAGAAGAGTGAAATTTATCTTGCCACGAATCGGTGGCAGGCAGTGGCAGTGCCGAGATTCGTGAGCTGGTGGAAATGCGAGTAACGCCACGTGGAGAAGGACTGTGTGCCATCCGAGGGGGACATTAGCTCAGGTACAGGTCCTAGGGAAGCTTCTTACGGACCTGAGCCAAGTTGTGCTGCTCGTCTGTACTGTGCTTCCTTACGTGCTTGGTTCCAAAGCTAACAAAGGCAGGTGAAGCTTGGGCTTGTCTCTGCTGCCAGTCTAGATGGGTAAAAGCTCAACAGGGTCCACTTGTAGATTGGATGAATGTTCTCCACTATTAGACCGCTGTCCAGTAGGGGAGAAAGGACTTCAGAATTAGTTGCCATGTATTTTTGTAAGCGGTCTGCTGAATAGCAAAGACTGTGGTAGAGGAGGATCTGGAAATCACCAGATTTGTAGTGGGGAACAAATGAAATTGTCTTTTGGATGAGGACTGTCATGCACCTGAGGAGCTAAGCGGTCTCGGGAGTATGGGAGGACTGTCGGGCGCTGAGGGCAGGCCCTGGGTTGGGAAGGACTGCGGTTGCTCTGGAGAGCATTCACCCTCCAGGCTGGACATACCTAACAGGATCCTGGTTTGCAGAAGAGGTGCACACTCATACGCCAACATAAGCCTTCTCTCCTCTTTTTGTAGTTAAGCTTTGGAAACGATAACGTTAATTTAGAAACAATAATCCCCTTCTAGACAAGTACACTGTCTTTTCTTTTACAGCTTCAGAAGTCTTGAGAGTCCAATGGGAGGAAAAACCACAGCTATTAGCAACGCTGATGTTAGTACTGATGTGAGGGGGAAAACATCTTCATAATGTACTCCGACTTTGAGGTTTGTGCAGCGTATGAAATTAAAATGGGCAAAGAGCCAGGGCTGAGAAACGCTGAGGTTTGGTAGAACAGGAAAAGTGGGGGAGCCGAGAAAAAAAAAAAAATGAACGAGCGGCTGATGCTGAGCTTCAGCAGTGATACGTGGTCACGAAAGCATCCTTACCACTTATCTGGACGCTCTTGATATGTATCTGCTAGTTAAAGATGGTAAAACTAGTTTTCCTTTTGTTACAGTGCTGAGAGAGTTGTCAGAGCACGGGAGCAGGTTTAGTGGCGATTGGACTGAGGGGAGCGCAGATCTAGTTTTGCATCTCTGTAGTTGTCAAAGCTAAGGCTCGACGGAGTCCCTTGAGAAGCGGCTTGAGCTCAAGACGCTCAAGATCTGACGCAACTTGGTCCTGCAGCCTGGCACTGGATGGAAGAGACTGTTACCCGACCACAAGGAGCAGCAGTCTGACAAAGAAATAAATAGTAATACAAAGCCCACGACCTCTACGGGAAGAGGTTTGCTGTGATACCTAAATGAATTTTGGTTTTGGAAAAGCGAGTTTTGCTTTTTCTTTAATGAGAATGCTCAGACAGTCCTTGAGAGTGGTCAAGTGCTCCTCAGCAAATAGTACATCCCATCCTGTGGAGAGAAGGTGTTTTGTTTTGGGTTTTTTGGGGGTTTTATTTTTGGTTTGGGTGGGTTGTTTTTTTTTTTTGTAGGCATTGAGCAGAGAGTCTGACTTAATGAAGCTCTGCAAGACGTCTTTGTCTCCTGATTTCATTCTCAAAACGCTTAAATCCAAAGTTAGTGGCTTTTTTGCACGACGAACAGCAGCCGTGCTTGTTCCGTGTGGAGAAAACGCTGTGTCCTTCTGAGGCCCTGAGGAAGAGTATTGAAGAGGATTTTTTTCCAACAGCAGGGAAGTCATATTAGAAGGGGGGAGGAAAAAACAGCTTCAAAGTTATCTACTTTTAAAAAGGGAGGGGGAGGTCAGAAAGGAATTAGCGTGCAAGTAAGAGCTTAAGTATTTTAATTGTGTTTGGATTGAGAGCGCTGGGTTGAAACTTGCCTGGCTGATGGACCGAAGCCTAGTTGAAGTTAAGCTCCGAGAGTCTTAATTTCAAGCGTAGGACACTTGATCGCAAATGAGTATTGTATTTTTAGTTGGCTGTGTCCACCGACGCTGTTGTTTTGTGTAGTTTTGTTTGGCTGGCAAACAGCATGGTGTTCTGTCCCCGGTGAAGACAACTTGAAAACAGGTCAACCATCAGTTGAATTATTAGTTTTGTGTGATGTAAGAATGAACTTGGGGCATCTGGGATGGCTGTTCCGATCTCGGTGCCATCCCAAGGGCACAAACTAAAGCTCAGTAGTCCCGTTTCTCAGGGGTGTGTTTGCGTGTACCCTCTCAGACCTTATTTCTGATCATCTGGTTGAAGTCAAGGGGGACTCTGCGGAGGCTTTGCTGCTGCTGTAGTAGTAATACCATAATTACATGGTAATGACCATCATTTGTGTGTTCTATCTTAGCTCTGTCTGCTGTCAGTGGAGCTGTGGCCAGTTTACACACGAGTGGACACTATTTGGAGTCAAAACCCTTGAGTTTCATCTGTGTTAGGGAACCAAAAGGCGACTTGTGAGGTTGTGGGGATCTGTTTGTACCCAGTGCTTTCCCTGGATGTGACCGGAGAGCTGAGACACTTAAACGAGCAGAAAGAATAATTTATCACGACGTTGGGAGGATTGAGCAGGATTTTGGGAAGTTGAGTCTCTGACCTAGGCTTAGCAAAGATGCCTCTCTCCCTGCCTTCCCCCAGTTCCCCGTGTCTGGCGCTATCAAAAGATCTGGGTACGTTTAGAAGAACTAACGTGCTGTTAATTAGCACTGCAGTAGGTGGGGCTGGCCACACTAATTGCTAACATTGGGATGGTTATGTCCAGCTGGGTGGCTAACAAAAAAGAGACAGATGGCAATGGATTAACTGGCTTTTTTTTCGACCGTGGTTCAGATGCTGGCTCGAGGAGCTCCAGTCTGCTTGCGGAGGCTGCTGGTAGGCTAAATTTGCTAGAACCTCGTCAAAAGCCAGCTTAATGAGCTAGCTAGGTGTCAAAATGCATTTGTATTTCTTTAATATTAGACCAAATCATTGGAAGATGTCTAGTGAAGATGGATTAAAAGAGTGGGGGAGCGGGGAGGAATTGGTGGACCTCTTCCCGTGTCGTGGGATCTTTAAGTGGCGGTTCCAGTTCAACCCAAAATTCCTGTATCGGATGCTAATATTGGTGTGTCCGCAGCCACGGAGCTCTGGCTACGAGACTTTTCCCCCGTTGTGATTGAGCTAATCCCAAAACTAATGATTCCTAAGATGTGCCTTTTGAGGTGTACAGGAGCTATTCCTCCTCTTTTGATATTCTTAAGTGTCCTGTGCTCTAGCTGGCATTGATGAAACCTAACTTTTTTTTTTTCACTGAGCAGTCTGGTTTTTGTGTTCTTGTTATCCACGTGGTCAAGGCAATGGCAGTTCTATCACCAGCCCCAAGTCCCTTAGAGCCTCTTTCCCACAAAAAATAATCAAGTGCAAAGATTAAAATGGGATGAAATACTGATATTGAATATGATGGAGGTTAAAATTTTTTATTTAAAAAAAAAAAAGGTAGTAGATCTCTTTCTCAGCCTCACTCCCTTAAAAGGTGCTCTGCATGGGTTGTTTTACACAGCGGAGGCATCGGGTTCTCTCAACGTGGGCATCAAACCTTAACTATGGAGGAGTAGGGGGAAAATGATCTGTTAGAAGTTTGTGTGGAGGAGTGCCGCGGGAGGCAGAGGTAGAGCGTGATGACCGGTATGTGTGTGAAGATGGAAAGCCGGTAAGTGCAGTCAGTGGGGGACTGTTTTATCCCCTTGTTTTGGGCAGTCCTGAGGTACTCCTTGTTGTCCGTCAACCCTCTGAACTTTCAAATAAGTTTAAATTCCTGGGGAATTTCTTGGTTGCCGTTAGCCGATGATGCAGCGGCAGAGCCAGCATTAAACCCCACGTTTTCCCGTCTTCCAGCCTCAGGCTGATTTCGCTAAGCCACAATGTTGGTTTTGGGTTTTTTTGACAGGGCCCCGCCATTGGCACCCCATAGCTCTGAGTCATGGAAACTTTGAAGTGATTTGTGTATGACTACCGAGACGTGTTTTGCTTTGTGTCCCCCTTCCTTTGACTTGTGGCATTGGTCTGATTTCCTCCCAGTGAGACCCAGCAGGGTGGCTCTCGTATCCTTAGTTAATGAGACAGTGGTGGAGGTACTGTCACCAGACTGTAACTCAAGATGGGGTTGGCCTTCTCACCAGCTGAAAAAGGAAAGTATCTTCTTCAAAGAGGCAAAATAATGAGGAACAGGTGTTGATATTTATGAAGCTAGTTGTACATCAGTTGGCCGACTATTTTTGTTCTTAGTAGTCTTGGAATCTGCAGATGTGACACCACTTACAAGCTGCCCTTGCTCATTGTCAGGGTAAAGCCGCTTTGCACGAGGCCTGAGGACCCTCGTTGACCTTGATGCCTTACGTAAGACAAGCTTGTTTGACCTTAGGCATCAACCCAATGGACATTTCCAAAGCAATCTGATAAACCATCTGTGCACTTCTCACCTCACAAGAGAAGGTGGGTGAGAATGACCGGTGACACATGCTGCTTCACTGCCAGCAGGGTTTTAAATATAACCTGGTGCTTGTAAGAGTGAAGAAGTTTGAAAGAAGGAAAGCAAATTAGCACCTTGGCTTGACTGTTGCACTGAGAGTAATTAAATCCTTTGAAAATTACTACACTTAAAAAAAAAAAAAGAGGGGTACCTTTGTTGATTACAATGTTTTAAGGAACTTAAAATATCAAGAAAGCCTTTGTTGCACACTGTTAGGTGATAGTTTTCATCCCATATACATAAAAGTTCACTGAACTTTGGATTTATTTAAAAAAAAAAACCAACCAGGCACTTTTGATAGAGTTGAAATCACAGAATCATAGAATGGTTTGGGTTGAAAGGGACCTTGAAGATCATCCAGTCCCACCCCCCTGCCATGGGCAGGGTCACCTCCCACCAGCCCAGGTTGCTCCAAGCCCTGTCCAACCTGGCCTTGAACACCTCCAGGGATGGGGCAGCCACAGCTTCTCTGGGCAACCTGGGCCAGGGGCTCACCACCCTCACAGTCAAGAATTTCTTCCTAATATCTCATCTAACTCTGCCCTCTTCCAGTTTGAAGCCATTCCCCCTCGTCCTATCACTACATGCCCTAGTAAAAAGTCCCTCTCCAGCCTTCTTATAGGCCCCCTTCAGATACTGGAAAGCTGCTATAAGGTCTCCCTGGAACCTTCTCTTCTCCAGGCTGAACAACCCCAACTCTTTCAGCCTGTCTTCATAGGAGAGGTGCTCCAGCCCTCAGAGCATCTTCATGGCCCTCCTCTGGACCTGCTCCAACAGGTCCATGTCTTTCCTATGTTGGGGGCTCCAGAACTGGATGCAGTACTCCAGGTGGGGTCTCACGAGAGTGGAGTAGAGGGGCAGAATCCCCTCCCTCGCCCTGCTGGCCACACTTCTGCTGATGCAGCCCAGGATGCGGTTGGCCTTCTGGGCTGCGATCGCGCTTTGCTGGCTCATGTTGAGCGTCTCATCAATCAGCAGGTCCTTCTCCTCAGGGCTGCTCTTGATCCATTAAGTGTTACATGGAAACGTGCAGGTTATGTGGGACTTGAATAAAAGCAGGCAAGTGGTCCCCTGGTCACCCTTCCAACCATGCAGCCTCCCTGATCTTATGTCACCCCACGTGTCTCCAGCTAACTCAAAATTAAATTTTTCTGACAAGTCTTCCACTGAATACTTCTCGCTTTGAATTTTCTATTCCCAAATAGAATATTTGCCCAGAGAGGTTGTTGAGGCCCCATCCCTGGAGGTGTTCAAGGCCAGGTTGGACAGGGCTTGGAGCAACCTGGTCTAGTGGGAGGTGTCCCTGCCTATGGCAGGGGGGGTGGAACTTGATGATCTTCAAGGTCCCTTCCAACCTAAACCATTCTATGAAGTAATATGAAAATCATGACTCCCTTCACAGAGGGTAGCCATTCAGGTCTAAAGTTCCTCCGGCTGTGGTCATACACAGCATGATAACTTCTCCTTGGGTGTGAGCGTTTCTCTTTCTCAAAGCTGCTGTGTGAATTCAGGACACTTCTAAACCCCTTTTTTCATTCTTCTCCCTACCTCCTAACAACAGAACTGTCTTGTCTTCCAAAAATTGTCTACATTGTGCTATTATTTAACTCTCCAGCCTCGTTACCGTACAACCTGGGGAAGCAATCTCTTGATCTGCGTCATTGAGAGGTGTCATTTTCCCCTCTCGAGATGGGTTGTGCAAAACCTTCGGTCTCACAAAGCCTGGGACAGCTAGAATCTGGAAAAAGGCCACAAAAACCTGCTTCGGAGACATCCTACAGTGGTTGTGGGTAAAACCTTGTGGTCTCGGGGAGGTGCCATGTATTATTGTGAGCATGGAGTTTGTTAGAGCATCTTGTGAGTCCCAAGCAAGGCAACCTTGACTTCCTACGGGCAAGGTTTCCACTATGCTAAACTTGGCTGGGACGTCAACTGCGGAATCAACCACCGTGGTCAGATGGTGTCTATCGCTCTTGGGCACACGGTCTTTGTTCTTCGCATGAAGTTTCATATATAAGCTTCGCTTCGGGTGTTCCCAGATGGAGCCGCGCTCTCTTTACTCTCCTGCCAGACTTTCCCACAACAACCTGGTCACCGTTGGTGCTGGCAAGACTCGTTCGGTGGTTGGGAACGAAAGCCTGTCTCTCCTCGGGTTAGTGTTAGCAAACGCCATCTTTTCTGGTTGGAGTAGCTCGTACAGGCAACTTCGGTAGTCTTGGTATGGTCCTGGTAGACACAGAAATTTCGCATTCATGCCCTAAAGCTCTGGGCTGTTTTAAAAGGCATTCATGCAAAACTTTCTGGTCTGTCAACCACTGTTGGCTTTATCAAAAAGATTACATTTTCCTCTGCCAGGCGTCCCGATTTCCCTGTGGGTTTGGTGTAAAGACAACAGGATTTGCTTGTCTCAGCAGCTCCCCTCCTGCTTGCCCTTGAACGCTCTAGGAGATGAATTGGATGGAGTTTTGCTTTCCCCCCAGCCCTGCAGGTCAGAGATCTATTTTGAAATGATTTCGAGGCCACGTGATGTGGGGTTAGCCCAACGTAAATAAACCCAACCTTGCTTATTTCCCATGAGAATAAGAAACGCTGATGCTTCTACTTTGGAGTAGGTTCGTGCCCAGGGTCTTTCTGAGGTGTGACAGCTTGAATGGCTGAACCATCCTGGAGCTGACCTCCTGGGCTTCGCAATTTCTCTGTGAAGCTCTGAAGAAGCCAGGATGATGCTCTGATGATTCTGGTCAGTGAAGCAGGTTGGAGGCAATTTTTGTATCGCAGCCTGGTAAAGATAGTTGAGGTCCCTGAAATCCATCTGGGATATCTGGGATGGGGCTTTGAGCAACCTGGTCTAGTGGGAGGTGTCCCTGCCTATGGCAGGGGAGTTGGAACTCAATGATCTTCAAGGTCCCTTCCAACCTAAACCATTCTATGGTTCTATGATTCCCCGACCTCCTGAGTCAGAGATTTGCCCGCTTGATTCACCCCGAATCTAAAACATGGTTCCTCACAGCTCGGATGTCCTACAGGTCTCCTTGCTTGCTAACTCCTCTTCCCCTGTAGTGCAAGAGGTCAGATATAGGAAAGGGAGGTCTCCTAGGAGCAGCTTTCCCCTCTTCTAGTTACAGCTTCAGACTATTTTGGGATCTTGTCCCCGTTGCCTTGTTGTGGGTTGGGCATCTGTTTCCTTCATCTGCTTTCTTAGCCTGTGGTGGGACAACAGGGGAAACCTTGACTCCTCATGGGTGACACAGCTCAGCTGTCAAGGGAAGAGCATTCCTTCAGAGTCTACCCGCGTTTTTCTCTAAGACTGTGTCTAATACAGCCAAGATTAATCTTGTTTCCTTCCCCAAGCCTCACGCCTCTAAGGCTCTCTCTTTTGCACCTTTCATGTCAGGAAGGTTCTCCCTTTCTGGGAGAAATGACCCCTTTCTGGGTCATTGGCAACTGTTGCTACGAGATAATTTGGCAATTCCAAGTGAAGGCGACGAGGGTGCGTTGAGGCTTGCTGCCGTATTGCCGAGGTGCCTCCACCACCCCGCTCAGCTGCCAGGTCCTCTCCTTCAAGCTGAAGGAGCCGAGGTGCTTCCTTCTCTTGCGTGCATCATGGGTCATCTTCCATATCTTCTCCAAGCAGCGTCCTTGTCTCTGAAGCCTTGAGGGCAGATGCAATGTTGGGCTGAGCAGCTTCATGGTTGCGTGGAGGACTGACCCTCTGCCCTTTGAATTAATGGTGTAGGGAAATGGCTGGGATTAGGTGGGGATTGTCACCTGAAGATGAGATCCGGCGTGGGTGGAACAACTGTACGTAGGGAACATGCGGGTGGAAAGAAGCTAACCAGCACGCTTGCACAGAGTCTTCTGGAGTTTTATTTCTATATGAGAGAGGAAAATGAAAGAGGTGTGATGGACCTTCACCCATCCACGCACTGAACTGGAGGTAGCTCTGGTGCTGGTCCAGGCTCTGCAGAAGTCACCACACCATTTCCATGTCTTCAGAGCTGCACTGGGGCTGTTGTAGGGAGACAGAGAGCTTGTGCTGCAAACCCTCTGCACAGCCCATGAATAAACCCATAAAATATTGCCAAGCGCATCGTTTTTCTCACGTAAGGACATGAGGCAATTCAGCTCAACGGTAACGGAGAGGGGAAAACCCAGGAAATAGTTTGCGAAAACGCTTTCAAATTGCAAAGTACTAAAGGCCACCGCACACCCCAGGAATTTATGGAAATGATGCACACCAAAAAACCCTCTATAAAAGGGATCTGGGTCGTGTTTGGTTATTTTATTATGATTATGGCCAACAGTTCTTGGTATTTAAATCGCATTTAATGGGGAGAGAAATTTGTGGTAGCCCCAAGCCATGAAAATTCAGATTTTATATTCTTTTTAAAAAACGAAAGCACACAGCAAAACTTGAAATGAAAAAGCTAATGCAACCCGTATCCTGCAGAGCGCTTGCACTGAGACTTTATAAACGTGAAAGAAAATATTCCTAAGCAAGCTAACACTCATTGAGCGAGAAGGACTTTCTCTCATCCGCTCTGGCGGGGTTCGAACCACGCTCTATTTCAGGCGGTCGGCACGTTAATGAGATTTTTTTATGTCAAATGATATTTTTCAGATGTGTTACTTAAAGCAATTCATTCCCACCACGGAAAGGCCAGCTTCTTCTAGGGTT
Source organism: Anarhynchus alexandrinus (assembly GCA_008711295.1). NCBI lineage: Eukaryota > Metazoa > Chordata > Aves > Charadriiformes > Charadriidae > Anarhynchus > Anarhynchus alexandrinus. The sequence continues at coordinate 7,656,283 of VUYV01000015.1, read as the reverse complement.
GTGATCAGCGGCACAGAGTCTAGTTGGAGGCCTGTAACCAGCGGTGTCCCACAGGGGTCAATACTCAGTTCAATTTTGTTCAATATATTCATTAATGACCTGGATGAGGGGACAGAGTGTATCCTCAGCAAGTTCGCTGATGATACCAAACTGGGAGGGGTGGCTGACACTCCAGAGGGCTGCGCTGCCATCCAGCATGACCTGGACAGGCTGAAGAGCTGGGCAGAGAGGAACCTAATGAGGTTCAACTACAGCAAGTGCAAGGTCCTGCACCTGGGGAAGAAGAATGCTGGGCACCAGTATAGGTTAGGGGTGGACCTGCTGGGAAGTAGTTCTGAGGAGAAGGATCTGGGGGTCCTGGTAGATAGTAAATGATCCATGAGCCAGCAATGTGCCCTTGTCGCCAGGAAGGCCAATGGAATCCTGGGCTGCATAGGGAAGAGTGTGTCCAGTAGGTCGAGGGAGGTCATTCTCCCCCTCTACTCGGCACTGGTGAGGCCACAACTGGAATACTGTGTCCAGTTCTGGGCTCCCCAGTTCAAGAGGGACAGGGAACTGCTGGAGAGAGTCCAGCGAAGGGCAACCAAGATGATTGAGGGATTGGAGCATCTCCCTTATGAGGAAAGGCTGAGAGCGCTGGGACTCTTTAGCCTGGAGAAGAGAAGGCTGAGGGGAGACCTTATTATGGCGTACAAGTATCTAAAGGGTGGGCTGAAGAAGGATGGAGCCAGACTCTTTTCAGTGGTTCCCACTGACAGGACGAGGGGCAATGGGCACAAGTTGGAACATAGGAAGTTCTGTTCAAATACACGGAAAAACTTCTTCCCAGTTGGGGTGACAGAGCATTGGCACAGGCTGCCCAGGGGGGTGGTGGAGTCCCCTTCTCTGGAGACTTTCAAGACCGACCTGGATGCAGTCCTGAGTGATGTGCTCTGGGCAATCCTGCTTTGGCAGGGCGGTTGGACCAGATGATCTCTAGAGGTCCTTTCCAACTCTAAAAATTCCATGATTCTTGGTCGCTGCATCGGTTTTATAACACGCATCGGTTTTAAGGATGGGTCCTCCAAAATTTCCAGGTTTTTGGGTTGTTTCTTTTTTTTTGTTTGTTTGTCTCATAGATAAATGTTAATCTAACAGGCAGGGCTTTCATTGCAAGTGGAAGGGTAAATATGTGAAGGTTTCCCGGGAAATTTACTACACCGCAAAAAAAGACGGAGGGGGAAAAAAAAACCAAAACCCAAAAAGACGAAACCTTGAAACGCGCAGGCATTATCGGCGTAATGTTATAGATGGGAGAAGCCATCAAACATTGGCTAAATGCTAGTTAGGAGAAGTAATTTTTAACATTCTTGTCAGCTGGGACAAAGTTATGTCTAAGCTCCCCGTGGCCTTGACAAGCCGTAACAGCCCGCAGAGAGACGTACGTGTGGCAGAGAGCATCAAAACACCCCGGCTCCGATGGCAGGGAAAGTAAATTAAAGGAACAGGTTTGATCGTAAACCTCCTGGAAAATATGAGGATATTAAAGCCGGCTGGATAATTAGCATAATTACATCATAGCGAATGCAAAGGAGCTCATCTTATGGGATATTGTATTGTGGGAGCTCGGCTTCGACTGGTAGTGCATGTTGAGCGACAGACTAATAGACTGCTCCAGGGAACGGAGCAGTAAAATCTTGTTATGAATTTGTTTATCAAGAATGCAGAGATAGGAAGGAACGACGACGGCAGTTAACTGGCTGAATTATTGCTTTTTTAACCTTGCTTTCTGCTGATAGTCTTTTGTCAACGCCTGAGCATCCTATTTGCTTTAGGGGCGGAGGAAAAAGAGGAGCTGGCAGAGGACTTGCGGGCCACGAGCAGTTTGTATGCCGGGCGTAGGAGCCAGTTTCTGCGGCTGCTTCTCTCTTTCTCGTTCCTATTGCCTTTGCCGTGCTCTGCGTGTGGCTCAGCAGATGCCGGGGCTTCAAGAAGTGGTGTTGGCTCCTGCACCGTGGTCTCCTTGCTTTCCTAGCTCCTCTTTCCACCAAGATGGGAAGAGAAGTGCTTCGTGACTCGTAGATGATCAAAATCTACTGGGAAAAATTAAGACACCTTCTTCGATGTCCTGATTTGCTGCTTTCTGCTCTTTCTGCCTAACTTGAAAATGTCTCCTATGGTGTTTTTTTTTTCCCAGTTTGCACAGTTGTGCCGGTGCTGTTGTCACTCCAGGCTCTCCCCTCCCATGGCCTTTTGAACCTACTCACCAGTTTAGGTCATGTTTAACAGGATGCTCAGCCTTGTACGATCTTCTAGGGGCCACCTAGAAGGATGATGTGTAGATGTAGTGCTGAGGGACATGGTTTAGTGGTAATGGTTGGACTTGATGATCTTAAAGGTCTCTTCCAACCAAAACAATTTTATGAAGATCCACACCACTATCGTGTTGCAAAGGGAGCTTGATATTTCTCTTCTGTTTGGTCCACCACTGGTGAACCAGTATCTACTGGTCAGCCAGGGAGCCAGCATGCAGCCTGGCAAGAGGAGATGCGGTTGGTGGGAAAACTCTCCTTGGGGACTTCCTCTGTGGTGGAAGGGGTTGAAATGCAGTGGAAGATCCAGGAATAAAGCACCAGAGGTGGTCGCTCAGTGGTGATGGGGAAGCAGCACATCTAGCGCTTGTTTTGTATGGTGAGTTTGGTGAACAAGTCGGCATCGTCGCTAACTGCTGTACAAAAATAATGTCACTTCACGTCACGCTGCATCAGAACCAAACATCTTGGCAGCATCCTGGGTCTCAGCGGCATCAGGTTGGTTGACTCCTCAGTCAAACGACCAAAGATTTTCTGCACAAGCACGCTATTTGTCCAAATTTCAGTGCTGAGATAATACTCTGGGTTTTCAGCGCTGCGGCTGTGGCATGGAAAATAGCGATTTACACCTTTTAAATTAGCTACTGCTTTCCATGGTAAGTGCAAAACAATGCCAAAAACCTTTACAAATGCTGCAGTTTGAAGCAATTCTCAGAAGTCGTTGTGGCATGCCGTGAAGAAGACACATTTGTGGTATTAGATAGGAGCAGACCTTGTCTGGGGCAGGTTTTGGCTGCTGGATGATTATCTCAGCAAAGCTGGCTGGGAAATTAAGACGTTAATTGCTTTTCTTTCTCTGCCAACAGCTTCACTTCCAGCGCGTTCAGCACCAGAACATCTCCAAAAGGCTGTGGTGTCCTGCTTGACACAAACCCTGCCCTGTGGTGTCTCGGGCATCCCATGCCAGAGACTGCCGACCGTTGAATAACCGGGTGCAGGAAAGTTTCTGGCCCCGGGGGTCATGCCAAGGTGGGTGCTAGTGCTAAATCCTGCTGCTGCTTAAAATCTTCCCTCTCCTGGGGTGGGATTTGCAAGGGAGATGCTGACGGCACAGTTAAGGGGAGCAATAAAGAATGCCAGTCAACCCGGTGGGGCTGGGTGCAGACCGCTGACTTAGAGACAAAACCCAACAATGCTGCCCGTTGGGTCTTGCCAGCTCTCCGTGGTGCCCAAAATCAGCTTATTCTTGGGAAGGGGGAAAATATTAGGGGTCTTTCCGCGTCTCCAGACTTGTGTGGCTTTGCCTGCGTGACCAAAGGCCAGGAAATCTAATGCCTGTAGCCAAGACAGGAACACACGCTGGGATTTTTCAGCTTTATCCTTAATACAATCAAATATCCACCTGATGGCAGCAGAGAACGCGGAATGAGTGAGTGGTGGCCAGTCAGGCTGTCTATCCAGTGCCGAAAATGCACTGGGGGTTTCTGAAACACAGAGCGTGGTTCCGTGATGTGGCCTTCCCATGGTGAAAGCCGATGTCCCCTGTCCTGGGAAGAGCTCACCAACAGCATCTCTGTGCCTTCCTGGAGAGGAAAAGGCCATGCGGGGTTTAGGTACCACTTTTGGGGATGCCACGTTGTGATGAGCAGCGTGAAGTGCCCAGCGCACTTGGAGGATCGCTTCTGCCAAGCATCAGCATCTCTGAAAACCAGGTGGCAAAGGCTGTGATGGTATGGCTACAGGCTGGGTGTCCACGGTTGCCCCTGCGAGTGGTGCTGGATCCAGCTGGGGTCCCTTCAGTCATGGGCACTACTTCTCGTGGTGGCTGGAGGTGTCAGGAGGAGAGTGGGAATGGGACATGGATGGATGTAATGGGGGAATTTGGGAGCTTGCCATGGGGTGTTCAAGTGGGAGAGCTCCTGAAGCAAAACTGTTTTACAAGGGACAGAAGTACTCAATAGCAGGAGAAGGCTTGGTACCAAAGCGCATCTCAGGGAAGGGGGTGAGACCACCACCACCAGTGACCACGATTTGGAGCAAGCACCTTTCTGCATGGCGTTTTCTGTCCATACCACCGGCATCTTCCCAGGGCTTGCTGGAACAGGCAAGAACGTGGGTCTTCCCACGTGCCATGGAGTCACGGCCACCCCTGGTACATTTCATTAAAGGAAACCTGGCGTAACTTTCTTAAGGAAAGCTCTTGCTGATGATTAAACCAAATTCTTTGATTTTTAACATCTGTTCTGCCAAACTGCTCGGGTCATGGGGCGGGGGTGGGTGGGTGTTAAGAAAAGCTATAGGGAATATCTCAAAGGAACACTCTCAAAGCAAAATAACTTTCTATTCAAAATATGTTTTATTTTGAATTTAATTCTATTGGGGAAAAATATACTTTTAAATGCTCCAGTTGAAAAAAAGGTCTGACCCACAATTTAACTCTTAAACTTATTAATACTTTTTGCTGTTATACCCACAGTTACGTTATCTTTTTTTTTAATTGCGAGTGAATGGAAAAATCTGCTGTACACCTGCAGTGATCGGTGTTGTCACTGGGACCTCGTGGCATATTTGACGCTAAGAAAATAGATATTCTGGCAAGAAGTGAGAAGATGAAATTGCACGAAAAAGGAGAGGTGGGGGGAGGACAGAATGATTTTTGTTTTGTTTTGTTTAAAGTAACTTTTCTCTTCTTTTACCCTGTGCAGATTCCATGTGTGGGAATGGCATCAAGGCAGCAACGGGGAGGTTGGAGCATTTTCTAGCATAGGAAATGTCTCTGGGGCAGGGGCTGGCCCCCCCAAACCTGCTCTGCCTGGCCCCTTCCCACCCGACTTCTCGCACAACATCCTGCGATGATGGCAGGAGGTCTCAAATGGGAATCGGCAGCACCTCCACCAACCTGCTGTATATAATGTTCATCTGTAGGTACCTTAAATAAACTCTTAAATGACTGTGCAGACATAAAGAAGGTAAAAAGCCCCCACGGGCTGCCATGCTGCTCAGTGCGAAGCCCCTCCTGCCCCTTCCCTCCCCAAACCCTCTTAGGATGTCCCCACTGTCGCTATCAGCTGAGGTCACCATCCAGGAGAGAGGATGCTTTGGGCTCCTGCATTGAAAACATGTGCTGCTTCCACCCAAAGCCCTTTCCAAAACCAACCATGGGGTGGAGGCTTGTTGTCATCCCAAAGGCAGGTGCTGTGTCTCCACCCCAATGTCTGGGCTTTCCTTTCAACGCCTTTCAAAGCACCAAAAAAAAGAAAGAAAAAACCCAACATAATACTTTGCAAATTATTGCTTGCTGGCAGAGTAACAGAGATGTTGTATGAACCTGAAAAGCTAAATTTGGACAGTGATCACTGCTGTCGTTAGCTTTAAAGAGCCGACTGGTCTTTGCATGATTACTGGCCCATTTATCCTAATAATTGGAAAATAGTATTTATGTCCCTATGACCTTTCAGCGACCAAGTAATCAGAGCAACAGCAGGTCAATGATTTGGTGTCAGGTGAAGAGCTGCTGACACCGATAAGTCTACGCTCAGGGACCGCCGCGGCGCCGGGCCGGAGGGCAGCCTTGTTTGAGGACCAAGGAGAGCCCAACAAGTTGATTTCAAAGAGAACCTCATTCTGCATTCAAAGCAAACCTTTAGCTAATAATATTAAATGCTAACAAAAGAGACTATGGTCAGTTACGGGTAATAAACTATTAATTAGAGCTTTGTCATAAACGACTCTCGACCTTTGAGCCAAGACAATAAGCAATTGGGGATCCTTTGTTTCTGTGCTCTTGACTCCAGCAGTGTCAAATGTTGGATACAGGTGAGTTATGTTGTTCTCTCCCTTTGGGAAAGGTGATGCCCGGTAATTTGAGGATATTCGGCAACTTAAAAACTAATTAGTTTAAAATTAAATTTTCCACTCTGCCAGACCAAGTACAATAAGACGGGTCTTAAGATACAAGAGACCACTTTGGAAAGGAGTAAAGGGTGAATGGGCATATGAAAGAGCCGATGCGCGTTTCAGGCGGATCCAGCCACCCTAATTAGGTGGAACACAAAACCGTCCTGCAGACGCTGCCAGCCCCGAATGCTGCCAGGCTTGAGGGAGGCCCCTGTGGTCCCCCCGATGTCCCCAAATCCTCCCTGTCCACCTCCTTGCCATGGGATAGTCTTTGCCCACTTCTACCTTCTGGTTCCTTTTTCAACCTTCTCCCTTGTGCTGGGGCTCACCAAACGGGTGCAGCAAACTGGAAGGGTAAAATGAGCTCAACTGCCCAACTGAAGACTGTTTAAAATTTAAAAATACATATATATATATATATTTAGTTAATCGTGGGCAGAACTGATGGGCTTGCAAATCACCACTGTGCCCGTTACATCTCATTGCTGATCTAGCTGAAATCTGCCTTCGAAGGGTAGTGGTCCAAATCCCATCTTCTCCCTTGCATTGGGATTTCCTTCCTTGTGCCTCTTGCTTGTGAAGACCCTCTTTGGGTAAACCTGTTGCTCCCCATTCCCAAGGTCCTGGTGCAGCTCCAGTTTTCTGAGAGGGCATTTATGGGTTCTTTCCCACCTCGTGGCCATCCCAGGGCTGAGGACAGCTGAGAACAGGGCTGCTCACCACAGGGGCCGGGGCTGTGTCTCCTCCTCTTAGCCAAACACATGGTCATCATGGGACATGCTTCAATATGTGTGGCTGGACGTGCAGCATCTGTGACGAAGGTGAAATCAGCTCATGGGATGTGTTCCACTGCCTGGAACCTGTCCGTACCACCAAAATTCTGGAAGCATTTGCAGGACTGGACTCCAGTTGAGTAAATCTTACCAGGTAGAAATCCCCTCTTGAGTGTGATCAGGTTGCAATTAATTTGGGTTCCTACAGAAAGGTCTCTTTGAAATAAAAAAGAAAAAAAAACAACCTTCTGATGTCCTCAAAATATTTTTTTAAATACACAAAACGAGAAAGGCTTATGCTAATATTGGCAAAAACCGTTCCCCACACCCCCAAAAGCCCCAAGCCCCTACTCCAAGCCAGCTCTGCACCGTAGTCCTCTTCCTTGAGGAAACACAACTCACCGCGGAACGCTGGAGAAACTGTAATTGTTTGTAAGCAAAGTAGCACTTCCCAAAGTACAGTATTTGTTTAATGGATCATTAAACCAATATAAGTAACACTGAAGCATGCATGGAAGCAACGAGGATTTCAACATAATTACACAGGGAAACTTGGAGCGTGACTGGCCGCTTTCCGAGGCTGCGGTGCAGCATGAGTAGCATCGCCGAAGTGAGGGGATTAAACGGAGCTCAGGAGGGATTTGACTCTCCACGGCACTGCTTTAGGTTTCTGCGTTTCTTTTCTGCTTGGAGGGAAAAGTTTGGGGACGGGCTTTAACCATCTTACTTTGCTCCTGGAATAATTTCCTCTGTAATGATTCCATCAACATCAATGCAATTAAATCAAAAAAACGGCCATCTCTTCTACAGCTGTGGGACATGCTGGAAGTGAAGTGAATCAAAATATCATGCCATTTTGGGCCAGTTTTGGGAAACATTTCGAAGTTCACCTTGCATGTCTGCCACCCATAGATTCGACCTTTGAAGGGGAACTCAATAACCATTTTTTACGACTCTGGAGACTTTCAAAACCCACCTGGACGCCGTCCTGTGCAACTGCTGTAGGTGCCCCTGCTCGGGCAGGGGGTTGGACTGGATGAACTCTACAGAGGTCCCTTCCAACCCTGACCAGTCTGTCATTCCGTGATTTTAGCCGACCTGCCCAAGGCTTTGCAGCACCATCCCTGCCACCAGCCTGGAAAACCCTAATCCTCCCCAAGAATATCCACCTACCTACTTGTTGATCAAGGACTTTGCTTCACGCAGAGCCGGTGTAGATTTCTTTGGGAAAGCTGCTCAAGCCATAAAATAACGCAGTGTTAAAAAATTAACTTTATGGAACAAAAGCCAAATTCTGCTGCCGGGAAGGGCTATGCAATGCGAGCAAAGCCTGAGCGGGAGCACAGCACCACGTGTGGCCTTCGCAGTGCAAAAATGCGTATTCAGACCACGACGGGTAGAGAAGAAATTGTCAGGGCGGTTTTTCCCAGGTGCTGGCCAGCCGGGAGTCCGTGAGCAACAATTCGGTGTTGGACTGGTTTTGGATAAACCTACTTGGAAGCTGCGCTGCGGTCACCCAGGGACGGGATGTCCTGATTTTTCCAGTCACTGACCTGGCACCGAGAGAGGCAAAGCTCCCGGGTGAAGGCTGGAGAGCGCTCAGAGAGGTGAATATTTCTATTTTATCAGTGAACAGTTGTGTGTCATTGGGTCACAGTTTAAGTATTGTTGGATTAAATTAATCTGTGCTGTTAAAGTGGGTGAGACCAGGGAGGAGGCACCGTAGGATGCCGATGGGATTATTTGTCTTCAAAGCACCTACGTAAGGACGGGTTTGACTTGTGCAGGCGTGTATGTTGGTAACTAATTGCAGGGCTGCTTGGTCTGCAGCTAATTTAGCTTTTTTTGGTGAAGGAAGAGCTCAGCTTTGCAGCTGGGGGGAAACTGGTGAGGTTGGGCTGAAGCCCCAGCTGTGTGCTGGCCTTCTCCGGTCACTCTGAGTTTGTCCTTTAACTCCTTATTCCACGAGGAGGTAATTTACTGCTCCGAAAACGCTGGTTATCGGCCCTCGTGCAACCTCACTGGATGGTACAGGCACATAATCAGTGGACGTTTGTTATTCTGTTCAGTATTACTTAAGTAAGCGTAAAGAAATTTGCCGATAATAAAAAACACCGCACAAGAGAGCATCGTTGCACTAATAATTTCAACGCTCTTTGTACAGCACGGGGGAGCGTTTGGGGGCTCCTAGTGTCCAAAATCTAACTGTAATCTGAACCGTAAAAAACACATCATCTTCGGCGTCCTCATCTTCCTGAGCATGAGTTTTAAAATAAAACTCTGGGCATCGCTTGGAGACAAAGGGCTGATTCGGTCCTCACGTGCCTGCTGAGTGCACCACGAGGACGTGAGGTCTTCAGGCACCTCTGCTCCAGGCACCCCAGGCACTGGAGAGGACTTAATATTCCAGTTTTCACGAGAGCTGAGCTCTGGGCTCTCCGCTGTGTTTTGGTATGAAACCTGTGGGTTTCACTCAGTGGATGAGGGAAGGGCTGTGGATGTTGTTTATTTGGACTTCAGTAAAGCCTTCAACACTGTTTCCCACAGCATTCTCCTGGAGAAACTGGCTGCTGATGGCTTGGATGGCTTGGATGGCTGGATGGCTGGGCCCAGAGAGTGGTGGTGAATAGAGTTAAGTCCAGTTGGCAGCTGGTCACAACTGGTGTTCCCCAGGGCTCAGTACTGGGTCCGGTTCCGTTTAATATCTTTATCAGTGACCTGGACAAGGGGATCAAGTGCACCCTCACTAAGTTTGCAGATGACACCAAGTTGGGCAGGAGTATTGATCTGCTTGAGGGTAGGAGGGGTCTACAGAGGGATCTGGACAGGTTGGATTGATGGGCTGGGGCCAATGGTATGAGGTTCACCAAGGCTAAGTGCTGGGTCCTGCACGTGGGTCACAACAACCCTATGCAGTGCTACAGGCTTGGGCAGGAATGGCTGGAAAGCTGCCGGGCAGAGAAGGACCTGGGGGTGTTGGTGGACAGGAGGCCAACAGCATTCTGGTCTGTATCAGGAATAGTGTGGCCAGCAGGACTGGGGCAGTGATCATACCCCTGTACTCGGCACTGGTGAGGCCCCACCTCGAGTGCTGTGTTCAGTTTTGGACCCCTCATGACAAGAAAGACATTGAGGTGCTGGAGCGTGTCCAGAGAAGGGCACCGGAGCTGGTGAGGGGTCTGGAGCACACGTCTGATGAGGACCGGCCGAGGGACGTGGGGGTGTTCAGCCTGGAGAAAAGGAGGCTGAGGGGAGACCTTCTCGCTCTCTACAGCTCCCTGAAAGGAGGGTGTAGCGAGGGGCAGTCGGTCTCTTCTCCCAAGGAACAGGCAACAGGGCGAGAGGAAACGGCCTCAAGTTGCACCAGGGGAGGTTTAGGATGGATATTAGGAAAAAGTTCTTCACAGAAAGGGTTGTCAAGCATTGGAGCAGGGCAGTGGTGGAGTCGCCATCCCTGGAGGTATTTAAAAGACGTGTAGATGTGGTGCTGAGGGACATGGTTTAGTGGTGGTTTTGGCAGTGTTAGGGGGATGGTTGGACTTGATGATGTTAAAGGTCCCTTCCAACCTAGACAATTCTATGATACTATACCTTCTGTGCGTCCATGGGTTCCCTTGTTGAGGAGACATGGGGAGAGGGTGGCAAACCCCAAGGAGCAATGCTGCTCTCCAGCTCTTGCTCCAAGGCCCCGCACTCTTTTGGCATGTGGACTTACAACGCTATAAGCAACATCTATGCAACCCTGGCCCAACGTGTCCAAATCACTAAGCTCTATTATTTCTACTTGAGCAGATAAATGAGCAGCTGGACATCCAGAGGGACCTACCAACCCTCCTCACACCTCCTCAACCACCCCAATCCCAGCCCTGGAGCCCAATGCTGTGTCTTCCAGAGCCAGTGACAACTGGGTGATGCTACCAGGGATCCCAGGCTGAGCCCGGGCAGGCTGGGACACCCAAGGGTGCCCAGGGTGCGGGATTTCCCCCTGCCTTTCCCTGGGATGTAGGAGGTGACAGCTCTTCCACCTTCCTGGACCTGGAGAGGGCAGCAGAGAAAAGCAGAGCATCCCTGGCTGTGAGCGCCTGGATGGAGCAGGAGCAGCTGCGCTTCAGTATCCAAACACACTTCTCTGTGAGGAGGGTAATTTAGAGCAATTACACCGATTATTATTGCTTTTCTAATTAGTGCTTTTCCTACAGAATTAGCTGAGTGTTTATTAGGAGCCGCTTGTTGCCAATAGCTTAACTGCTTCAGTACCAGTTTTTATCAAACGTTAGAGGGGCTTAATTTTATTATTATTTTTTTTTCCTGTGTGTAACTGGTTTTGTTATCTGGTTTCACATAAAAGCCTCAATTAAATATTCATTTTGCTTTGTTACATATGGCATTAAATTTTCATGAGCTGCGTGTTCTCCTTGAAATTTGGGAGGGGGCGGGGAGGAGAGGGGCGAAGAAACCAGCCCTCTCCTAAAGGCAGGGGTGCGCACACTTGGGTTTGCTTTAGTGGCAGGGAGGGAACTGAAAAAAGAAAAAAAAATCAACAAAAAAATGCCTTTTTCTTACGTACTGTAGAGATCCAACCTTAAACCCACCAGCGGAGGGGGAAAAAAATTGCGCGGCAGGTGGAGTTTCGGTCCCTGCCCTCTCGCGTTGCGGCACGAGGCTGCGGCATCAAGGCTCATCCCGAGGAAAAAAGGTTTCCTTGGGGGCCGAGAAGGTGATTTTCACTCGCAGCCCTTTTTCCGCCTCCCCGAGTGCCTTTGAGGAAGTTTCGTGGGCCCGTAGCCCATGCAGTCCTTCCTCGGTGCTGTCGAGGTGTAAACTTGTATTCACGGGAAGGGGTTACCTTTTAGTGCTGCCGATGGAAAGCGTTGGGATCAACGGTGGCTCGATCAGGAGATTTAAATAAAAAAGCAAAAAATTAAAAAAAAAACCCAAACAAACAAAAAACCACCCCCAAACAAACAAACAAACAAAAAAAAACCCAAAACCAACCTAGCAACAAAATTAGCAACAATTAAATCCTTACCCTCCTCTCTGATGCGGGGGTAAGGATTTAAAGAATTTGCATTTACCTTCACCGGTGCCTGAAATTTTAATTTACAAGTGGTTGATTTCCACCCCACAGCTGTAGGGCCGGCTCGCCTGCTGCTGTCCCCCTGTATAAGGTTGGGTTGTTCTTTTTTAACCCAGGGTTAGGGGACCTGCAGTGAGAGCACGGCTTCGGGTTTGTATCGAGGACAAGATCCAGCAAAGCGAGAGGTCGTGTCTCCCTGGGAATATCCCAGCAGGCAGCTGCCAGAAAGCCTTGAGATACCCCCATTTTTTCCACCCCCCTGCTTCACCCTGGGGACACCCAGAGTATATTTCAGGGAGGGACAGCAAAAAAGTTTGTGCTGAAAGTAGGAGTTCCTAAAAATTACATCGTACTGTGAAGCAAAAAGTGAGAGAAAATACAAAATTGTGACTTTTTTTATTTTTTTAAGCCAGGAAATTTAAATTATAACAGTAAAGACAAAAATGCATTTGAAACAAATGTCTTTCAATATAACCTATAAAAATCCAATTAAATACTTTCCCTGCAAATACAACTTATTCTTAAGACACTTTAGAGGTTTTGGGTTGTTTTTTTTGTCAAGGGGAAAATGTGGTTTTGCTTAGTTTTTTGGTAGTGTCATGACTGATAGGAAATGAGCACCCTCTTCTTTATCCATGGAAAAAAGCAACACTTCCCACCTGTATTTGAAATTAAAAAGGAAAAAAAATTGAAAAATGAGGAAAAATTATTATTTCCTTTTTTTTTTTCCTCTTCCTTTACCTTCAGAGGGCAGATAGGGGTGGTGGGACATGGAGCACTAGGAAAGAGCTGTCGCATTTTTCCTCCTCCTACCCCCAAAACTAGAGAAAATAATCCAGTTGTTTTAAAAAAAAACTTGTAGTAAGAATACTCATGAGGACTTTTAATAGTAATATATTGGGTTTTACCACAGGATACAGAAGAACTCCCATGTCCCAGCAGCCACAGCAGGTGATGGGATGAGCATGTGGGTTCCAGCTCTCCAATAGAGGGATAGAAATTATTATCTGTAATAAAAAAAGTTTCTAACTGGCAGCATTTCTGCCAGTTCTGGGTGGCACAGTCGTGGCCGGCTGCCCAACATGAGTTCAAAGAGCTGCCTCGAACAAGGGAAAACATTTGTGCCTATTTTAGGGTAAAAATAGGCTCAAAGTGCATAGATAGGCAAACTGAACTTTCCCGGGTCTTTCTGGATTTTTGTGTTTTGTATAGTTGTGATTTTACATATATGTAAGTAAAATTTTACATATATACACATTATTTTTTTATATCTAAAAATAATTTTTTAAAAAAGACATTTTTCTCCACAATATCAGGACTTGCAGAATAACTACTTGACAAAACATTGACCAGAACATCAAATCCTCTGAATTATGTCCTACTTATGGATTTCCAAAAGCGAGCTTTAGAATAAATTCCCAGGGATAAGTAGGATGGGAAATACACAGGCTAATATGTGTACACGCATCACGAGTGACGCTGCTGCAACCGCTGAAACCGAGGAAGGTGGTAAGATAAATGAAATTCGTAGTCAATAGATCATTTCTTATCCCCCTCTTGGGGCAAGGGGTTCAGGTTTTGTTTGGTTTGGATTTTATTTTTTATTTTTTTTTTTGCCTGTATGCAGCAGTGACTTCTCTGCAGCTATCCCTGAAAGTGAGAGTAGGACTGGGAGGACTTTGGGGTACCCAGTGGGACCATCCTGACCTTCCCGGGGTCTCTGGGCACATCCAGCCCACTTGGGGATGGGCTTCTCCTCTGACCAGAAATCTTATTTTTGGATAATGTAATAAATTTCAATTTTTTATTAGTTTTTTTGTTGCTGAGGTGAATTACTCATTCCTCTCTTTGTTTGAAATAGCAAATTTTAAAACACACTTAACTGAAAGGAAACTAATGGAACATTTTAGAGGCGAATGAAAGCTGGGTGGGGGTAGAAGACAAATCATTCCCACGTCAAAATGTGGAATTTTTGGGTGAAGAAACCCATTCACAAAATGGCATCAAATTAAACACATTTTGTCTGGGAGGGAGGACATGTGAAGTGCCCCAGAAATGTAGAGGTAAAGCATCATTATAAATTAGTCAAAATGGGATATTTACATTTTTAAATAGTAGTTTGACACTACCCAAAATTAATTTGAAAATGTGAAGCCCTTGCCCCCAGTGCTGTCTCGGAAAAAAAAAAAAAAAGAATTTGAGTAAATCAATTAGGGTCAAATGAAATATCCCTTTAATCTTAAATAAATGTTCTTAACTTCAAGAGGAAAAAAATTAAAGAACTTTGCTTATGGGTAGTACGAAGCATTTTTTTCTCCAAAATTTTGCAGGGGCTAAAAAATAAGGAAGAAAAGTTCAATTTGATCCATGGGACAGTGGATGGTCGGTGGGGAGGACGCAGGGTACCCTGGGCAGGACGGGCACTGGGGTGGCTCTGCTCTACACCAGCATCCACGGAAAAGGGGTTTTGCTGCCCTGATTTTCTCTCCCTGTTGGTTTAAATATGTTTTTTTTCTGGGCTACGAGCACAGATGCACCACGCTTGGAGAGTTCATACAGGTTTGGCATTTAAATTTTTCTCTTACATCATGTGCATTCCACTTTTAGCTTAATTCTTGGTAAATTATCCTAAAGTCATCCTCACCCTTCCCAGCTTCTTTCTATTAAAAGGTGAGAGGTCTTGTCTGGACAAACCGTTTCCCAAGGCGGTTTGTGCAGCCTTGACGGGTTTTCCTCCGGAAAGTGAGATGAATTGGACCGCAGCACTACAAAAAAAGCACAGGAGGTGGCTGGGATTCCCTGAAACAAAGGGATTTTCATTGAAAACTGTCCTTTTTTTTGAGTGTGGAAAAGCTAGCTGCCAATTCTTTGCCTCTTCTCAATATTATTTAGGTCTCTTCAGAGTTTTGTTTTGGACACGGGAGAACACAAACCCTATTTGCAGACAAGCGCATCGCTCCGAAAAGCCAGTCATGGCCATCTGTGGTAATGATTTGCATTCAGTTAGGTGAGTAACCGTATGAAAAGAAATTCTGGGCACTTTGTCATGAAAAATGACTTCAGTTTTTCCACTGTGGTTGCAAACATGGGGACCGGGGTCTGCTCGGCCCATGTGTCGGGCCCACGTGCTCGGCCCACAGCGCTGCCCGCCCCACTTCGTCCCAGGCACCTCTTGGAGACTCTCGAAGAGTCAAGGCTTTGAATTTTGTGTTTTCCCCGTTGGTTTTCATTCCCCTGAAGTCCTTCATCGCGTACCTTATCTTCCTGCAAGCCTCAGGATGGTTGTGTGGGGAGAAGAGGGGACAGAAAAATTACGTTCAGCTAGGGAAAAGCAAAAACCCCGCAGCTCCAGTTTATCCATTAGAAAGTGGAGGGGGTTTACACCTAAGAAAAATTCAAATATCGTCTACTAGAGGAAAAAAATTTGAAATATCATCCAGTAGAGGAAAATAATTTAAAATGTAATCCATCAGTGGAAAAAAATTTAAAACATCATATACTAAAGGAAAAAAATTATTTGGAATCAACCAAATTTTACTTATCTAACCAAAATTTGTCAAAGTTACAAAATCAAGGAAAGGCTTGCAATTTAGACTGAGGTCTGCGCCCTGTGTTCCCGGCGAGTTCATCTCTTTCCTTAGCGCTAAGGCGAGCGGGCGCTCGCTGCCTCTCGTTTGGCTGCGCGGGAGCTGGCATGGCCGAATCGCCACGCGTGGCCGTGCAGTCTGCGAAAGTTGCATCATACGTAGGGGTCTCCAAAAGCCAGCTTTAAAGTAAATTCCCGGGGATAAGCGGGATCGAAAAATACACAGGCTAATATGTGTACGCACATGGGGAGCAAAGCCGTTCTCCTAATGGTTTAAATAGCGCAAGGCAGTCGGAGATGAGTTTTGGTCATCGTGGTTCATCTGTGATGCTCTGTCACCGCGGCCCAACCACCGCCGCTGCTGGGAGGACCGGGTCCAGGATGTGTTTGCAGCCAAACAGGTACCAAGGAGGGGTTTGCTGCTGGGTTGGTGGGATAAATCAGCCCAGCAAGGCAGTGCTGGGACAGTGCTGGTGCGAGAGGGGACAGCTAACGAGGGCCGTGCCTCATTTGGAAAATGAAAATGTAGAAAATGTGGCTTTTTGGAGAAAGTGGCCAAGAGGGCATGAACATCACTGACTTCCCAGTCGCAAGCCAGCCCGTGGCGGTGAGATGATGACTTGCAAACAGTGCCTTGCATGCAGGACTCTGAACTTCCCGGGCCAAATTTGGCTGGGGAGCAATTAACTGCAAATCCAGCTCAGCCCCTTCTTCTTGACAGAGCTGATGAGGGCTGTCTGCTGGATCTCCTTTTCTTGCTTTCCCCACATGGAAATGCATCCCTCACTCAGGAGGAGCCATGACACCTTCTTTCCCTCTGGTGACACCCACCCCTCAGGGATGCCAGGCGTGAGGAGCACCTTGGCCCCTGAAAAAAAAAAAGCTTTTTGGAGGTTGGTGAGCAATTACCCAAGCTGGAAAGCAGCCAGGGTCGCTGGGGAATCCCTAAAAAGCAGCATGGGCCACCTCTGAACCATTCTGGCCCCACCGGGGAGAGACAACCCCAGCAAGGCAAGGGCACAAGGTCTTGATCCTCCGGCGTGAAGATCAGACCAGGTCCCCGTAGGGTTTGGGCTGGAGGTTGGAAATCGAGCTGAGTTTCCTGGCCCGTGGCTTGATGGCATGGAAACAGAAACGCCCCAGCAGGTTAAGAACGGGCTCTTCCACCTAAAGGATGAAAAGAAAGGAAAAAAAAAAAAAGAGAGAGGGAGAAAGAGCTGCTGCCATTGAATAATTGATGAGCTTCAGACCAATCAATGCGACAGCAGAGCAGGGCTAATTAAAGGTTTCTAAGGAATCCCTGTAGTAATTTACTTGAATGTAAGAAGTTCATTCTCTCTCTCCCTTTTTTTCCCCTCCCTGTTCCCAGGAATTCCAGTTTTAGGCTTCGGCGGTCTCTAACCACCGCTCACTTTTCCCCTCCAGGGGGGTGTTTGCTATGGAAATATGCAATTAATATTGCAGCGATCATAATTGCTAATTATTAAAACAATGCTACCCCCTTTTTCATGGCCTACTTTCTTGCTCAAAATCATTTAAATAACAGGGAAAAGGAAAAAAAAAAAAAAGAAAAGCAGAGACAAGGTGGCTGGGGCTGAGCTGAGGCAGGATTAAGTGCCGAGCGTGGCTGGATTTGGCGGTAATTTCGGTGCGTTCCCACCACGTCTGCCTGAAAACTCAGGGCAAGGCGCCGATGCCAGCGATGCCTCTTGCCCTTAACCTTGAGCCATGCTGAAAAAACACCCCGTGATGCCGGAGCGACCCCAACCTATTTAGTGATCGGGATATCTGGATGGTCCGCCCGCGTTTCTGCAGCAGCCGTCGCGGTGGTGTGCCGGTGCTGGCTGCCGCTATGAAATATTAATAGTCGGCGATGAGAAATTAACTGTCAGAGGTGTAGGCTGCCAAGGGAAAGGTGAATCAGGCAGGGGAGAGGTCCTCAGCACCGGGGACCTGGCTCAGGGAGGGGATGCAATTCCATCCCATGCCCGGCCAGGACCTTCCATCCCACCGACAAAATATGGGGTTTTTGGATAGCCCAGATGTTGGGATCCTGGGAGAGTGGAGGAGGGCATGGCCAGCTCACAGTGCTGCCCGCAGGAGTTAAAACCCCAAGGTCATACGCTGATGGGCAACGACTGAAATGTCTTAGGGCTGAGCCAGGAGAGGAACAGTAGGGTTGGCTCTGGTTGCTCCCCATGCTTTGCATCCCAACCCTTTGCTGACCCATTGCTTGACTCAGGTCATGGGGGACCGGGATGGGATGGGATGGGATGGGATGGGATGAGATGGGGGGAATATGCACATGGCATCATACGAGATTGTGTGGATTTGGGCATGAGCGAGACACCACAGTAAGAGCTGCCAGTGCGGGGAGCTCTCGTGGAGCTCGTTGGAGGACTTCTTGGTAGTTGCTGCAAGAAGGTAGGGGACTTTAATAGACCGTACTTAAAAATAGCACAAGCAAAATGCGAAGAGCACTGGTGTGGTTTCGTCGCCCACGTGACCACAGAGCAAGAAAGGATGAAAAACCTTCTCCCAAGGGTGCTGCTGGCGTGTCGCACGCCGCCGTGGGTGCCTCAGACTGCAGGAATCCGGAGGGGATGTGCCGGGGGGTTCTGGAAGCAACGTGTGTGGAAATAAGACTAAAAAAAAGTCCCCTTGTGTGTTGAGGCTAGCAAAGCAGCCATATTTTTTTTCCCCCCGCACAGAAATGAAAGCAAAAATCAGCAGGGTTATAATAAAACATGAAAGGCTTATGTGTAAGCTCGGCAGCAAGGCTTTGAATGGGTTCCTGGTGGTCTCAGGTGGTTGAAGGTGTAGCTATAATACAGCAAGCAATTAGAAACTGGTTTTCTATTAACTGGCTTACTTTGCTGGCTGCTTTGATGGAGCTGACCTTTCCCTCCCAGCCCATCCTAGAGCAGGCGACAGGTTGGAGACTGCCTGGCCCTCACCCCTCCGTGTTAAATCCAGGTTTCGGTCCCACATATCACTTTTTTTTTTATTTTATTTTTTTTTTTCTTGCCAGCGCGGGAGAGATTTGGTGTCTGTAGAGCTGGTGGCGTGATGGCGGAGTCCTGGCTCGATCCGTGGTGCGTAGGCAGTGCAAACCTATGATTGGGAAGGCAGAAGGAATGGGCTGGGCTCCCCTTCGCTCCTTCAGGAGCAAACCAAAAAATCGTGGTGGGTCTGGGATGTTTTTATGAACTTTTTTTTTTTCTTTCTTTTATTACAATGGATGCTTCACCTCTAAAAATCCCTATTTATTTTGTAAACACTGTCAAAGCTTCATTACAGATGTTACCAGCTGATTTGCCTGGAATTGCTCCCATTTAGCCCGGGAGTGAACAGGGGACAAGAGACAGAAATTTTCCTGATTTGCTGAGACTTCATTTTCAAAGGACTTGAACTAAGTTATCTTTTCCTGCAGCTCACGAAGCTGCCTGGAACTTACCTGATCTAGTTTCAAACCCACCGCTGATCCTGGTGGGATTTGAACCAGTAATTTGAAGAAAAGCTCTCTGCCGCTTTTCTTAGGAGCTTTCGACCACCAGCCATCTTGTTTGGTCACCCGTGACGAACAGGCAGAGCGGTCAGGCGGTGGTTGACTTCAGCAGAGGGAGAAAGGGAATTGCTGCCAGCTCCAGTTTGCAGGGGCAAATTGGTTTTGGACTGGGCGTGGTGGAGGTGGATGAGCTGTCTCTGTTACAGCTCCAGCCAGGTGGCTCCTGTCTCCATGCTGATGTTCACCACACCTGAAGCTGCACCTTTTTGGCCTGAATAAATGCAAAATGCAGATGCAGAAACAACTGGCAGGAGTCACTCAGGGCTGCTGAGAAGCCGGGCAGTAACTGAGTCTGTTTCAGATCTTTTTAACCTCGTGTTAGTCAGAGGTTTGACCAACACATCTTCCAAATCTGTTCCTCTTATTTGGTGTCTTCCTCATCTCCATCACACTGACAACACCTCAGTTGCAGCTCTCTCCATCTGCAGCTTTGGGGAAGGTCCATAGTTAATTATTTAAAATAATTCCCACTGTTGGTGACTGCAGGCTCGAGCACCCCTCTGAAACATTGTCAAGAAGATTCGCACCAGGCTCCAAGTGCTGTGTCCAATTCACCTCCTTCCCAAGCCAAACCATTACATCTTCACCTGGAGTTGGTAGGTGAGGAGTTCAGACCTGTCCCTGACTGCTGAGGGTCTCAGAGCCCATTGCTGGTTTTTGGGTGGAAACTGAAGTATGGACGAGGCCATCCACACCTTGGTGCGGACTGGTGGGCTGATGGGACCACACATGCCAGGAACCAACTCTGCTCTTGGAATGGAGAGCAGCAGATGGTTGAACAAACTAGACCGTTAATCCAGCCAAATTATGGCAACAGATGTTTGAAGATGTTTGCATTCAAATTCAAACTGTTCGCCCTCTTGAATGAACTAGGTGGGATGAGGGTGTTTGTTAATTAAAAGGTGGGGAGAAGGAAAGACAAAACAAAACCACAAAAAAAAGGTGGTTGTGCCAAAGTGCCGGAAGGTTTTTCACCACCTGTAATCAGGTGTGAATGGAGGAGAGATGGACCTTGAGTGATAAAAGAGCAGCCTATGCTCTTCCTGCAAACCTCCTGGGATGGATGGAGCATCCCCGAAGGAGAGGAACTGGTTAAAACCACAGCTCCTGTGTAGCAGCAGGATCCGCTGCGCGAGCGGTGAAAGATTGGTGGGCTGTAATGATGCGCGCGGGCTGTATGGAAATGCCCACCAGCTCTCGGCAGCGGCCGCGGCGCAGACGGGGGGACGCGGCACCGAGAGGCAGAGGGAGCGTTATTGATGCGCTCGCCTCGGGGAGGGAAGCGGATAATGGATGTGGGATGTTGGCCGTGCTTTGTCATCAAACGAGGGGCCTGAAAGATGGTGCGCTGGAATATTATCAGTCATTCCTTGATCAAGATGTAATGCTCTCGGTGTCCTTCTCTTTTTCTCTTTCTCCCCCACCGCACTGACAAACGCTTTTATTTCTCACTCTTTGACCTTTTCGCTCCGGCATTTGGGATGTTCAGATCTGTTCCCCTTTTAACCAAGAGTGCGCCGTCCTCCCCTAGCCTCTTCTCTCCCTTCCCCCAGAGCCAGAAGATACCAGTGTGAACTTGAGGAAATCACGTTTCCCAATCTGCATGGCCTCATCCTGAAAAGACCTCTTGCTTTTTATCCCCCCACCCCCCGCCATACCGTTAATAGATCATGTGCATGCACACGCATACTTAAGTTTTATTTCTACGGTACTATAGGTAAGAATAGTGCTTCACAGACAAATAAAAAGGTCAGTCCCTGCTTTGAGATTGCCATAACACAGCAAGGGATGGAAAATAAGGGGGTTTATTACATCTCACCTGTATTTAGGCAAATCAAACAATTGCATTTTTTACAGCCCTGTGTAATGGCCTGATGCAACCAAATGAGACCTCTCTCCCAGGGAGTTTAAGCAGCATATTAGCTTTATCACTTGATGACCCATAAAATGGTTGTGCACCCCTTAGTGATTACCTGACTTACTCAGCACAGCTCTGCAGGGAGGATATTTAAACATTTTTTGCATTATCAATTTCATAATGTCATAGCTCTAGTCGTCAGCCTTTTAAAGGCGGTGGCTTTCCTTTTCGTCTTTGTACCGGGTAGTAAACCAAGAAAGATGGGAATGGAAAGATAAAAATAAGGTTTCTCCATATCTTGGAGCTGGAACTAGAATTTGGGGCATCTTCGCTTCCATCCGGCCTTCTCTGATGACGTTTCATTACATGAGAAACTTGATAGTCGTGAACCTATAGTGGGGATGATGGACAGGGTAAACGGAGAAATCTTCCCTCCCACGGGATGTGGCAGAGCATCCGTGCGTGTTGCAGAGCGGTGTTAAGATACAGAAGAGAAAAGCAGTGAGAGTAAATCCTGCGCATCGTCTCTGCAGGCTGCACGTGGCAGGAGAGCCCCAGCTCATGGGCTGGTCTTCTGGGCTGTGGAGCATTTCATCCACCTTCGCACTCTGTGTCCAATTCTTGTGCATTTATCATCATCTCCTTACAAATTATCTGTAAGCACAAGGTGCCACACCACCTCATTCATGTGTCTTCGTAGCTTGACCAGGGTTCGTTTGCAGAGATCCCAGCTTAGGGGCTGCTCCCAGGTGAAGGCTGTCCACAACTGCAGCAGATGCTGAGCAAAACCTCGTCAGCATCCCATTAAATTCACCTCTCGTAAATGAGAAGTGTCACTTTTCTGTGGCTGAGAGAGAAATTTGTAATTAGAGAAACTCCCTGGGAGGGCATCAGAAGGAGCATTTCAAAACACTTATGGCCAAACATCTCCTCCACTCCATTTGGGGTCATTCCTCCTTTCTTATGAATAACTCCCACTCTGGATATTCCCAAATAAAGTGTGTAAGTGATGAGTGCACCAGCATTTGCCTGTAGTTGGATTCCCCTAAACTACAGCTGGAAATGTAGGGGAAAGTGATGCAAAAGGAATGTGCTTCAGAGCAGCTTTTGAGAGGACAACAATAAACAGGGAGGAACAAGTTCCAAAAGCAGGATCTTCGGACAAGAGTTTCTCATGACAATGTTTTTGAGCATCTCAGTTTTGGGGAGCCACTTTGTGTGTAAAGCAGGTTGGAGAAAAGATAGGAATTTTTTTCATTTTGTTAAAAAGTTCAAGGTTTCAAAATTCACATTTTTACCAAATCTGGATGAAAACCCAATATTTGGTACCTTTTAAAATTAGATTTTTGGAAAAAAGTCAATGTGACAACTATTTCATTAAAAAAAGCCTAAATATAAATTACGGATTTTTTTTTTTCTACTGAAAGGATGACATGAAATAAAAGTATGTCTCAAGATGAAATGAAAATATTTGGAGAATAATTGAAACAAGACACTTCAATATTCTAAAAAGTTTTTCCATTTCTTTATAAAAAATCTTGTTGCAATTGGTATAGACATGAGAAACTCCTCGGTATTGCCAGAAGTGCATTGTTTCTGGGAAATGTCTTCCAATGATAAACTTATAGACCACTCTGCTTTTTTGGTAGGCACCATAGACCCTGCTGTCCCCCAGGGAGTTATTTCCTCCAGTGTGGGCTTCTCAAAGGTAAACCTCACCCATGCTGTGGCCCAGGAATCCCCCAGTTTGTCCCAGTCACCACGCTTGTGTGGGCAACAACTGGACTACAACCTGCAGGGCCTGGAGTTGAATTTGGGTGAAAACACAGGTGTTCACTCACATCTGAGATGCCTCGATGCACCCAACATGATCACCAGCTGCTGTGTAAGGTGTGTCTCCTGGAGGTTATGGCTTCAGTCTGCCATCCCCTTAGAGATGTTTTAGATAGTCTTAAGGCATCTGGCACCGGATCCCTGTGTTTGGGAACTTCATTCCCACCCTCTTTGCAGTTCGGTCAAGAGAGGTTGTCCAGCCTCTCTTGGCTGGAGGATGCATTGAGACTCATTGAGACTCCATCCAGCTGACCTACGTCATTGTAGGGTGGGTGAGATCTCTGAGCATCAAGGCTACCTAAAGCTCCTGCACCACGTTGCCACTGGGCCCAAATGTTGCCAAACTTGAAGTCGAGTCCGAAATCACACCACAATTGGGCTGCAAAGGATGTTAGTAGTGGAGGCTCTCCTGTTGGCCTCTCAACGCAGCACCTCCCCCTGTCCATGACTTGAGGAGCACCAAATGCCGGGTATGAAGGATAACCTTCCAGTTTTTGTGGTAAATTTTGAGGGGATGGGCTGAGCTATCTTTTCTTTAATAATTCTGAAACTGCACAGGCCTCCCTATTTTTACTGATTCTATTTCATCCATCACACTGAAACTTCATCAGTCTCTGTGGGAATTCAGTAAGTAGATATCACGAAGGGTTTGCATGGCACAGTGATAGATCATCTACCCTGAAGTATGCACGCTGAGCATATCAGTAGTAAGATTTACTCCCACGAGCAGCCCCTAGAGATAGATCTCAGGCCTTAGTTAAAGACCACTGTCTCTATTCATTACCTGTCACTGGTTCCAGCATTGGTTTGATCTATAGATGGTTGTACAGGGAGCAGAGCTTAATAACCAGAGAAGGAGAGAGCTCTGAGGTTCTGTCATTGACTAGGTGGAGCCACCTTGGGCAAGTCACTTGCTCCTAGATCACCAAAAATACGTTAGTGCTTCAAACTTGTTGATGCGGACAAGGGGTTGTGGGTTTTTTTGAGGATGTGGACCCTTTGCGTGTCTCGCATTAGAGTCAGTGTGTACTTCCCTTTCAGCTCCTGAGGTTCAGTCCACTGAAGATGGAGAAGGTGGAAAGGCTACAGGAGCCATAAGAGAAGGCATCACTTGGTGGTATCTAGAGCAACATTGGGATGCTGCTGCCCGTTGGAGCACCATGCCTTGGGGCAGCTGTTGGGAAGGGCTCTGTAGGGAAAGAAGGTTGGCAAATACGTACTGGGCTCCCATTTTACTTGGAGATTTCCTGCAGGTGAGGAGGAGGGGAGATGTTAGCTACTACTTCCATTTTTAATGAATGTTTTCTCATAATTCTTTCTAATGCACAAGGCAGTCATCTTTGCTGTCCTAACTTGATTTGGGATGCAGTTGGACTAGATGATCATTGCAGGTCCCTTCCAACTGAACTATTTTATTATTTTTAGACTTCACCCTATCTATCATTTTCATATCTGTTAAATTAGTGGTAAGCAAACAACCCATCTGGCCATCCAAATCTTTGCTTCCCTGGAAAAATGTCAATGCGCTGAAGACTGCTATCTGTAAGTCACCAACTGGAAAATACTCAGGTGAGTAAGGGGAAAACTGAGGTAGGTGGCAGTGACCCATTTCTAATTTGCTCAGAAAACACAGATTCTCTTTCCACGTGCGCCAAAGTCTGAAGCTTCCTTGCCTTTTTCCATTTATTGCTGCTCCACCAAAAGTGCCTATCACCTTAGAAATTACTCCCATCATTTTTCAGCTTGCTTTTGGATGTCAAACCAAACAAAAATCCAAGCTTCTGAGATAAATGTGCCTTTTTAGGCAATTTTTTTGTTAGTCTTTATAATACAACTTCACCCAAATGCTTCCTAAATCAGGACTCCGCTTTGGCTTTGACAATTCTTTGGTGATTTCTGAGACTTAGAGTGAATAATGCAGCTGCCTGGTGGGGGGTTTGCTGTGGGTGTTAGTTTGTGGAAACAAATTCCTAACTATTCTGGTCTATAAATCCTGAGCCTGATGCCATGAGACTTGCATCAGTGAGTTCGCTCCCCGTGTATTGGCGTTTTAAGTTTTGACAATCCCATTTAACCATCTATATTGATTGCAGGTTTGGGTACATACAGAGGAACGTTTTCAGGGGGAATTTGAATTACGCTGGAGTAGAAGGAAAGCCCCAGATCACTTCAACGTGCTTTGATATTTAATTGGCAATCCTGGGATAGTGTAACTTCAATTAAAGTGAAGTCATCCCACATACCTGTCTACTGGCCCGAGTTCCTGCGTGAACATGACAATGTTCGACAATGAGCACGGAGAGCACACAGTAAAACAAGCCCAAGGTATCAAGTCTCCTGAAGGCACCCTTTCCTTTTGTTTTGTTTTTTTTTTATTATTATATTATTATTATTATTATTATTATTATTTCTCCCATAGTGGCTTTACCCACCTGTAATTGCAGTAGAAAGAAGGAGCCGAGAGATATTTCTTTGCAGACAAGACAGTGGTTGTGTTATTATGGTGTATTATGTTACTTTCCATTAGACCAAAAACTTTTCATCTCTAACCCTAGGAGGTGACCTACAGTAAATACAGTGTCGTATTTAGCTTTTGTAAATAGCTTAGCTCTCATGAATGTTTTATAGTGGGGTAAATATCACGTTCTCTCCACTTATTTACATCCGCACAGCATCACAGAAGACTTGTTGGTATTAAATATTAATTGTAAGCTTCGGTGAATCTATGCTTTTGTCAAGAGTGCACTGGGCCACACATCTTTTTTGGCCTCACACGTCGAGAAACCGCATGATCTTCCGAAGAAAGGACTGGAAGTGCATTACCAGTGTTCTTAACCAAACTGCCCCTCAGCTTGATGGCTACAGCTTCCATTGCTTTCACTCAGCTGGGAGGAGGGAGAGAAGTCTTGGACAAAGATGTACATGGCTGACCCAACCCTTCAACCATAGACTATGTATCTTTTGCATCCCAGGACAAGTCCCTGTGAAAGGATTTCTGCGATTTATGAAGGCCAGAATGGATCAGCCAGTCTGGCTTGCTCTGTATCCTGGTCCAGTGACCCCCTTGATTGAGCCAAGAACTTGTGTCTGCCTGAAGTATATCTTCCAAGGAAGCAACCGCGCTTTTGGCTGGAAGACATCAATCAATGGGGAATCCGCCATATCCCTCTGCTATTACTTGATGCGTGGTTAATTAATTTTAGAATTACCAGGAATTTCTAATGCCACGCTATGATTTTCCTGGCTTTCGTTTCCAGCCGTGGGTTTTTGTTGTGCCTGCCCTGGTAGATTTGCAGATTTTGCCTAGTACCTTGTACTTTCTCCCTGGAACAGACAGGTTCTTGGTCTCACGATGGAGGGTAATAATTCATCTCTTTCTTTTGATATGCTAAATGCATGGAGCTCTTGCTCTCCGTCCCAAGTTTTCCCCAGTCACAAATTGTCCACGGCACTTTTTTTGTATCTCAGTCAATTTTTGCATCTCATCTGTTTTAGAGCTGGGGGATGTACTCAGTACTCCAGGATTAGTCTCTCCTTGGTGCATGAAATGCGTTCTTCTGAGGGGTCAAGGCTGCTCTTTCAGTATTGAGTCTTCCTCCAGAGTCACCATGACTCATTACAAATTTTGGTTGCCAAGGATTACCTTCATTTTACCAAATCCATAGTTTTTCATAGCGAAATTTTTAGGAAACTACTCTGAAGTGATACCCAACTTTGCTCATGAATGGGACTCTGAGAGGTGCTATAATTATTGTCTATGAGCACAGCTCATTCGATTTCGGAATAACTTTTCTCAGGCAATGAGCATGGATTATTGACGATCCACATGCTCTATATACCCAAATAAATTTGCACCAGGTGTCATTGCAGACATGTAAGTAGGTACGCACAGAGCTGTCGGCATCTGTGGTGTTGATTGACTTGGGTGGCTTCTCACTGACCTAA
Organism: Anarhynchus alexandrinus; assembly: GCA_008711295.1. NCBI lineage: Eukaryota > Metazoa > Chordata > Aves > Charadriiformes > Charadriidae > Anarhynchus > Anarhynchus alexandrinus. Next base: position 7,629,455 of record VUYV01000015.1, on the reverse strand, counting down.
CGTCGAATGATTTCATTTTCACCCATATTGGTGCATCTCTGTTGCCTTCCCTCAAGTCTCTGCTGAATTATACAAATGTGGGAGAGTAGAAAATAGGCAAATTGGGCTGAGGAGGTTAAAGAGCAGCTCTCAGTGAAGGGGAAAAAGACCTTATCTCTTCGAGGTATTAATTTTTAAATAAACCTCTGAGAATGCTTCATCTGAAAGATGACTTCTCTCTTTTCCTGGCCGTTGTTGGTGCCCATTGGGGTCACAGTTTGTGCTCTGGTGGGTATCCGAAAGGTGGTTACTTAGGCATGGAGGGAAGCTAGTGTAATGGAGTTTAACAGCATTGATTTTACACGGAAGGCTCATTCAGCACTTAAACCCCTCCTTTCCCCATGAATACCTTATTTAAATGGTTGGTATATCATTTTTTAATGAGATGTTCCCTAATCCATCCGACCAAAGACTAGGAAGACAATGACTACACAAGAGGGACAAAAAGCTTCTCTTTTTGTTAACTGTCTGATTTTCTGATTCATTGACACCAGTGGCCTTTATTAGGCAAGAAATGCCTTTTCTGCCCCACCTGACCCCAACTCATTAAAACGATTGCAGAAACCAGAGCAGTTGCTGGTACACGTTGGAGTTTGTCAAGTGGCTCTGAGCCCAGAGTAGCAGCCTAGTTGTTTTTAATCAATGCAAATCAAGTTTTGAAGCATCCATTATGTCCCGGTCCAGGGGCAAACTAAACTACATTACAAAACACTTAAGCCCTGTAAAATTTCCTGACCTCTGAAATCTCTTATGACCTAGTTGCAGCTTCACAATGTCTAGCGCTAATCTCTCCATTAAAGCCTTTTCACCTACTTCCTAAACTGCTGCACGATGTATGTATTTAGACAAAAGCAGCAGCTTTCAGAACCATTAAAAGCTCAGGTCAAAAGTAAAGATGATTTCTTATGGCTGAGGATGTCTGCCAGCCGTGGGGGGTTGGACAACACCATGTTCTTCAGCTGACCCTTATTTAAGATAACCTGTGAGTGTCAGGATTACGATGCTAAGATTACTGTGGTATTTAAATATTATGTTATTAGTCAAATACTGGCATGTATAAACCCAAGATAATTTGGAGGGGGATTGGGAAGGGGGGAATTCACTGTCAAGGCTCAGATTTAAGCTGTTAGATTCAGCTCACAACTGAGTCTTTAAAAATATGCTCTTCCCTTCTTATAAACTGCTATTTATATTTATGGCACCAAATTATATCTTTCAGGTTGGGTGACCCTGACATGCTTGCTTTTAATTTACTAATCTGCAAATGACCTTTCTAATTAAATCAAGTGTGTTCCATTTGTAGGAGGGTGTGTTAAATCTGCCTCTTCACTTGGAGGGAAGGAGAACCTGAAATCTGTGTTATTGTCCCCAAGTTTTTCAATTCCTGAAACTCCCAGGACTCTTACAAAGGACAGTCAAGAAAACCCAAAGATTTTTGTCTCCCAAGGAAGAGCCCAGCTGCCAGCGGAGCAGAGGGTTCACTTTGCTGAGACGAGGTGGGAAGAAAAACCAAATTAAAGTTCTCTTCCAGACTCACTCTGATCCTTCAGCCTTTCCACAGGAAGAGCAAAGACTGGTATGAGGTCAGAAGTCACCCCGATGAATCTGTTTTTCTCCACCAAACGGGCAGCGTGATCAGTCCACCTCTCAGCAGCACAATCATCAGTGTCTGAAGGTAGGCGGGATGATCCCCACCTTGGCCCACACAGATCAGCTGCTTTGCAAAATACCTTTGCAAGAAAACCCAATCCCATTTGTCCTACAGGATCATGAGATAACGAACCCACGGGGTCTGCTGGGTTTGCACCACCTTCCCCCGTGGAGAAGTAGGACCTGCCCGACCCCCTGCGAATTTTGCAAACCTCAGGGAATCTCCGTTTTTTAGCTTTGACACCATCCTTTGGGGCGACTCTGGTTTAGGTGCCTCATCTGTAGGAGCCTTGGGTTCTTCCTCTGTAAAATGGGGATGGTTGCAAAGCCCCTCAAGAGCTACTTGAGCAGAACACAAGGACCAGAGCAAGACACAGGGAGGCACGGCGGAGGGAAGGGAGTTTCCCGTGGGAAGCCGCTGGCATTGCCTGCACAGCCTGTGGTGGTGTCATTCGCCTTCCCTTAATCTCCTGCTTTTTATTGGGAGTTTTTTTAGTTGTCATTCTTCACAGCGCTGTGGTCTCAGGATCCAGTTAAGCAAACCCTGCATTATCCACACTACCTAACAGTGTGACATCTGTGAATGGCTTTCTAATTACTCAAATAAATCAGCATGATTGGAAATTCTTGAGATTTTATTGGGAAGGAAATTTATAGTAATTAAACCCAATTAATTTTGGATTTCTGTTAATCCAAAGAAGGTTTCGGAAGCTTTGGGTTAGACCTGCATTGTCTCCAGGAAGTGATGTGGGTGAAAGAATGAGAAATTAATGGATTTTGGACAATATGATGATAATGGGAGAATTTTTCAAATGAGTTTGTTATACATCTTGCATGAATTGCAGAGTCTCTTTTCTGGCATCTAAAAATATCGTTCAGGGCTTTTACTAAAGATTCAAACAGACTGAAAGGAATCTTTTTTAATCAAAATAAAGAACCCTTTTTAATTACTCAGACTCCTTCACAGTTGGAGGTAATAATTGTCTTACGTTCTTAAGTAGTGCTGTTATTAGCCTGCCCTGGGGCTCTTCTATTTTCCAGAAGTTCGCATCGCTCTCTGTTGAGTGCCAGGATAGAGCGCGCGTCAGCTTAAATATTTCTGCCTCTTCGACGCTGGGAACGACGCGGACTGAACCCAGCCTCTTCCTTTGGTGCTGCCGTCCCCAAAACGTCCATACACACCGACAGGAGCCGGCCGGCAGTGGTACACACCGGGGGGTGGTAAGGCCGTGTTTTGCAGAAATGTGTTTTTCCAGGTGCACCTGTGAGACCGTTGTCTTATGTTTTTTCTTAAGCACTTTTTTTTTTTTTTGATGTTGGATTAGGGTTTTGGGGGTTTTTTTGGCAAATAAGTGCCAGACACGTGAGGAAATATTTTCCCTCTCTGTATTTTGCTATATGTTTTAAACCTTCCCTCCCATGCTGATGGAGGGGGAAGGAGAGCATCCTCTGCAGCAGCACAAGTGGAACCACCCGGCTGTGGTTCAGGATTATCAGGACGGGAGATTTTATGGGGAAAAAAAGGATTTTATGGGACCAGGGATTGCTGTTCTTCACAAAGACCTGTTTGATGCCCACTGGAAAACTGGCTGTTAATAACTCACACCAAATTAACAGCTCCTGATGGAGGGAGAGTATTGCAGAGCCTGAGAAATGCTTTCGAATATTTATGCAGATGTTTGTCTCTTCTTCACGTTCTTGGCATTCACTATTGCTCCTGTGCCCATCTATTCGTTGTCAAAACACTTTTCAATTGATACTTTTGGTGCCTGTTGGTTTTTGTGGCTTCTTCCAATGCTGAGCAGCACGAAGGTGCTCTTGATTGCAATTGAAGTCAGTGAGAGCAGAACTCACCAGCAAGCCTTTATACTTACCATGCACCGGAACACATAAAATAGGTGTAATATAGGTGGATTTGGATTCTGCCACTTCAGCAGCTGTAATCTTGTTACACACCAGTATTCCTAATCAAGCACTCTTTCCCCTTCCTCTGTAGGTGAAAAAATGAGGTGAAGTAAAATGAGACTCACTCCAAACTTCTCAGAGAAGAGGTTGGATGCAGAACTAAGACATCCTGACCCCCACGTTACTGCTGTGAACTGATCAGCTGTCCAGCTCGGTGCCTGCTGGCTTAGGTAGTCTGTCTCCTATAGACTGCCTTAAAATTACAAAATAATTTTGGTTGGAAGGAACCAAATGTGTTTCATTGCTATGAGAAGGGAAGCACCCAAGGCAGTCAAGGAAAATAAGTAATCCATCATGTACAGCAAGGCCCATAGACTGTGTGAAGGTCTACTGAGAGAGGGAGAGAAAGAAGAAAACAGAAAAAGAAAAAAGGGGTTGGTGGAGGGCCAGTGTCTCCGAATTAGCATTTTCCAGCCATCTTTGGTCGGGAGCTAGTTGCTCTACCCATCTGCAGTGACAGGCTGAACCGGTGATATTTCCACATTTCCCATCAAAAGCCAAGAAAAGCCTTGTGCCATGTTACTGGAAAGAAGAAACTGGTTTGGAAGACACCCCAGATTTCACATGCACCAGCAACCGGTGTAACTGCTGCATTGCAAACCCTAAGTACAGCCAAGCAAAGACCTTCCACTGAGGCAACTTCACAGGGCTTGAAATATCTCATTTTTGGTATCTCTAGCTATAACCAAGGCAAGGTCTGGGTGAAGACCCAGGAGGCAAAGAGTTAAGCTGCTTTCATGTTCCAGGTGCTTTCTGCTAAAGAAGCCCATATCAGAGGGCTGTATCTTTCTGAATGTGACTTTAGACTGCTTTTGTGCTAATGCATTTATATTGTGATTGTGAAAAGCTTTTTTTAAAGAGGAAGATAAATCTTACCCAAATCTGATAATCATTTTTTAAAATCTCTGCTCTGAGATTTATGTTGCTTTCCCCCCCCTTCCCTCCCCCTGGAAAAAAAAAAGAAAAAAAAAGGAAAAACAACCACCCTACTGCATCAAAGACAGAAATAATGGCTTGTAAGTACTTAAAAGCTTACGGATAGGAAACTTAAAAAACTGGTCAGATTCAAACCAAATCCTATCAGATTTTCTTGGTTCTCATAAACCTTTAATCAGCTCCCATGGGGCATTTTTGCTAACCATAAAACATGTGATTAGAAGACACATGAACTACTGGAATTATGACAGTGAGATGGGCTTTGACTTTAGTCCGACTTAAGAACGGGAATTTAAGAACCTGTTGTAGCAGTAGGCGGCCGCCACGGGAGGGGCACAGCACACCGCCGTTCCTGTTGTGAAAAGCCAAACTGGTGACGAGACCCCCACTCACTGTGTCTCAGCCCCACGAGGGGTTTTCAGAGTCAAAGCATCCATCTCGGTGAAACCCCGGTGCGTTCCACGTGCGAGGTGCGTTGCGGGGCACTGGTCCCTGATAGCCTACTGTTGTTAATGGGGTACGGGAATGGCACAACCCAGATGGGAAAACAGCACGGTATTTTCAGCAGAGGACTGGGACCGTAATATACTGTGTTTAGTTTTGGGCCCCTCACCACAAGACAGACATTGAGGTGCTGGAGCGTGTCCAGAGAAGGGCAACAGAGCTGGTGAGGGGTCTGGAGCACACGTCTGATGAGGAGCAGCTGAGGGACCTGGGGGTGTTCAGCCTGGAGAAAAGGAGGCTGAGGGGAGACCTTCTCGCTCTCTACAGCTCCCTGAAAGGAGGGTGTAGCGAGGGGGGTTCGGTCTCTTCTCCCAAGGAAGAGGCAATAGGACAAGAGGAAACGGCCTCAAGTTGCGCCAGGGGAGGTTTAGGATGGATATTAGGAAAAATTTCTTCAGCAGAAGGGTTGTCAAGCACTGGAACAGGCTGCCCAGGGCAGTGGTGGAGTCGCCATCCCTGGAGGTATTTAAAAGACATGTAGACGTGGTGCTGAGGGATATGGGTTAGTGGTGGTTTTGGCAGTGTTAGGTTGATGGTTGGACTTGCTGCTCTCAAAGGTCCCTTCCAACCTAGATGATCCTATGATTCTATGATTCTAATTGCAGAGGTAATGTGGCACTTTTCACCGACCCCTTCTACAAGATGATGTCTGGCTGACAAGGGTAAGGTATGGCCCGGGGTGCCTGGTAGCATCCTGCCCCATCCAGGGCCCGGTACTTGCTTTAATATCAGCCTGTGAGCTTGGCTCAGCTGCTTTCCATCTCAGGACTTTGTTGGTATAAAATACCAGTTTTCTGGAGCGTGAACTCCCTCTTACGAGACAGGACTTTGGAGGCAAAAGCAATTCAGTCAGGATCTCCAGGTGCTTTTGTCATATAAATAGTATCTTTTGGGGCACAGTCGCTGAGTCTGCTACAAGAAGTGATTCTGAATTAGGCTGGAAATGGCTCCTTGGTCCCTTTATGGGAGAAGATGAATATTTTATAATCTATGTGTAAAGGTCCCAGACGTCATCAGGACAGAAATATGCTGTAAGTAGCATAGAAATTACCAGGACGCTAGACACAGGCTGGCACTTCTCTGTGTTAGATGTCACCGACAAATGCGTGATTGACATGACAATTTGTATTTCTGTCATTCAAAAGATGCTTTACTTGGAAAAAGCAGTGGCTAGATAGAGATGAACGGGTCTTTGTGGGAAACTGCAGGCTTGACATGGGGGTCCATGAGATGAGGGACCATTTCATAGAATCATAGAACAATTAGAGTTTGAAAGGACCTTAAAGATCATCTAGTTTCAAGCCCCCTGCCATGGCCAGGAACACTTGAGGGTTTTTACTCTTTAGCAACTAGTTGTGAAGTCTCCATAAGGTGGCCACAACTGGAGAAGGAGCAGTTTTGGGTTACAGTAGCCTCAAGCCCCACAGGTGTATCACCAAGCTTCCCATTTAGCCTATTCTGGAAGGACCCATGTTGCATTAGAAGATGCATTATTCAGTCTTGAAGGCCATTATGTTCCTGGTTTGTCAGCTGAGAAAACTCTTGTTTGGGGTCCCCACCTAATGAGCTGGGATGGTGCCATATAGACATTGGACCACAAGGAAATATGTATTCCTTGCAGGCATTAAGGGGCTGAAAGTTTGGGGATGGGCAGCAGCTCTTGTGCACACCTCAGTACTTCACACTATTGTCCCATGGCAGCCGCTGCAGGGAGTTGTATGACTTGCACAGAAAAATGAGACCTGCTGCTTCAACATGAACCTGCAGAGCCCTCAAACATCTCAATGGGCATCAGAAAGCATGGGGCAATGTTGCAACCTCTGATATAAGAAGTGGAAGGTGGTAACCAGCCTGAACTGATCACACAGGACAGACACTGGGAAAGGAGATGTTGGCAGATTTTTGCATGAAGGATATTTTATTTTGTAGCTCACTTTGGTTCTGAAATCATATAATTTCTCTCAGTATTTAAGAAATGTTGCATGTCTTGTCTTTTTAGCTGGGTGAATCATAGACTCATAGAATGGTTTAAGCTGAAAAGGACCTTAAAGACCACCCAGTTCCATCCCCCCTGCCATAGGCAGGGACACCTCCCACCAGACCAGGTTGCTCCAAGCCCCATCCAACCTGGTCTTGAACACCTCCAGGGATGGGGCAGCCACAGCTTCTCTGGGCAGTCTGGGCCAGGGGCTCACCACCCTCACAGGAAAGAATTTCTTCCTAATATCTCATCTAAATCTCCCCTCTTACAGTTTGAAGCCATTACCCCTCATCCTGTCACTCCGTGCCCCTGTAAAAAGTCCCTCCCCATCTCTCCTGTAGCCCCTTTAGGAACTGGAAGGGGCTCTAAGGTCTCCCTGGAGCCTTCCCTTCTCCAGGCTGAACAGCCCCAACTCTTTCAGCCTGTCCTCATAGGAGAGGTGCTCCAGTCCTTGGATCATCTTTGTGGCCCTCCTCTGGACCTGCTCCAACAGGTCCATGTCTTTCCTATGAGGAGAGCTCCAGAGCTGGATGCAGTACTCCAGGTGGGGTCTCATGAGAGTGGAGTAGAGGGGCAGAATGGCCTCCTTTGACCTGCTGGCCACACTTCTTTTGATGCAGCCTAAGATGAGGTTGGCCTTCTGGGCTGCGATCGCACATTGCTGGCTCATGTTGAGCTTCTCGTCAATCAGCACCCCCAGCTCCTTCTCCTCAGTGCTGCTCTCCAGCCATTCCCCGCCCAGCCTGGATTTGTGCTTGGGATTGCCCTGACCCAGGTGTAGGACATTGCACTTGGCCTTGTTGAACTGCATGAGGTTGGCTTGGGCCCACCTCTCCAGCCTGTCCAGGTCCCTCTGGGTGGCATCCCTCCCCTCCAGCGTGTCTACCTTGCCAAACAGCTTGGTGTCATCGGTAAACTTGCTTAGGGTGCACTCGACCCCATTGTCCGTGTCTCCGACAAAGACGTTGAACAGCGCGGGTCCCAGTACCAACCCCTGAGGAACATCACTCGTCGCTGCTCTGCGGTTGGACATCAAGCTGTTGACCGCAACTCTTTGAGTGTGACCGTCCAGCCAGTTCTTTATCCACCGAGTGGTCCATTTGTCAAACCTACGTCTCTCCAATTTAGAGACCAGGATATCGTGTGGGACAGTGTCAAACACTTTGCACAAGTCCAGGTAGATGACATCAGTTGCTCAATATATACTCAAGGTTGGTATTTTAAAGGACAAATGGGTTTAGTACATACAGACCTGTACATCTGCTTGGGTAATTTCAGATTAGGGAAAACTGCTGATCTTTTCACTGATACTATTACAATTTAAAAATTACCTTACAAAGCACATTTGTTCTTTGTACGTGGATATGACAAAAATTCCACTTAAATAAAAAGAGCCAACACAATATCTCTGCTAGGATCCCAGCAAAACAACTTGAGTCTATCACCAAAACCTAATTTAATATCATCATTTTAGCACACCATGCTAAAATAATTTTAGATAATTCTGTACATATGACACTATTTTACCCAGCTGCTAGGACACTGCATAAATAACTTAGTTCATCGGCTCTGGTATTTTCCAAATTCTGCAGGAACTTTCCTGAGTGTATCTGGGAGGATTATATAGGTTTATGTTACACAAGCTACCGCAACGCTCTTTACTATAAGATAAATTTGTAATTCCTAATGCTTTAATGTCTGTGGGAGGATTATTGTATGTTAATGTGATTGGATTGTATACTGGCTGGAACAATATAGAAATGATAAAGAGCCTGATACTGTGAGTTACAAAATACGGAATTACTGGTACAAGTGAACTCTCGAAAAAATACCAAACTCTACAAATGTTACTTAGAGCCAAGGTAAAACTGGAAGCGCAAGGTTCATATTCAGACCAAAATCCAGTTTAAATGCTTCCCTGTATTGGGTATTTGTCCTTAGGAGTTTGGTTTGGCTGGGCAGAAGAAGCATTGTGACCATCAGCTGGGTCTAGTTGCCCAGAGAGGTGGTTGATGCTCCATCCCTGGAAACATTCCAGGTCAGGTTGGACGGGGCTCTGAGCAACCTGATCTAGTTGAAGATGTCCCTGCTCATGGCAGGGGGGTTGGACCAGATGGCCTTTAAAGGTCCCTTCCAACCCAAACTGTTCTATGATTCTGGGGATGGGCAAAGTTTGGTAGCTGCTGGGACCCTTCCCACGATGGGACCCTTTGAGGTGCCAGGATGTGGTCTGCAGCCTTCTTGAGTCAAAAGTGGGTCTGCAATTTAAAGAATAGCCCTCTGCATTGCCACCCATTTTGCATGCAAAGGGACAGCGGGTTGCTCCTTGCCAGTCCTTCGCACCACATGGCTCTGCTTTCACCACCAGGGACACGGGGCATCAACCTGAGCTGCTCTGCAAGACCCAGTGTCAATTCTCAGCCTCCTTTTTTTATTGCCCCTCCCCTCCCCTTCGGGTTTGCAGATATTTCTTTGATTTAACAAGCAGCACTGATCTCTTATTACTGGATACAAACTGGCTAAGGAGACTGCAGCAGTGGCCACTGGTTCACCATACAGGTCACCAGAGCATGTGCCATTCTCCATTCAGGGTGAACAATCACCTTCCAACCTGGGATCGTTTTGGAGCGCCGCAGTCAGTGGCCTGAGCGAGACAAGCTGCTTGGACATGCTTCTTCTACTCCAGGCAGGTGGGTAAGACTGGAGCACCATCACCAGCATCCTCCATGGGGGTGCTGGGGCCAGGCTGGAGCATCACCATCCAGGCACCCTCAACAGATGTTTCGGGGAAGGTGGTGTGTCAGCGTGCATGGGACATTTGGGGGTTGCTCGGAAAATGCAGTCCAGTTGTGCAAGAACCTCCCAGGTAAGCAAGAGGTCCTCCATCAGGAGCTCAAAAAAAAAGCACACACACATTTTTCTGGGAAATCACAGGAAAAAAAAAAAAACCCATCTCATTGTATTTTCACGCAGCCACGCGGCGATTGCTCACATGGAAATACTTTGGTCACTTGGACTGGAGTCTTCAACTCGCAATGACTTTTAACAGGCAACATCTGACAGTACCAAAGCCCTTTGCAGCCCTGGGTGAAATTATGATAACAAGAGAAAAAAGCTATTACTGCCACCATGCTTTCATTATGCAAATGATATTAAGATAGGCTGTGCAGATCGCCTGTGGCTATGCTATAATCTCCATGCAGTGATTATAATGTGTCAAACTTAGTCATTTTGATTATGACATGTTAATTACATGCCATCCTCATGCAGACATGAATATTACTCGCAGTCAAACAAAACACAAATTGGGGGCATTGTTTTTTGTTGTTGTTTCATCTTTTTTTTGTTTGTTTGTTTGTTTGATATTTTGTTGATTAAATGGATTAAAAGATAAAGAGATACGTAACATTGTAAAGTCATTAAACATTGGCCAAGTCACCCCTGGCTGCCTGGGTGGAGAGGGGGGCTTCTGTCACAAAACCATTCTGCAGCGTTATTGTTGGGGTTTTTTTTTGTCCCAGCAGGGGACAGTTTTAAAAAATATATATTTTATAAACTCGAGAGCTGAGTGGGGTTGAAAAGCATTTGATCTTTTAACTCTTTCCGGCGTTTATCAGAAGAAGGTGCAGGCGGCCGGAGTGTCCCCATCTCCATTGTGGTGCAGTGCCCATGGGTCACCCTGCGGTGGATGTTTCTCACCATCATCCCCATCCTCAGGTACCGTAATTTCATAGTTTGGGGTTTTTTTTTAAAAAAAACATTAAATAACATTCCAAAGTTTTCTGAGGACAAGCCCTTTTTCCTGCTGCCCCAAAGCTATGGCAGATCCTGCTTAATCTTCCTGGAAGAAGAGGAGAATATTTTTTTCTTGCTTTCCAGCAAAAAACATGTTTTAAAATATTGCTATTTTGAATGTAGCTCACTGTAAAAAAATACAATTTCAGGGGAGATGGTTCAATAAAATATTCCCCCATGAAGAAATTTGCCATTAAATATAGAAACAGATCAGATATCAGATCTTCCCACCGAGATTCCCCCAGATGAGATATCTAGGTAAGAGTCTGAATTACTGAGATACCTCAGTAAGTATGGGAGGGGAGGGGGAAAAAAAGTCACCTCGCAAGGGAGCAACACTTAACCAGACTTATAAATAGCTGGGACTGCAACTTGCCTGATTAATTTGGGGAAGTAAGGCTCACTGAAAGTGTTTTGCAAATTCACCAGATTTCCTTACTTCTTTACCCCTCACTAATGTTTAAAAATAAAATATTAGCATCAAGGCTAAGACTTTGTTTTAGGTAATTAAATGCTTTGAGCTACCGGTTCATTATCAGGGACGTCTCCTAGCATTGTATCCTCTGAGTTAAAAAAAAAAATAAAAAAAAAGAAGAAAAAGAAAAAAAGCGATGACGGAGATCAAATAAAAATGTGCATGATAGACCATTTGCAGCTAAAACTTGCATGGCGCCAGGTGGGACAGGACTGAGAGGAGGGAAGGAGCCAAAGGATACCAAACTATCAAGGGAAATATATATATATAAAATTTGTAACCGCTCCACCCAAAAAGCAAACTCCGTCTGACTTCCTTGGAGGAAAGTCACACCAAAACTGTCCCTCCTGCTTCGACTACACAGGGGTTTTGGGGGTACCAGCACCACCGGAGAGACCCGTCTTACTGGTGTGATGAGCACAGCAGGGCTCAGCTTGCTTTTGGGTGGACTTTGGGGTGTCCGGGGTGCAGAGTGACCTTTCCCCCGGTCGCCGATTTTCAACTTCATACCGCAATCACCATTTTTGGCAGCTCGTAGGTGAGTTGGCTGTTTGCTTTTTAATGCGCAAAATAAATTTTAAATAAAATAAAAGGCATCCCCCTAAACATTGTGTTTTTACAGAGGGACATTTCAAGGCAAGTTTTACACAGGTTCAGCCCAGAGGGAAATTAAACTCTACATGTAAATGGAGATTACACACAAAGGAATCCATTACTTTCAATATTTCTCAGCAGGAGGGTTCAGAGTTATTTAAATAAGTTTAGATATTAAACCTAAAGTAGCCATTAAAGAAATGTGGATTTGTTTGCCTAGTTTTTATAGAAATCTTTTTTTTTTTTCCAGCTGACTGAAAAATCCATTGCTTGCATGATGGTGAATATTTTAATGCATAAAAAAAATCAAAGAACTTGCAATATAATACTTCCTTTGAATTTTTAAGCACCAAGTTACAGAATACTTATTATAGCAAAATGTCTTCTTTAGGAGAGATTAAACCGCACACATTTTCCTCACTTTTTTTTTCCCTTTTCCATCTATTCTTTAGAAAAGAGCTAATATAAACACTGACATTAAACCATATTGGCTATGTAAGGCACTTTGATTGTCATTGAGATTATTTTAAAAGTTATTTAGGTCCCCGTGTTACATCTTTGCAACTGCATGGAAAATGTTTCACCATGTTTCTCTTTGCAACATTTCTTTGGGGATTCATAAATATTGATTGTACCGTAAAAAATTGATGGAATCTTGAAACAGACTGCAGTCTTGGTAGCTGGGGAATTTACTCAATTTTTCTCAATAGCTGCAGTCTATAAAAAGAGGAGATTTTGCAAATTGTTTCTCACCTTGTCTTTTTAGTATTTAATAGCTCTCAATTCTGTAGCCTTCTGAACCATGCACCGGGTGCGTTTTCCATCAAAACTGTATCAGGCCTATTCAAAGGGAATTAAAAGGCAAGGTGTGACCAAGGGGTTAAACTGCCGGCGCGGCTGGCAAGCCTGACTTTCCTTACTGGTGGCAGTGTAGAGCCATCCTACCGCTTCTTGTGTTAAAACTCTTGTTTAAAAACAAAACAACGACAACAAAAAATCCTTAAATTTTAATAGTTGTATGTGGAGAAAAAAAAAAAAAGAGAGAGAGAGCAGAGATTTTTCACTCTTGGTTTAAAAATGAAATAAATTTTAAAAAATGGGCATTTCCCTGGATGCCAAGGAATCCCTCAGCATCTTAGTATTAAGCACGGGATAGCTTTCCGTTGACATGGAAAAGGTTGCCCAGAGAGGTTGTTGAGGCCCCATCCCTGGAGGTGTTCAAGGCCAGGCTGGACGTGGCCTTGGGCAACCTGGTCTGGTGGGAGGTGTCCCTGCCTATGTCAGGGGGGTTGGAACTGGATGATCTTCAAGGTCCTTTCCAACCTAAACCATTCTATGATTCTATGAAAAGTTTTAACTCCATTCACCCAGGATTAGCCGAAAAGCAGATGTCCTTGGCAAAGCCCCAGGATGGAGCCTGCGGCGACCCCCGACCTCCCTCGTCCCATCCCACTGCACCACACCCAGGCCATCCTTCCTGGAGCCCCTTGGGCTGGCACGTGGGATATTTTGGTAAATGCTGGGATAGTTTGGTAAATGCTAAAAAAGGGACATTTTTATTTCCCTCTCAGTCCTGTGGTGAGACATTCTGTGCTCTTCTTTGACCCACGGGCACAGCCGAGCTTGGAGGCAGTAGTGATTTCTCGTCAGATTGGTCCTGGCTGTTCTGGGTGGTCATGGGGGACAACAGTGATTCCCTCTTTCCCAGCTGTAAATACAGATTTCCCTTTGGATTATCAAGCCCTTCCAAGGAAAATACCGGCGTACACCGTTGGGCAAGTAGGGCTGTGCACATGCAGCAGTGCCTTTGCTTTGCTCCTAATTCAATTAATTAAATGTCCAAGTGGAGAGCAGTGACGAGCAGCGTTCCTCAGGGGTCGGTACTGGGACCTGTACTGTTCAACATCTTTGTCGGAGACATGGACAGTGGGGTCGAGTGCACCCTCAGCAAGTTTGCCGATGACACCAAGCTGTTTCGTGAGGTAGGCACGCTGGAGGGGAGGGATGCCATCCAGAGGGACCTGGACAGGCTGGAGAGGTGGGCCCAAGCCAACCTCATGCAGTTCAACAAGGCCAAGTGCAA
>VUYV01000015.1:7521025-7615085 GCA_008711295.1 Anarhynchus alexandrinus | reverse complement strand
ATCCCTGGAGGTGTTCAAGGCCAGGCTGGAAGTAGCCTTGGGCAGCCTGGTCTAGTGGGAGGTGTCCCTGCCTATGGCAGGGGGGTTGGAACTCGATGATCTTCAAGGTCCTTTCCAACCTAAACCATTCTATGATTCTATGATTCTGTGATTAATAATCATCCCATCAATAAACGGGAATAAAAGCAGCAGTGGAGGATCTCTGTGATGCTGGTGGGCTTTCCTTTCATTCATTCAGGCTGGGTGCAGCCCTGGGTTGTTTTTTGAGGTGATGCCTGGGTGTGCTGCAGAGCCACGTTTTGCTGGAAAGATGCTCCAAGCTGCTCTGCCCCAGGGTCAACTTTTTGCAAAGGCACCAGCGAAGGGGCTCAACTGCAGGTCCAGGAGCACTCCTGCTCTCCTCTATCACTTCATTAGGTCAAACATAAAATCAGTGTGAAGATCTGGAGAACAGGTTGCGCAAGCAGAGCAAGAAACACTAGGTAGTGGGCAAGAATGGAGTGAAAATAACCCTCCCCTTGTGTTGGGGAAAACAACTCAGAAAAGCATTTTATATGCTGTCACCTCTGCCACATGCATCCAGCACTGGGTCTGTCACGTATTTAATTTGGTTCCCACTGATCAGCAACTGTGCTACTGCTAACAGAAAACACTCTAGTTATTCAAGAAGCTCACGAAAGTCTCTTTTTAAGTAGATGTCAAGGTGTCCAGAAGAAAGGTCCACAAGATGTCCATCTGGAGTCTGTGCAGGTGTCCAGAAGAAAGGTCCACAAGATGTCCATCTGGAGTCTGTGCAGGTGTCCAGAAGAAAGGTCCACAAGATGTCCATCAGAGGTTTCGTCCAGGTGTCCACACGAAACTATCTGCTCAATGACTGATGGATTTTCACCTGTCAGATTTCCACTTCACTACCCGTTACATACTGCAATGTGCACCAGGCTTTGAGGCAGTGCAATGACATGAACGTTGTCCATCTGACAATGGCTGTTTTTCCTGTTGGCTTTGAAACTCACTCACTGCAATTAGAAAGTCCTGAGGAGTTTTCGATAACCTTAAGCCAGGATGTGCTCTGTAAAGAAAGGAGCAGCGCTATAAAGGTTTCTGTTCCTCGGGGCCTTTGCTTTTTGAGTGTAACACCCATTAACATTAATGGCCATTCCGTACTCATACGAGCTATGGAAAAAAAGTTAGGCATGCTGCAGTAATGGCTTGTGAGGCCTGTTTTATGTACTCAATACCTTAAGGTTTTATTCTTACAAATTGGAGTAGAAGACCCAACACCTGGAACCAAAGAGCAGAGATGAGCTGCTGCTGGCTTCAGCATGGGCAGGGTTGGCAACGGGGCTGTAATCGTGGGGGTTAGGCTGCGCTTGTGGTGGACCATCATAGACATGTGGCCAGTACATGCATACTTGTACTAAGGCTTGCTGGCACACCACCAGACTGCACATGGTTGGGTCCTATTCATGGCTTTCTCGCACACAGGTCATCTCTTGCTGGGCTGGGACTTAATTCATGGTCTCTTTGCAAAGCCATACGTAGGAATGTCTTCACCAGAGTTTGTGCCATTAAGTCGGCTCATGTTACACTGCTGTGCTTTAAAAGGGCAAAAGCAGCCTAAAGTCTGAAATTTAAGGCCAAGAATTTAATGTAATCAAGGAGTGAAGAAGCAATGCTTAGTGAAGGAAGGTGGGACAAGAGGGAGAGGATGTTACTGCAGGGCTGTGTAGTCCCTGTGTTTGACCACAAGAAATACAGAAGCAAGGTTTCCTTAGGGGCAAGTGAGCAAGGCAGGATACCTGCGCTGGGGAGCAGCCCTGGGTGGCTCTGGCAGTTGTGCTCAGCAAGAGGAGAGGGAAACACAGCCCTCAGACCTGCCAGGCCAGCCACGGGGCATGGGGCAAATGAGCTAGCTGAGACAACATCACCACCAAGTGTAATCGCAGTGCCACTGCCTTGCTCTTCGGGGACAACACTTTTTAAATGAAGATGTTCCTTCATCCTCGAGTCTTGGGTTTGGTTGTGGCAGAGGCCTCAGTGGTGGACAGGTGCAGCCCCAAGTGCCGGCTAGCCCAGGCAGGCAGCGGGTAGCCCATCAATGGGCTGGTGACTATCTGCTGTGTGTGGGTAACCCCAAGGCAGACAGACCACAGCCTGAAACTGGGGTTGTACATGAACCAACACATCAGAGAGTATCCAAGAGTGGTGCATGAGCACCAATGCCTCCTTGGCTCCAAACCTGACAGCACCCAACTTCTCAGGACCAGGTGCTTTACCAGCAAACAGCAACAGCAACGACCAGACCAAATCCTGCCCAAAAGGCATTCGCATCTGGTAAGAAATGGAGAAGATGATACCCCAAGAAGATGCAGAGCAGGGACACAAAGTAGCAGAGAACTGGGACTGATCAAGTACTATGGCCTTAAAGAACGAACACAAACTCTAGGGGAAATCACTAAAACATTATATTATTGTTGTAACTCCTGTTTTTCTTGCAGAAATATGAGCCTTCTGCACTGTTGGGGCGGAGGCTTGAGCATGGGCATCCATAAACCTTCCAGCTCCTGAGCCTGCATGTGAGTGTGAGCCATCACGTCCTTCTTGGATGACATCTGTGAATGATAAACGTTTTTGCTGCTGGAGCTGGGGAGCTGCATCCCTTTCCAGTTGTTGAATCAAGGCTGGGACTGATGGTTTGAAAGGCTGTAGGTGATAATGCCCAAGGCTAGTTTTGCACAGATCCAGCCCCGGTTCCCAGCTGTTCCTTTCATTGCCACCAAATCAGGATAACCCGATGGCATAATTTAGCAAAACTTCCTTGGGTCTGAATTTGGGTGATTCCTTGCTCAGTTACTGTAGTGCAGAGTGGTTTTTTATTTCCTTCAAGACCCGAAGCTCTGCTTAGGGACTGAAATGCATCCTGCTTTATCTTTTCTCCTAGATACAGCAGAAATGTATTCCTCAAAAAATGTTTGCGTTTGCTTCGTCCAATCTGCCAATCACTACTGAACTTACATGACTTTGTCAGCTTTCCTTAGCCTGCTTTACCCAAGTAAAACAGTTCCAATTTTTATATATCTTCTGCTGAGACCTAGACTGAGTTTTCCCATCACTTAGTCTCCTCTCACAGCACTGCCTTGAAAGAGAAATGGAGAAGACTGGAGAAACAGCTTGTGCCAGGCATCATTTGAGCTTGGGGAGATGGTGGCCACCCCACTGAACTGAGTGGAAAAAATAAATTTTCCTGTCCATTGCAGAACTTCACCCAGGTAGTCTTAGACGGTGGTGAAGTTCCACAGATTGTCTAAGGAACTGGCAGGTAGGCTGATAGAGAAAAGCATGAAGGGTAAGAAATATTCGGCTGCTATATAGCCTGAATCTCTGTGGATTTAAAATTATTCTGAAGGTCCAGATTTTCTGGCTTTTTTTTTGGCGTTGCTCCATGGAAAACCAGGCCCTCAACTCCCAAACTTCAGCATGAAAAAGCTGTACTGCCAAAAATAACTGAAAGATGATGGGAATCACAGGAGTGATGTTGCTATCTGGTCAGCTAGNAAACCAGGCCCTCAACTCCCAAACTTCAGCATGAAAAAGTTGTACTGCCAAAAATAACTGAAAGATTATGGGAATCACAGGAGCAATGTTGCTATCTGGTCAGCTAACCTGAATGTAGCAGATGGAGAGATGGGAAAGACTGTGAATATGGGGATTAGAGGAAGAAGCAATTCATTGAGGCTCCTATAGGAATCCCCCACAAATACAGTTTGAACAATTTGATCCTCGCATATTGGACCATCCCAGCAAGTTGTGAAGGCACAAATGCAACATGAATCATGAAGAGCAAAGTGCAGGTGCGATGGTTCCTACAGCAGAACCCGNTTTTTTTTCTTCAGGGTAGGTTAATGGTTGGACTTGATGATCTTAAAGGTCCCCTCCAACCTCACTAATTCTATGATTTTATGATTCTATGATTCAATAGGAATCCCCGCAAATACAGTTTAAACAATTTGATCCTCACGTATTGGACCATCCCAGCAAGTCGTGGAGGCACAAATGCAACATGAATCACGAAGAGCAAAGTGCAGGTGCGATGGTTCCTACAGCAGAACCCGAACTTGGTGCTCCAGCCTTCCCATCCAGAAACCAGACTCCTCCCAAGCTCCAGTCAAAGCCCTGGTCTTTGCTTCCTCCTCTTCCCTCTCTTCTGTTGGGGTTGGAGCAGAGATTTTGCACGATGTGCTTTGGTCTCTCGATGTACAGTTGTCAAACCAGGACAACAGTGACAAGCTCATGGATGGTCTCTCCCTTCATTGGATCCCCCTCCCAAGCTCAATGATGAGGACAATCCTCAACATTTAACGTTATGCTAATCCCTACCTCACTTGGAACCCGGCCAGTTCATTTTCATGCTACACTGCCCATTTCCAGCTTCTAACATAGTTTAAAAATTGCATCAAATAAAGAACGGATGTAAAAATCAAATTAATTACTGGACACTCCATGCTACTTAATTTTAAGGCTCCCATTCCACCAGTATCTCTTGTAAGCACAACAAGCTGTGGAGTGCCAGGATGGCCGTATTGCTCTTAAATATGTTGATTAGAGACAAATATAAAATGGGGATAAGTGTTGGAGCATTGATTTGCAATATTGTTTGGAGCAGTTATTCACAGTTTGCTTCCCTCAGTTAGATAAGGATTTACAGCCGTAGGCAGCACTCAGAAACGGGACCCCTCCATGTGTTACCCCAGGAAGGGGACCCGAAATTGCTCTACAAGTTGGATGTGTCAGCACAGCAGAGTCTGTAGGGCTACTCCAGCCCATCCACCACATTTCATGTCCCATCCACCTCATTGCATGTCCCATCCAACGATCACAAGGAAAGACCCGTGTTAACAGAGTCAAAAGATTTACGTGATGCTCTTCACCTACGAGCTTTCAGGCAAACCCTGATAAATCCTTTCCTTTGGGGGAGATAGTGCAAAGCGTGGAAGAAGATGTGCTGAAGAGATGCGTTTCCACATATGCTTTTTAGGAAGCAAGACAAAAACATCTTGGGTGGCAGGTGATGGGTTTCAAAACACACTTTATGTTAAACTTAGGGGTTTCTCTGATTGCTAAATGGGAAGAACTGTAAGATTCAAGCTTCTTTAGATAGAGAGATGCGCTTATCTATTTTTTTCAAGACTGTATGGCACTTCAATTTATTTTTTTTCCTTTGCCATGTGTTTAATCACTACAAAATTCCAGTATTATATTTTTATAGGTAGGCAGACAGTCTGAATTTACCAAAAAGGTGGATTTGTTTCGCTTTATGTATAATTTTCAAGGATGGATGTATCATTTTGTTAGGAAAAGTGTCACAGATAACATTGCTTGCCAAGTCATAGCCTTTTTTCTTCCATTCAGCTCAGATCTGTAGCTAAAACCCATTCTGTCGGACATCAATGGGGACAGCCTCTTCCTCTCCTTTTCTCTTAGAGAGCACCTCACTTTTTCCATTTTCTATTGGAGTTAGCTTAATCCTTGCACTCCTATATGTGAATTTTTTTTTGTTTTTTTTAAATATTGCTAGTTTCGTGCCACTGCTGGGTGCTGAGGTCTTTCTGCAGATGCCGCTGCCCGGAGAGGACAGCTGCAAAAGTCCTTTCCTTCTGCACACAGATATTTTTCAGCCTCTCTGAGCTTTTCCCGCTTTACCGGGGTGTGGAGGGACCGACCCTGCACCCGCACCCTCCTGTGAATAAGCAGCAGCGGGGTAATCCCAATACACCCTCTCTTACAAACACCAAGCAGGGAGGGGAGGATGCTTCAATATTTCCAATGAATCTGAGAGCAGAGTGGTCGGCCAGGGCCTTTGAAACCAATGCGAGTTCATTTTTATTACTATCATATTATTATTTTTAAAAATTTATTATTTATTTTATGCCCTTGCAAGAAGGGGAAGGATGGAAGCTGCAAATTCGGATGGTAAAAACAGAGGAAGCAATGGCACAGAAGGGGTTACACCTGCACAGCCATTCTTCACGGTGCAACTTCTTCCAGGACCCACACAAAAACTTATTAAGCGGCTGCCTGTCACCTCTCCTTAATAAATAAGAATCTCTTTTCAGCCTCTTTGTCTCCTTCACCTCTGGGGCCGGCGTCCTGTAAACACACTGCCAATTAAACCTCACGTCTAGCAAGGCCACAACTAATGAAAAGCAATAGAGAATTCACTGCCTTTTAATGAGGAAAACATTGCTTTTTACAGGGAACAATTTATTGGGCCAATTCCCCCCGTCCATCACCCTGGGGAACTGCTGCCTTTTTTACCCCCTGTTTGTTACTTTGTCAAGCGCGTGTAAAATTGCACGCTGAACACAGAGGTGAAGGCTCTGACTCAATTTATGGTGTGACATCTCTGATCTTGCTCCCTGGATCAGTAAGCGATCCTGGCAATGATATGCATGGAAATTAATTACTGTGCCCGCCAGCGATACAGCAGGCCCCCGCCGTTGATAATAGATCAGTTTGTAGGAGTTTGTTAGAGGGGCGGTCGTGTCTGCTTCTGTTTGCTCACACGCAGACAATGTCAGTTAAGTGCAAACCACCAACATCATCGCGAGTCGCAGCCGTGGGAGGGGAGGGAGCTCTTGCAAGAGAGAGCGCGAGAGCTGCCGGAGTACCCTTGGAAAAGACAAAACAGAAAAATGAGAGGTGGGAGGCAGTGATTTTTAATTTTAATTTTTTTNTTTTTAAAATTTTTTTTTTTTTTTTTTTTTTTTGAGAGCAAAATGGCAGTGTTACCCTGAGAAGAGCATAGTATTTAAGCAAGGGAAACTTTTACCAAGCCTGGGCTATTAAAGTGATATCTATTTAAATGAAATAGGGATGGAGAGGTCAAACTGCAAATAAAAGAAGTTTGGGCATAAATTCTGGATAAATACCTCCAGGATCATATCGTCCGTGGGTATAACATGGGTTAGCTCTGTTAGCTTTACAGCCCTTTTTTCCTACACTTTGCAGTTTGAAATGCATTCCTAAGCTCTTGGCTGTGGTATTTTGTCTGCTCCCCCCAAAGCAGCGCATTTTTTTGCTGATGGGTGCCATGGGTTTTACTCAGCTGAACCCAGCCACACGGTTCAGGACACGAAGGGACACAGCACATCTGAGGGGTGGCCAGGACTTGTCGATCTGCTGAGCTCATTTTGGGGAAATGGGGGAATTGCCCCAGAGCAGTTGTAGGAGACCTCTCCTCGCTCAGCCGTTGGGCAGCATGGTCCATGAGCATCCTTGCATCCCTTCCCAGGTCACCCCTCAACGTGGGGAGTGGGGAAATCAGCCCCTTGTGCGAGATGGGTGGAGGGATGGTGGGCAAGGGCACAGCTCCTCTCCCATCGCACCTCTGCTGCCCCTGGCACTGCTGTCTTCTGTACTTCGTTTTTTCCTCTATGGGAAAAAGGTACAACCACTTTCCTGCACTTTCTGGGATGCAGATGGGACAAGCATGTGGAGACCCACCAGGTTAGCAGGATGCCAGGGAAGCCAACACTGCCAAGCGCTGTCACCAGATGCCTACATAAAATCCTGATGGCAAGGTATTTCCGTTTTTTATTAGACATTTTTTATCATACCATTTCTTACTCCTTTCGCGATACCTTTTTCTGCTTGGCCCTCAGACTGTTGACATACTCGTGGAGTTAATTTAAAATTTTCATTCAGCTCAGGTATCCCCTTGGCCAGCCTCCTGGTTGTCTCACCTGTGCTACTGCAGTTTGACCACTGCATCTCCAGCTTGTTTTATTTATTTTTTTGTGTTTCATTGTAACTGGCCCCCTTCAGATCCTTCAAAATATTAGGACTTCCTTTATTTCTCACCACTTCCTTCATTGTTTTGTACACTTTCAGGCCTAGAAGGGCTCCATATGGTTTTCGGGACCAGACAACTAAGACACGATGCCCAGCTCAAACACCAGCTCTGGGGGTACCAAGGCAAAAAAGGGTGATGCCACACTTGGTCCAAACATAGCAGGATTCCTCCCAGAAGTAAATGTTCCCAAAAGAATGGGGGACCCCACCTCCAGCCTGTGACATCAGGGTCCCTACTCTCAACCCAGGCTATATCCTAGTCATAGTATTATTTTTTTTTATTATTGAATTCTTGCTACGGGCGCTGTTTTCCAGTTCACCCTCTTTGAAACAGCCATAACAGACTTCTGTGGCAAGACAGGCGTTTTAAAAATGTGTTTGTAAAAAAAGTGGGAAACCATCAGAAATGGGTAATAATGAATATATCGGAAAACGAGGCAGACGATGGAGAGGAAACAGGGATGCCCTTTAGCTGGCTTTCGATGCCTTGAGCGACAGCAATGCTTGCTGCTTCCGTATCCCCTCGGCTCTCGTGCTGTGGCCCTCCACCCACTGCCGCTTTGCATTTGGTAGGGGAACATTTCAGAAAATAGTGGGTGAATAAACGAATAAATCATACTTTTGGATCTACCTGGGTATGTTCCTTGACCCAGTTTCCATGTGCATCGGTGAGCAAAATTTGGTTCTTCCTATTTACCCCCTGCTAGTGAAATCTAGAAACTGCCTCATATATATAAAAAGCCCAAGATTATTTCAAAGCTTTGGAAAAAAAAAAAAGGGGGAGAGCTGTGAAAGATCATTTCTTTCCTAATGCGACTGTTAGATTTGGCTGCTTTAGCAATTAAACTTTTCCTTTATTTGTTACCCCTACAGACCCCTGGTTAGAATAGGATCCTGAAGTTGAGTCCGCCAGAGCATTGGGCTTACATGATTCAATTAACCTTTAAGGTAGCTCTGGAAGTTGGTACTCTAGGAGATCCTTTTGTTAATTGGCAGCCTGACACAGACAATTAAGTTTGATCAGATGAAGAGGGCATCAGGGACATCATTAGCATACTGTACTGAAGACTACGTGGTGTGTAAAAGTTGTTTAATTTCTGCCAAGGAAGAAAGCGGGGGGCTGGGGGAGCCCTCCTTGCACATACAGCGTTTTCCTTATTAAATATTTCATTTCCCTTGCCATAAGCTGTGAACGTTCCCATTTTTTACCCCTCCTTTTTGGTTTCTTCCCACTGCAGTGAAATCCACTGAATGATCGTTCCTCTCTTATTAAAACTTTGGCATTTCGCTTGAGGTATTGCGTCAAAATGAAAACAAACAACCAAAACAGAGGGACCAGCAGAGAAATTTGCTTCAGGGACTGTCACAAAGCCTACGGTGGATGGAGTACGAGCAGGGCATGGCTCAGCTGTTAAAGCCAGAGCCGGGCTGGGTGAGCTCTCAATGTGCCCTTTGATCAGCAGGGAGCTACGCAAAAATATACCTGTGGCACTCACACGCAGCAGGTCTTATAACGGAGGTGGCCGTGTGGCTCTGGGTTGCAGGGGGAAATGCTGGGACGAGGTGGGACATAACCACGTGGCCATGCACATCTTTGTGGAGGCAGGAGGCACTGGAGGGGGTGAGCTCACCACTGGGCTGGTGGTGTGAGCTTGGGTTTGGGTTTGGGTTTGGGTTTGGGTTTGGGCTTGGGTTTGGGCTTGGGTTTGGGTTTGCGCGAGGTGGTTTCTCTGAGTTTCTCTTGCCTGGCATTAACAAGAGTCGCACTGTTGAGGCTTTGGAAATGTACTTTTTTAGCAGGCGCCGCCAAAGGCGGAATGGGGGTGAGCCAAGTGGCAGCCACCTGCAAGGTTCACTAGAGTGAATAGGAGGCATCCTGGATTCAAATCCTCTTGATAAGTGAGCAGCGCTTCGCTTTTCCATACTTAATGTAAATAGCAGCCTGCCTGAGACTGCCTGCTCAGCTGCCTGCCAAAGTCAAACATCTGCCCAGGCCTGAGCAACCTGCTGTGGTGAGGATCTTCTTGTGTTGGTATGGATTGACGTGGCTCCGCTCCTCATCAAGGTCTGCAGCCATGGCATCCAGGTGTGTTCAATACATTGTCACAAGCAGAAGCAGCTTTAGCAGCTAAACCCAATGCATAAGCTGGACATAAGCCCTGCCCTGTCACTCATGGCTTTTGGAGAGCCTCATGGGACAGTTGTCCCTCCCCAGCTCTCCTGTGTTCACCCTAGATGCTCCAACTGTTTGCTGAGCCAAATGCAGCTCAGGAGGAGCTTCCCCATGCCAACATAGGACTACAGAGCAACAAATGAAACAAAACCACATTTCACAGAATAATAGAATGGTCAGGGTTGGAAGGGACCTCTGGAGATCATCTAGTCCAAGCCCCTGCCAGAGCCGGTTCACCTACAGCAGGTTGGACAGGAACACATCCAGGTGGAGTTTGAATGTCTCCAGAGAAGGAGACTCCACAGCCTCTCTGGGCAGCCTCAAAGACAGAGTAATTTCCTCAAAGACAGATCATTTCTCGCACCTCTGCCTACTTTTGCAGGTAACATCTTAGGGAGAATTAGCTGCAAGCAAGACCCATGCAGAAGCACATTCACAGCAGATATACAACCTCTGTCTTTTTTGCTCACTCCCCTTCCTCCAGCCCTTTTTCTGAGAGCAAGAGAGAAGGCACCTGGAGAGGAAACAAGGCAAGTAGGCACATGGTATCAGGATTTTCCATCCTGGTATCACATAGGCAGGCTCTCCACTTTCTCATTAGGCCTTGCACAGTTGCTTCAGCAATTATGATATATATATTGCATAATTCTTATAGCATTAGCCTTGCTACATAAGTCATTAATGTGCTAAGTTAGTGATGGCAGCAAATGTAGACTCTTGTGCTATGCGATGCTAATAACGTCTATGAGATTTTAGTCCTAATCCAGCGAGACGTTTTTAGCCCTCTACTGCCATAGCGTCGTGTAATGGAAAATTAATGGGAAGTTGCAAGTGCAGAATGAGCATGTTTTGCTGTCTTGCTGGCTGGCCGTGCTGCTTGTAAGGCTGTAGCACAAGAACAAAAGAGTACAGGGTAAAGATTAATACAGACCACTATCCAACAGCGACCAACACTTCAGTGCCTTGGGGAGGGCATAGGAACGGGGTGAGCAGGCAGAGGTTCCTCCCCAGGATGCTCTCCCAGTCTCCAAAACCCTTTGGCTCTGGGACATCCCTTGCTGGAGGTCCAACCTGTGTATTCAATAGGTCTCGGTGTAATTTTCTTCTGTAAATTTTTTTGGGCTCTTTTAAACTCACATAAAATTCTGTTTCAATGCCTCAGCTGGTAAGTAACAGAAACGGGTAGTAAGTGTCCATAACTCTCCCATGGCAACTTGTAGGTGGCTTTAAGCTGGTGATAAGTGTCAAGTAAATGGGAATGCTGAGGTTTTTATGTGTATTCATAAGTCTGTGCCAACAAATCCCATAATTGTTAGGCACTTGTTGAAAGACTCAAGGTACTTTTAGTGGAAGACTTCAGGGCAACACTGAGCTTGGGAAGACTGGGTTGCTCCCTGCAGGTCTGTCTCTGTCAAGGGGAGGTGAGATGGGGCAGCCACGCTCCAAAGTGAGCTGTCTCCTCTAAGCACCTCCTTTTAGATGGGATGAATCCAGGCAAGCGTGTTTCCTATATGGAGACTAAGTCAGCCACGTGCAGATGGGCTCAGTCTGCCCACGGTTTCTCCTTGGCAGTCAGGGATTCCCACTTATGCCATGCCACGTTTTCCACCTCCTCTTCCCATGGGGACCACCCCTCAAAATGAGAAATCCAAGATTTTTAGCGTACCAAACTCTTAAGCAGGGAAGCAAGAAGAGGTGAAGGCTCCTCGGTCTGACATGGACATTGCATAAGAAGCAAGGCTCAAAGAGAACCAGGTGAATGGTAAAACTTGCAGCCCCCTTGCCCCAGGCAACCCTCATCTCAATGTTGCAGAGGTCTGCTTAGGGTTTCAGTGAAATGGTAGGAAAGGAAGCCTGGGACAGCAAATCCCACCGAGAAAGCAGCAAAATTCTTTGAAAATCTATGCAGTTTTGGGGGGAAAGACAATTTCATAAGATCACTGAGCACTCATTTGGATGTCACGGAAATGCTGAGAAAGAAACTTTACCAACAAGCGGTGGCAAAAGTTTTGTAAAGCAAAAATCCCTGACTCTGCAGGTCTCTAAAGAGAGAGCAGGGAGAGGCAAGGAAAGGGACAGAGACGGCTGCGAGTCGTGAGTTTTTACCAATGGACATGAGTCTTCAGCTCACTGACATCAGTGGGAGGGGTATGTCAGAACAGGAAATGGTGAATTTCTGCCAGGAGACTGAAACTGTGCCCAATTCCTCTCCAGAAGTCACCTGTGGAGTGGGACTTCGCTGCTGTCCTGCACGCGCCACGGGCAAGTCCTGATGCAAGCTAGACACAAATAAATGTTTTCATGCTCTGTCTCCCAAATTCGGAGCATAAGACAAGGGCAAAATGGGATTTGTACAGGCAAAAAAAGCGCGTTGAAGGCAAATCACTGCACTAGTGGGCTGTGCTGACCGTTGGGCATCACTCGTGCCAGCCCGTGAGCAGGCGTGCCCCTCACACCAGCACTGAGGTTGGCCTGATTCTGCATAGCTCCAGCAAAGGGTGTTTTTGAACCATAAAGGAATAATACTTGAGATGTATTGGCTGTACAGTTTCATTAAGATGACATAACATCTTGGATAGATTATAATTTTATAATACCTTTGCATGCCACTGCTATTACTACTATGCTGTTTTATGACGATGTTAATATACAGATGTTGCTTTAATCTGTTTTTTAATTTACTTTGTATATCCCCTACGTACATTTTGTCGCAAGGTAGTTTATTTTGTAGCAGCTCATTTATTTTAAAAGTTGGAGGTTTTTTTATATCACTGCTAGCATGCTAATGACATTTATACATGTGTTCTCCTTAATCTCTCCCCTAGTTGCCTGGTACAGAGCATAGATATTATCATTTCTCTGATTTTTTGAAGTGCTGAAAACTGTTTTATTAGGGGTTTTATTTTAAGGTTTCATTTTTTATTTTGAGGTTTACTAAGTACAACTCTGCAGTACCATATTTTGGTGTGGTATGCCTTCCTTGTGTTTTCACCGATACTTTCATCATGTGATAAGTGCTATTACTGTAGAGGGGTTTTGTCATGTTACCCTCCATCTGAGCACCTGATGCTCCCTAGAAAGCTCTTGAGAAAAGGGTTTTTTTTTAGGCAGCTACACACTCCCTCATGTTAGGGGCAAGGCAAAGAGCAGAGCAGACCTCAACACGTATTGAACCTCTAACAGCCACACAGAATCACAGAATCACAGAACGGTTTGGGTGGGAAGGGACCTTAAAGACCATCTCGTTCCAACCCCCCTGCCATGGGCAGGGACTCCTCCCACCAGACCGGGTTGCTCCAAGCCCCGTCCAGCCTGGCCTTGAACACCTCCAGGGATGGGGCAGCCACAGCTTCTCTGGGCAACCTGCGCCAGGGGCTCACCACCCTCACAGGAAAGAATTTCTTCCTGGTATCTAATCTAAATCTCCCCTCTTTCAGTTTAAATCTGTTCCCCCTCGCCCTATTGCTCCACTCCCTGATCAAGCATCCCTCCCCAGCTCTCCTGTGGCCCCTTTAGGAACTGGAAGGCACTCTAAGGTCTCCCTGGAGCTTTCTCTTCTCCAGGCTGAACACCCCCAACTCTCTCAGCCTGTCCTCCCAGCAGAGGTGCTCCATCTACGTGGCCCTCCCCTGGACCTGCTCCAACAGGCCCACATCCTTCTGATGCTGGGGGCCCCAAGCAGTTGGCTTTCTGGGCTGCAAGCCCACATTGCTGGGTCATGTTGAGCTTCTTAGCTCATCTGAGCTGACATCTCATTCAGGACCTGGATTTAAAAGAATTCACATTCCTCCAAAAAGCCAAAGCTAAGCCCAAAGACTAGGATGTTCTCAGGGTTTGGATACAGGTGCTATAAGCAGACTGAAGGGCAGACAGGGTTCAGGTTGAGCAGGACTTTGTATTTGGGATTGTACCAACAGAGAAAGCAGGTCACAGTGGAAAATAAGGATCCAACACTGGAGGCTGGCACAAAAAGAGGGGGAGGCACGACCTGGATTTCTGGACCCATCTGAATAACACTGCTAGCACGGAGGTATGTGTTTAGTTACCAGAGTGACATGAAGTCCCACTTCAGAAGGGGCTTTGTGCAGTGCAAAGTGATGCTAAGGAATGGATCCGCTTGTTCGGGGGAGGAGGAGGAGGGAGCAGTATCCTTCTGAGCAGCTTCCCATGCTGGACTTCTCAAATTATCTCTAATTAAGTCTGCTGCCCAGAATGTCATCAAATTAGCAAGCGAACAAATTGCATTGACTTTGGTGGGATGACTCCCTCGCTTCATCCTGCCCCGCAGCATGACTGCTCTGTCTGCGGTTCTGCCGCGCTGAACTCCCAGTGAAACCCCTCCCAAAACAAGGAGAAATGAGCATCCACCCCTCTCTGCAGGCTTCAACTCCACCACCCCGCTGTAATATCCTCCCAGAGCTCGCCAGCCTCCTCGGGGAGACCTCCCCGCTTCCCTTAAAAAATAAACATTGGGAGAGGCCTGAATATTTTTCCCATAACTTGGTGGGATGGAGCTTGAGAAACGCTGCCTTAGATGGTTTCGTGTTGCCAAAATGTATTTGCTATTTGATGATGTGGGCTTCGGAGGGCCTGCTGTTCCCAATTGTCCATTGCATATTAAGGATGGTTATAGCCAAGAAGACTTTTCTATTTATTTGTTCCCTTTTCACTGTGACTTTATTATGCATGAGCAGCTTGACTGTGATACTTCTTTTGTTTTACATTTTGCATTCATTAAAAACCAGTCATCTGCATATTTTGTGAACCCTCAGGGGTCTCTTCTCCCCTTGATGCATGCGTGCCAGTCCCATTAGCATGGATGGGAATTAGGAGCTCATGCTGAAGGAAAAACACAGGCACCCCTCCCCCTGTTTCTCCCTGTACCACTCAACTAGGATATTAAAAAAAAAAAAAAATCATTACAGAGGATATTCACTTTGGGTTTAAAAAAAAAAAATAAAAAAAAAGAAGGAAGGAAAACTTGACCACGTACCTCGGGAGGTCCTTCTTATAGCTCAGGGCTAGAGGCCGCAGAGACAGAGGGTGTAAATGATTTTAGCATCACTGAGGTTTATGGCCGTGTCTTTACCAGTAAATAAAGAGGGGCAGACCCACTCCCCACCATGGAGCGCCAGTGCTGTAGTATGGCTTGCATCCACACCAGTGCCCTCTTCCCTCCCCAGTCTTCTAACAGGAGAGTGAGCTCTGTACCCTGCTTCCTGGCTCTGTTTTTGTCACTAAAAACCACCAAAAAGGGTTTAATCCCATTTCTGTCGCCACCAAAATGGCTGCAGGCTGCATTGTGGTCCTCAGCAGCTTCCTGATGATGCTAAGGGTGCGGATGGAGGAGTCATGGCAGCTTCCTAAAAGCAGTCACCAGGAGATCTTGCGGGGTCCTTGCTGACCACCTCAAGGCTGGTCCTCACCAAGCCACCAAGCTGAGGGACCGCAGCGCCTGGCGATGCTCCTGCAGTGGATGGGGAAGGCTGTTCCTGCCGTTATCCCTGCGCTGTTTGCAGAGGGCTGCCCTCCTCCCTCCCCTGCTCCCGCTGAGCAACGGTTCGGGTTGTGCATTTTTGCTCCCTGCCAACAAAGAAGTGATTAATTTTTTTTTTTTTCCATTTTGGTTAAAACTACTGGTGCATGGTGGCCTCCGGTACAGGGTTCCCCTATTGCCTCTGCCTCATCTCTGAGGATTAGAGCAATCGTGCTTCTCCACCCAGACAGAAGTTTTGTATAAAACCTCCCCTGCTCCTCTGTGTTTCAAGTTTGGCAGTTCCCCCTTTCACAAGTGTGTGCACGGGAAGACGCACAGAGAGATATGAATTTATTTTCTGCATTGTTAAAGCTTCAACATTGCCCTCAAATCATCCTGACACAAAGGCAATGCCGCTCGGTTCACCAACCAGCACATTTTGCCCTGAGCAAAGACACTTTCCCATGCATGGAATGATCTCCCACTGTTTCCCATAAGAGCGCCGGGCTGGCTGGAGAAATCGAATCGAAAGCTTTCCAACACGACAACCAGCCTGAAACAACTTGAAACAAATGAGGGCTCGGGCTGCGGCCGGACAACGTTGGCTGGAGCCGGGAGGGATTAGGCAATAACCCCGTTCCGTTGACGCTGCCGTGACTGCGGCATCCTACGCTCTGCTGAGCATCCACCTTGTCCTAGCAGCGCGCTGTTTGCTACGAGGAGAGGGTCTCTCTCTGTTTGCACACTTGTCCGTGAGTCGTACATCATGGATCCCGGCAGGTTTAGGCACAATGGGTACTTTAGCAAGTCAACCACGTAGACGGAACCTATCTTCTCTGGCTAATGGCGGGTGGAGGGAGAGGGATAAATGGTTTTGGAGAATGAGGCATTCTGTGTAGCGCGGCTTCCTGGCTGTTGGGGCTCTGCTTGCGGTCCAGATGCTGTCTCCAAATTAAAGTACTAGTCCAAGTGCCAGAGTGGGCGTTTGACCAGAGAAGCCCAATTACCAACTGCTTCTGAACTATCCATCTCTCCGCTTTCTTTCTGCTGCTTTATGTCCTTAGCAGCATAGCCACAAGTAGAGCAATTACTTAGCAGGGACCCAAAGCAGAAGGGGATCATTTTCCAGGGTAAGAGATGTCACTGAGCACTTACTCAGGACCTATCTCATAATTCAGGCTGCTTGGAGACAGCCTATGGGTAATGGAACAAAATTACAGCCTCCCAAGTCCCGTTTTACTCATTCCTTCGACCCATTGGTGTCTTTTTACTGACCGACTGTCTTATCAGCTGAAACCTGGAGCACACAAACATTTGCATGATAATGATAAGTTAGGAGGCCATAAGCTGTCCTCAGGTCAGCTCTGGAGCTTGGGGATGTCTTGGCATCCTTTGCATTGAGGTACAGAGAATTGCTGCTTGCCTGCTTCGCACACCTCACCAGCCTGGGATGGATGTTCGTACCCTGACTTACTGCAGCTCAGCTGGTTAGGCTCAGCCTGTGTCTACTCCTGGATAGCTTTGCTAAAGCATCTCATTGTCTTGTCCGCAGATGTGCTTCACTCAGGTTCAGAGTTTCTGGTTATATCCCACAATAATTGCACCTCAGCTGTGAGTGACAACCGCATTTCGGAATCAATTCTGAAGAAAACTAGAACCCAGCACCACTGGCTCACTCTTACTCCACTAAAATAAAACAAGCAACACCAAAAAGGACGGGAAATGGTTTTACTGGAGCAGCATCAGCTTCTTCATTTGTGAATCAGTTTGTGAAGAGAACAAGACTCCATTTAGCTAAAAGGTGATAGCTAAATTGCATGACTGGCCTTCACGTCTACAGCCCTCTACGTACCAGCTTTGACTCAGCAGTCTGCAACAGTAAATCATTAATGGTCCCATAAGAAGGGCAACCCAGTTCATAACAGGAGTTTGAAATGGGGAAAGGAGATGGGCAGAACAACAGACTTTCCATTCCCAAAATAAAGCATCGCAGTCATCTTGAATATATGGAGAGCGCACGGAAGGCCGGAGGCGTTCCCTTTGTTAAATATTTACCATGCAAGTATTCTTTTATAAAACATTTCTAGGACTTTATCTAAGCAGGGTGGAGTAAGTGAAACATTCGGATGGGTCAATAGGACCATTTGCCAGAGTGGCTTGTTCTTAAATAGGAATCAAAAGCCGACCAGAGAGAGCCCTGTAATGTTTGACTACTAAAAGCATTGCTTGCAAAAACGCAGCACTGCATCGGCTCCAACAGACCAGCAAACAGCCTGTCTCACTGGCATCACTGGGCCAGGATTTCCTCTTCGTTACTGACTGCACAAACTCATGGCATGAGTAGGGCAAAGGGGATGAGCTGCTGTTGGCTTGGTAGGAACTTGATGGTGCTCAGAAAGGGATCAACGAGGATGTGCACAATATTCCCCCAAAATCGCATTTACTACTCATAGAAAGTACCTGTGTTTAGAACGGGTGTAGCCCATCACAGGTCCAGCCATCCTCCCTGCAAGCACCAGGGCTCAGGTCCAGCATTACTCGGATGACATCTGAACCTTCTCCCCAGCACTCAAGACTTCACTCATAGAGATAATTAAATCGCAGGTAACTCGGAGCCATCCAAGTATGCAAAGCTGCCAGGAACAGACAGAATTTTGTCATGCTAATCCTTATGAGGACACTGCAGAAAGTGCCACTGTGCAGATGCAAAACCAAAGTGAAGACATCGTTTTGTGAAATTAAAAATAAAAAGGGGAAAAAACGGTTACTTTAGGTTTCTCTTAAAAATGAATGAGGTTTGCTTTTCTCCCCAGATGTTTTTAAGGAAATTTTTACTGGATTAACTGCAAGCTAAATTACTCCCATTATCTACTTAGGAGCAAGAAACTGTATTGCCCATGAAGTCATTCAGGAGCGATATAAAAGTTCTTATGGGCACAGCTTGGCATTGGGCTGCTATCAAGGCTGTTCCTGCGTCTCCTTCTGGCTGGAGGCCCTCAAGAGCTTTCTGGCCATGGGGAAGGGTGCCTGTGGAGTGATTAATGTCATACTTGTTTAGGACGTACTGACTATAAGATGTCATGCATACGTATTTTTCTCCTAAGTTACAGGACCTCTGAAAATGTGTCTAAAATATTTTTTTTAAAAAGTAAGATTATATTGTTGCAGAACAATTAATGTTCAAAATGTCTGGTTTTCACAGTATTTTTGCTTTCTGGCTATATTCTTATTGCTGTATTTGCCCAGCCTCATTTTTTTCCCTCATAATCTTGGAAAAGAAGTATTTTTTCAAACTTCCTATTGGGGAAAAAAAAAATAAATTATTTGTGTGTTTTCTTTGTTAATCTCATCCTGCGTATTACTGGAAGGCTTGCAAGGAAACGGGGGAAAAGCTAGAAAGGACATGTCTCCAGCAGGCTGTCTGGAGGAAAGGGGCAGGATGGCTGGTGCTGTGTTGTGTGTCCCCAGAGAAGGACTGGAGAAGACCCTAAGGGAGGGATTTGTCACCTGTGGGTGCCAAGTCAGAGGTGTGTCCTTTGGGAAGGCATGTGTCGGTAAGGTGTACGGTGGTAAAAGAGCTTCTGCTTTAGTCCTTCAGGCATGGGAGACAATCACTCTGGATTGTACAATGAAAACTGGTCTGCAGAGTCACCCTAACCTTGGAGAAGGAATTTATCCCTGTGCAGCAAACGGTCTCTCCCGTGTCTTGCAGGGCAAGACCCTACCTGTTGGTCAGGGCAGAAATGCCACCAGATCTTCAGATGCCTGAACCATCTCATGGGACCCTCCCAGCACCTTGGGTGTTCGTCTGGACCCCAGGAGGATCCATATCCTCCTTGGATATGGAGCAGCCTTGGAGGAGAAGGTGCTGCCCCAGAGATACACTATGGAACTGAGCTGTTGGGAGTCTGTTCAGCAGAAAAGTGAGCATCTGTGGTATTTCCTAGCTATGGTTTCTTGCTAGTGTATGTCAGAAGTCTCATGGCAATTGGAAATGTTTGGGGGATTCAGTTGTGACACCTTGTTTTCTCTTCAGCCTCTTTTAAGACAAAACCATATCTCCCACAGCCTGGAAAATGCTTGATTTTTGCTAGGGAAGAGGCTATAGCAAAGGATGGCGTAAAAAGCATCCAAAATGGGATTAAAATGACTAAAGAAATTATGAAGAGTCCCATGACGGAAAGGCAGCAGTTATTTTTGCCCAAGAAAGCTGGGTGAAGCAAAAATGTCCACCTGTGGAGGGAGGGCAAGTCTGCCAGATCCAGACGGGTAGTGCTGATGTCTGCCACGTGCAGCCTTCTCCTGCAACGCTTCCCACCAGGGCAGAGAGCTATGGAAACTCACAGGTCAATGGGTTTGAGTCCACCTTGCATCTTTAAAATATCAACACGTATTGAGGCTAATTCAGTATGTTTGATGCTTCCTCTGAACTCTCTCCCAGCTCTCCAAAATTTCCATTTTTTGTGCGACCTGAGCTAAATGCGGTTGCTCTGTGCAAATTGCCTACCTTCCATGAGATCATCTGTCTCCCCTTGAGCTCAGGCAGACTTTGAGCATCCAGTGTGATTTAAGGAAGCCAGGCGTGACAAATAAGGACAAGTTCGATTTATTATTTTTTTTTTTTAAATTATAAAGTGCAAAACACATTGGCAGCTAATTCTGATTCACAAATACACTGGAGAAACTTGTAACCTAGGAACGCTTTGTAAGCGGGACGAAGAGAGCAAAATTTGTCATGGCTGAGGAACCACTCAGCTCCTTTGCACTTCCAAAATTTACATCACACTGGGCAGGTGTGCAATACAGCCCAAGTTCAGGGAATCCAGCCCTTGCTGGGGAATTGCTGCACTGCTCCCCACCGCTTTGATTTATGTCACCTCAGACGTCTGAGTAGCATCCAAAAATTAAAAATGCTATGAAGCATTTTTTGAGATCTGTCTCCATTTAGTGAATTTTGAAAACCAGCCCTTCATCTTCTATGAAATATTGCTGGTGTTCACACCCTATGTGAACATCCCTCAAGCTCTGTAGGCTTCATGTTGTTAGAAACAACATTTGATGAAAAATTTCCATTTTTATTTGTGATTTCTTGGGTTGCACTTACTCTGGTTCTTGAGCAGCAGGACTTCTGAAACCTGTTTGCCCAAAACTTACATTCTTAATGTTTCCCTTTTGTGTCTAGTAATATGGTTGAGCTCATCTTGGGCCTTTCTTCCAGGCGAAGAAGAACATAGTTTGATGACCTTCTTTATTTTTAACTGGCTATCCCCTCCCGCACCCCCAAAAAAAAATTTACAAGAACCTAATCTATTTGATATATTTGTGATTGTTAAATTTCAGTCATATTTGGTTGAAACTGTTTAACAGCTTCAGAAGTTATCAGCCTCATTTCCTTAAGCATTATAGTTAAAAATATTGCTGTGAAAGCATGCCATATTTTTTTTCTTTAACCTGATGGCAGGTAATGATTGGCAAAGATACAGTCTAGTCTCTGTTCTTCTGTGTTTCTCCTGGTAATTTATCCTTACTTTTGTTTTCTCTTTAGCCATTGTTATTTCTGACCACCATTCTCTTCACAACATGCAGCCGCAAATGCCGTACCAGGCAAGAGCAGAACCTGGTAGCCCTTTTCATTTAGTCCTTACAGTGCCTCCCAGTTTGCTGCTGTCTGCAAAATAAGACTCTTACACTATTTTCCATAGTCTAAGAGTGGCTGTACTGGTTTAGACCAAGGGTGGGTCCAGCTGAGGATCCAGTCCCAAATCAGATGTTGTTGTGAGATACATGTCCTGGTTTGAGGTAAAACAGGACCAATTTTTCACTATTTCCTTTTATTTTATTATTAATATTTCATTAAAGTAGTTTAGTTCCGTCTAAACTCATAAGTCTCTTTTCCCTCCTCTGCCTCTCTCTTTGAAGAGGGGTAGAGGGGAGCATCTGTCATTCCCATCTGGGATCCCCCACGTCCCCAGTAGCCATTTTGGCCTAAACCATGACAATACATCAGAAATAATTTTCTATTTATTGCATTGGATCTATTTATGTTCTGTGATTTTTTTTAACCTCAGATTCTTAAGGAAATGAGACACTTCTGCAAATGAACCACTCGTCCTGCTAGAACAGCTTTTGAATCTGTTGCTCACCTTCAACCACTGGTTCCTACAAGTTTTGTTAAAATATCCAGGTAGAGCTGAAAACGCCCCAAAGAATCTGTGCAGAAGAGCAAAATTAGAAATATCCTAATCCCAGGAAGTGGGATTCCACAAACAGGTTTCCAGGCTGCTAATGGCACAGCTCGTTTAATCAGTGGTGTACTGAAAAGTCAAATATTTCGCTAAACTCTCAGCTAATCTTTGGAATTACCTTCATCAACCCATCAGGCAGTCTCATCAAAGAGCAGAAGGGGTTTTTTTGGAAGTCTGTCTCTATAAAACCACGCGTTGAACCACCACATCTCCTCACTTGGCTGATTTTTCACTATCCAGATTCCTGGTTGTCCAAACATGAATATCCTACTTTCCACTAAATAAACGACAAACCTCTGCTTTCTAAATTTGCAGTGAAGGGCTGCAGAAAAGGCTTTCGCTTCTAAAAGCAACACTGGTGGACCTGTAAAACTGATGAAATGACGGAAGGCAGAGATTTCAGGGGAGCATGTGCATAACTGGGGACTGGCTTCATGTCCACGCAGTTGGCAGCTCTTGCTCTTAGTAATGAAGGAAGATCAAAATGGGGGTACACGGACAGGTCGGGAGGAGGCTGCCACCACTTCTGGTATTCGCTCTCATTTATCTTACAGGATGCAACAATTTGGCCTTTGATACCAGTTTTTACTACTGGAGACGTGGAAAGAGGCTGAGGACAAGAAGAAGAGCGTGTCCAAGAGACACACGCACCCTACAGTCTGACCACCAGCAAAAGTCCCCACGCACAGAGGTGGGACACAGTCATAGAATCACAGAATGGTTTGGGTTGGAGGGGATATTAAAGATCATCCAGTTCCACCCCCCCTGCCATGGGCAGGGACACCTCCCACTAGACCAGGTTGCTCCAAGCCCCGTCCAACCTGGCCTTGAACACCTCCAGGGATGGGGCAGCCACAGCTTCTCTGGGCAACCTCTAAATACCCGTGCCCATTGCTTGCCATCTACATCATACACCCTTTCCTTCCGAGCATCTACGTGGGGTGCGACTTGGATGGAGAAGAAAGGACTGAATTAGATCCTGCGTTCAGAAGAAGCTCTTACAGAGGCGTAGATCATAGCCAGTGTATATTCTCATTGACACGACAGGTTTGTTCAGCCTGGGTTGTTTGCCAGCCGTAATTACATAGCACAGAGATGACTTTAAACGCGGGACCCCTCGCTTGCTCTGCGGTAGCCTGGGTAGGCAGGAGGCATATTAGGAAATTGCTGGGATAATGTTAAGGAGGATGGATTTGTGATTATGGTGTTTTGACCCACCTGGTAGTCTGCCCTTGGAGCTCTACTTAACAGGTCTTCCCTGTGTCTTTTGAAGCAGTTAATTTTGTGGCCAAGTCCCTGAACTCTCTTCCCATTCCTTTTTCACGTGTAGGGTTGTTTGCTTCTCTGCCATCCAGTCATCTTGCGAATGCTTGTTCAAGGACACCGTGGAAGATTTGTGCTAATAATGAAAAGCTTGAAGGGGGCAAGAGATTTTGCCCAGGAAAAATAATGTCGATCAACTCTATTGTGTCTCTGTCCCATTGAGAAGAGGGAGCTAATAACGGAAAGGTTAGCTAACAGGCTGGCTTTAAGGGGTTGTGGCCATGTGAATTAATGCGTTGTATTTGTCTAAGCGAAGTTCTCAGCTACCTTGGAGAGATGTAGTGCTTTAGAATATTTGCTTCTCCTGTTTATATCTTTTTAATTTACAAAGAGGTTTTTTTCCAGTCTTGCCATCTCCTTCTGTCACAGACCAATAACCAGGAAAAGAGAGCGGGCTTTTTCTGCGCCGCTTCTTTGCTTAATATTGGGATATTTTCAGCAGTCAATGGGTAATGTTTTCCTAGGTTTGGGGGTTGAGGCTGGATTTTTGTTTGTGTGTTTGTTTCTCTTTGCACCACGAACCGCACGAAGGGGCCGGGAGGATTGCGCATTGCATAGGAGTGGCCCTCCACGCTTTAATGTGGGTCTGCGCCGTGCCATGCAGCGAACATAATGTGTCCTCCCAGGGACAATTTGCATAAAGGATAAATAAGAGAATCACAATGTGAAGTTTATTCATTTTTAAATCCTGCAGCGTTTGTGATTGAAGGCCCAAGCTCAGATGTTTTCCTGATGTGTACCATTAAGAGTCAGGGCTTTGCCTAATGTCTCTTCTGTTACTGCAGGGGGATGTAATGTGCAGTATTTCTCCACACTGGAGTATCATTTTCAGTGCATACCACTCGGCTAGGGAGTGAGGAACTGCAGGCTGCATTATCTTGTACCGGGCCCACTCTCCTTAATTTGCTGTAACCGAGCCAGCACATTAAATACAAAACATATTGATGTTCTCTGAGAACCCTTGAGGGTCTTTACCCTTCCTTGTCAAAGGAACTGTGCAATCCAGGAGGAAAGAAAAAAGGCATTTTGCCACGGTGAAAATAGTTGCGCTGCTGGCATGCCGTGGCTGACATAACGCTGCGCTTCCATTTACTTCACTTAGAGGGGAAAGTCATAACAAAAGCCATTTTACCTCCTAACTCCAGAGCAGGGTCAGTGGAGAGAGGGGATCTGAACCCCAGCTCAGGTGATGTTGGTAGCAAAGGCATTATACCGCACGCTACAAGTTTTGCTGAGGTCATAGAATCATGGAGTCATTTAGGTTGGAAAAGACCCTTAAGATCGTGGACTCCAACCGTGAACCGTTTAGTGGTGCCAAGGCCACCACTAAACCATGTCCACTCTGATGATCCCACAGTTGAAATTTGGTGGTGAAAGGATCTGGTCCTTCCTGGGCACCACAGGCACCAGTACAGGACATCCCAGCGATCCTCTGATAAAGATTAGTAGACCTGGGCCAATGTGGTAACCCACATTCAGGTCTGAGTTTGGTTGTCCTGGGTAAGGGCTAAGTTTCTTTTCGGGCCTGCTGCCAAAAAAATCAATGCAAGTCATTAGTGAGAACAAAAGCAAGAGCATACATGTCCTACCAGATCTGCTCATGCCCTGTCACCGGTAAGAGAGGTAACAGAGGTACCCCAACATCCCAATGCCCCATGTCAGTTTGCAAGCTCTAGCATCGTATATCTGCAGATGGTTGCCTTGCATTGTCCAAAGTGGTCTTTGTGTGTTTGGGGACCACAGTTTTAGCGCAAAGCTTTCAGCACATTAAAACTGAAAACGTTTGAAGCTACAACAACTGCTTCTTCATCACCACTGAGTTTGGGCTTTCCTCATCTTTAGAGCTGAAATCTCTCTGGTTAGAGCCAAGTTGTTCTTCTCCTGTGTCTTCTGAAGGTGATTAACAGCAACTATCTCACTGGCACCAGAAATGTGGTGGTTTGTGAGTTTATGTCCTGTGATTGAGAGTCTCTGGTATCTAAGAGGGAATGAGCCCAGCTGAAAGGTTTTCTGTATCTGAAGGAATTTGTAAGGTCTCTCATGTTGGCTTTCTTGAGGTCCTCTAAGATATGAATTTCAGAAGGTTTCTGCCCTCAGCCTCCTTGTGCTCATGTAATTTGTAAACACTGGTCAATCTTGGAGATTTCTATGTTATTATCAATTTTGGATGAAACTAAGAAATACAATAAGAAATGTATCAGGGAAACACTCAGATGGAGACACACACACGTGGAGAGTAAGGTAACAGAGGCTTCCTTAAGAAATCAGGTTAGACTGTGACAACATAGAAGTAATACTACTGTAAAGTTTCTCTGAAAATTATGTCTAGTGCAAATCTGTTTACTGGGTACTCAATTTACTGGGTAAATTCGCTGGGTATTCATCCATTTTTACACTACATCATGCACTTTCTATTGCATAAACTGAGAGCTGGCATTGGTCTTGGGATCTGAAAGCTAAACCCAGAANGCCATAGGCAGGGACACCTCCCACCTCCCATCTGAAAGCTAAACCCAGATGAGAAGTGTAGGCACTGTACCCTACTGTGTCTTTGAGGAGGGAGTTTGGGCTGGGTGTGTTGTGTACAGTTATCTGGGGACGGCAATCCAGAGCTCCCCAATGTTCACACCCGGTGATTTTAGATGCCAGACTTCACCAAATCCTGCAGCCTCCAGCTTAAGACACGGGATAGACCGTGGTGCCACAAATCCAGCCATGAACCTACTTCCTTTTAGAGCACAACAAAACCTATAACGAATGTCATTTGCAAATGTGTCACTCTGAAGGGAGGCGAAAACCAAAGCAAACCCAAGGCAGCATTTCTAACCTTGATATGTTGGGGTTTTTTTTGATTTTCCTACTGAAAGCTCATGTCTGGCTCATTAAGTTACACGATATTTGCCATGGGTAATGTTTATTCCAAACCATTTTATGCAGCTCTAGCCACAATCCTTCAGATCCTGTGCAATCATTTGTTGTCTTTAGTATTAGAAATCCTTTGTGTCGTGATAGAATACTAATTGCCGCTGCGGCCACCGGTTGTAGAGGGCTCTCGCGCTGCGTACGTCAGCATTTCCCTTTCGGACGCTTTTCAGTGGAAAGATTTTATATAAGTCAGAAAATATATTGTAAAATACATTTTGAGTGATGTGGAGTAAATGTCTTGGGTGAGACAGCACCCAAGACTACAACCCGTAGTAAGGAAACGTGTAGCAATTCTTGGTTTTGATTGTTTTGAACTAATTTTTGCGGTTGATCCAACATGGCCCATTCCCTTACATGGATCTGGAAAACCCATTTTCCACCCAGAAAGAGGGGCTAATTCACTGCCTGGTGAAAAGGGCAGAGCCCTCTTGAAGCCAACTGGTGTCATGAAGGAAACCAGAGGAAGTAAGTGGGAAAAAAATGCATATGGACAAGGTACTGACTTTGAGGATTTTGGATTTAGTGTTTATTCTGTGGCCTTTCAAAAAGCATTTTTTTTGTTTAATAGTCTTTGTTTTTACTGCACTTGGGAGATATCTCTGAGATGTACTGACCAGTGGCCAGGCACTGCTGAGCTGCTTGATGGCTCTGCTCCTATGTTATAGTTGAGTCCACATAGCACAGCTGGTGGATCTGTCCCCACCAAGTCCCACAACATCCCATCCCAGCTCCTTCCTATCCTGCATCACCTCTGATTCCTCCCAAATGCTCCTCACTCCTGGTGGACATCCAGCCCTCGCACCATCTCTTACAAGAACAGGACATCAGTGGGGAGACCTGCTGCATAACATCAGTAGCACCTCAGGTGTTTAATTCACGTGTGGGCTGTGGCACCTGGAGACACTCTTCCATGCTCAGTAATTATACCAGCAGAGCAGCCAAATGCCATCTCCATTTGACACCTGTTCCTTTACTGGTGTACTTATTCTGAGTATCGGTTAATGAGCATCCTGAAGAAGCTGACATAGTGTTTTGACTTCTTGTGGTGTGGCACAACGTAACTTTCACTGACACCTCCAAAAAAGCTACTTTTCTTAAAATTCCCTTTTTTGGTTTCCCTGTGAGCTCTGTGGGGCAGGGTCATCTCCAGGCTGCACCTCTGCACAGCACCTGGCACTGTGGAGGGCTCAAGTCCAGGGCTTCCAAGCAATGCTGGGAAGGAGTTGCAAGAAATAGTTTAAGGTCAGCATTGTTTTTCCTCCCTTGGAGAGTAAATGCAACAGAAACTTATTATGTGAATCGGCTCGGTCAGGGGAGATTTCTTGTTATTCATAGTAAAATTCATCTATGGGAATTTCACAAGTTCTCTTGCAAGATGGGAAGCAGCAGCACTTTATTATCTCAGGCAATGAGATCCCTTATACAATGAGAATGCTTGCTTCGAATCTCTGGTGGCACCAAAATACAGGGATGATAACTTTTCTTCTTCATGCTCCCACCGATGCACCCCAGTTCCTCTCCCTGGTGCCAGGAAGACCTCAGGAACACCTCAGGAATGAGCAGTGACGCTGGGACATCTGGTCACCGAGGCAAGGGACACTACGCGCACCCTTTGCTGTGCTTTACAAACCTCCCGTCGCATCAAACCCCCACCCCGGGGTCACCTCACCCCACAGCCCCCTCCCAGAGCCACCAGCCTCAGTGTCTGCTGCAGGGGACGGGCCCCACGCCATGCTCACCTGGGGAAGCAAACGCCAAAAAGACCAGTGGGGAGCTCCAACATGGGCTTAAAAATTGAGTGGGCGACTCATTCGTGTCTTCCCTGCGAAATGCACCCTCTGTCTCTGCTGTTTCCCTCCCCACAACCCCAGCAAAGCCCCAACGCTCACGGTTTAGCCCCGTCTAGGGGAGCGCGTGCCTGTGTGTCTATGTGTGCGTATTTTTTTATTTTTTTTTTTCTCCAGAGTGACTTGTTTGTGCTGTCATCAGCCGTTGTTTTGGTAAATGGTGAGTTAAACAGATATATCCAAGCGTAAAATCTAAAAAATGTTCCCTGTGGGCGCCTGGGGGGTGTTGTTTGAAATCAACTACATATCAATTGAGCGGCGGCGAGCGGATCCGATGATAAATTCCAGTCCACAGACGCCTTATAAATTACATTTTTTTGTTCACGATCTAGCCTCATCTCAGCTCCCCAGAGGCCCTTAGACTGAGAACTATGATTGTGTTGGAGAAACGTTTGCTCAGCTTGAGCGATGCCATTAGTGTTACATGTGCCGGGCCGCTCTCGCCAGCATCCCCCACTTCCATCCCTCCATCCCCCCCAATCCCAATCCGATCCCCCCACACACACACTTCCCCCCTCCTCTTCTTCCCTTCAACAAAATCCAATATGCGCCTGGTAATTTTTCTGTTCATTATCTCATTGTTTTCTGTAAGTACAAGGTTAGAT
The DNA here is from genome assembly GCA_008711295.1 of Anarhynchus alexandrinus. Taxonomy (NCBI): domain Eukaryota; kingdom Metazoa; phylum Chordata; class Aves; order Charadriiformes; family Charadriidae; genus Anarhynchus; species Anarhynchus alexandrinus. Next base: position 7,586,640 of record VUYV01000015.1, on the reverse strand, counting down.
TGAATTACTGCAGGCTCTATTGTCTATTTGTAATTCTCCTTCCATGCCGCGCTACTAATGAATGGGCAATTTAGTCAAATCTTTGTAACGGCTTCTTCTGTGCGTCAGCCACTTAATTACTCTGAGCTTTTCTCACTGCTGCTTTATTGCATGGAAACTCAGGCTGCTTCCAGGTCTTTGCTAGGGGATCTCCAGCTCCGAAAGTGAAAAAAAAAAAAATAAATAAAAGCATAACAATAACCAGCCCGGATCATCTTGATTCCTTGATGTAACAGCATCCGCAGCACGCAGGACTTTCCCTTCCCGTATGGTTTATTTGCTGACTATAGTTAGCGGGTTTGTTATTGTCCTGTGCACAGAGGAAACTGTCACCGTGTAAATTAGGCAAAGTACATCTAAGGTGAAGACCCTCTAATGTGATGGGAGCTTGCAAAAAAAAAAAAAAAAAGGCAAATTAAATAAATGCACAGGACCTCGTATGGAACATTCCCCACTCCACTGAAACTGAGATGCTAATCTCAATCTATTTTGGGATCGCCAAAATCGGAATTTAGTTTGATTTTGCTACCAGGGGTAGGAATTGTGCTTTTTTGTTTGTTTGTTTGTAAAAAGAATATGGTCACCTTTGTGTTTGGTGTCCAATATTTCAATCTGCAAGTGAGGGGCAGGGTATGGGAATAAATAAATTTTAAAATCCATTTAATAAAATTAAACGCAATCACTTATAACTAGCAGTCAGATAGATATGTGTAAAAAGCTTTAAGACAGCCCGTTTGCATGACAAATACTTTTTCTTTTCTTTGATAACAGGGTAGAAAGAATGGAAATAAGAGGAAATAAAGGAGTTGAAAAGAAAGTGTTGTAAATTATAAATAAGATCCTGGCAGATTATTTCCATACATGATCTGACTCACCTATTTAAATTCCTAAAGAGACTCTGTTCCTTTCTTCAGTGGCTGAAACGTTCAGAGGCCGATGGAGTGCAGGATTGGGCCCAAAATCACGGGTAAGTGGACTCCACCTGTATTTGAAGTCCACTTTATCTGTGTGTTTCAACTGGACACCAACCCCTTATCTCAACTACATTTTTAGCAAACTGCGCTGCCTCTTTACGACATTAGTGTATTTTATGTTTTTCACTTTTGCACGGGGTTTATTTTCTTTAGGGAGGAAATGCTCTAACAGTCTTTCTCTTATCCTTTTCCAATTTATAACTATATGTTGTTATGAGAAATCCAACCCGTCGGTTGTACTTTTTTGTCATGCTTCTCGGTTTTTAATTCAAAATTGAAACTTTGAATTTGTTCAGTGATTCATTAATTCCTGTCAAGTTGACCTTTTACAAAGGGTTTCATGTCCGTATGACAGACAGGTATAGACTTCACATTCGTTTTGCACAGAGGGCCTGCACAGTCAGTGATCTAAACAGATATTTAATATGCAAACACTAAGAGCAACAATAAAAAAAGTTGTTTTCTTTCCAGCTCCTATGAATGGAAAAGAGATTTAAATTAAAATTATATTCTGCAGGATTTCCGGGGAATGGGTTTATCCCTCAGAATTGTTACAAATCGGTGGGGAAGATCTTGGGAGCTTTGTAAGAGTACAAAAAGGCTGATAATAAATTACTGTAATTATTAATGATTATAAAGGTCTTTCAAAAGACTTTTCAAGGAATTGTCCTATAGGGGAGTTTCCCAACCCCTGGAGACGTATTGCTGAAGAGAGCTGCAAGCTGAAAACCCAACACAAAGGCGTTGCAGGCTTTTGAGAGGTTTTGACTAAGGCTGATGCTCATCCTTGACCCTACAAGTCAAAACCTTCACCGGTCCAGGAGCAGTCAGCAGGTGGAGAGGGGGCTACGTCTCCCCGCCGCGCTGCACGGGGATGGGGCAGGATGGTGGACGTGCCTGGGGCAATCTGCAGTGTCCATCCCACGAGCTCCTGGCTGCTCTCTTGTCCCTTGGCTGGGATTTGGTTTACCAGCTTTCATGGTGGGACCTCATTTGAGCTTCACCATAGACATGTGTAGCTTCAGTCCTGCCTCTTCCCCAGGCCAGACCCTGAAGGTAGTGGCCATCCAACGCCTGTTGCACACAGCAGGAGTTGGGGTCTGACTTGCCTTGGGGATCAGCTCCTAAAAGCTTAAAGTTCTTAGATTTCAGTAGAAATCAAAATAACCCACTTTTTACATGATTACAAACAGGATTAACTGCACAGACACCACAGATTTCGGCCAGGACACAAACGTGAACCTCTGCACCAACCTCCAAAGCAAACCCTTGTTTCAGTAAATGTGCATTTTAATCACACCAGTGTTATCAGGACAGGCTGACCATAGCTTTGGTGTGTCTTTTTCCTCTTCAGGCCCAGGGAAGCGTCCTGAGCTCAATGTGACCCAAACACCATCCCAACACGCTGCTCCTCCTGCCTTGTCCCTATGTGCACATGTGCTCCCTCAGCATCTCTTGGGGTGCTTCTTCCTCTCCTCGCCCACCAGGGTGGTCTTCATGTCCACCTTGGAGATGCTGCAAACAGCCAGATCCTGCCTGGGGATTTGAGTTCAACCCTGGATGCCACCAAGAAGGAAACCGTTGCATGGCCATGGAATGCCAGAAGGGGTTCCCGAGGTCTCTCTGGACCAGCATCTCTTTGACGGGCTCTGCTGTGGGCGCTTGGTGTGTCCAGTCTTGGTGTGGAGGAATAAGGGGATTTCTGCTGATGTCCGGATCAGTGAGTGTTGGATTTCTAACCACCCCTCCTTGTGCCACCCACAGAACTGAAAACACCACGTGCCTTCAGAAACACATATCATTAAATAGCAGCTTATTTCTATTTGTCTTTACAAAACAGCTGAGGACGGGGAGAGAGGCAGCCTGAGAGCGAGCTGGTGCCTCGTAGACCCAGATAGGCTCTTCGCCTGCTTTGTTATAATACTTCATTGGAACTGACACATTGATAGCCACAGTTTTTCTAGGAAGTGACCTTCATGCTGCCCATTGATTCCCAGTGGCCATCAACTCCTTGCAATTGGAATGACAGGCCAGGTTAAAGGTCAGTCCTTAAATAAAGCTTCTGGATTACTAAACACCTGAAGTTCAAATGAAAATGGAAATCTGCACCTCATTTTATGTGACATGTTACTGCTAATGACACTTCGGGATCTTAAACGGCTCCTGCTCTTTAACTCATGTGTGCGCTTTGCTCGGTAGCCTCTTACACCAACCCCTCTCCCCGCCGCCGCTGGACCCTTACAGGACAGGCAGCGAGGGAAAGCGATCTCCCCGGGATATACGGCTTCTGGGAAAAAAAAGCTTTTGCAGGAAAAGACATCAGAACCAATTAAAACGTTTGCCGTTCAAGCGATGGCCAGAAACAATCATTCCTTTAATTAAGATTCACAGTAAAAGGATTTTATTTACATGAGCTGTGGCGTTAAAAAGGCCCCGATAGTACCGCCGTGCCGGGGAAGTTGGATTTGTTTTGTTTGCCTGTGCGTGGCCGGGGCAGCGCCGGACCCCTCGGCTGTGCCGGGCTATGGGGATGGGCAGCGGGCTGTGTGGAAGAGGAGAGCATTGCTGTCTCCCCACACTTTGTGGAGCTGCTGCTCCACCATCCTCACCCTGAGCCTTGGTCCCAGAGCCTTCAGCCTCGGCGGGACCCAGCTCACCCTCTCCGGGGCACCTGGAGCTGCCCCGGGTCTACCAGCACCTTCCCCTGCCCCACGGGACCCCCAGGCACCCCGGGGGTGGTGGGCTCAAATTTACCTCTTTATCTTCCCCTCCAAATTTTTTATTCATTTTCTGCACTTTGATTTGAGTGGGGAACATTGGTGGACAGGAGAGTCATTGCATCTTCAAGAATATTTTTGCTTATTCTGTAGCTTTTGCAAAAAATACTTTGACAGATTCTGCTAATTTACTTCTATGCTATTAAAACATCTCTAGTTACCAGAGATGTTATATATAACATATAACTGGAGTTACTAACATCTATATTTACTTCTCTGCTATTATAACATCTCTGAGATTAGTGTACCCTTGTGCCAGATGCAGTATACACTCCCTCTAAGACATAGTACCTGTCCCAAAAATTGCACAGTCTAGATAATAATGTGAAGCTATCTACCCCAGGGTTAGTTCATCATCTTCTGTGGTGTGTGAGGACAGCAGGTGCCAGAATCTGGTGGACATGACAGCATGCTCATATTTCTTAATCCAGGGTCCCCGCTGCTCAATAAATGACGATATCGTACGTTGAACAACTTCAGGGCTGCCCGCGGGCACTGTAGCCAGCTGGCATGGTACAGCCTGCATCCATGCTCCTGATCTCATCATCCAAAGCATCTTTGGCCAAAATACCTGCTTGGAAGGATCTCTGGACCATCCTAAGTTTCAAGTCATGCCTGGAAATTGGCTGAGGACCAAAATGGGGCAAGGTTCTTTCTGACAGTCTGAAGTGTAGTGACCAAGTTCCCATGCCTGGGGACGTCCCTCCTCTCTAATTTGCCATGTAATACTTATCATTACATTTCCAAATCCAATCATATGGGTGTGCACCAAATACATGGTTTCTGTTTGTGCTAGATGATGCTTTCATTGCTTTGGAGGGTCAGCCAGGGGGAAAATAGCTGGATGAGGAGGGAAGAAACAGACTTAATCCCAAAATCTCACGGGTCCTCTACAGCCTCTGTTGTACGCACCATTAGGTCGCCTAGATGAAGGATGTTTTGGAAAGCGGGCACCTGGAATATGGACGGACCCCTTTTGGTAAGAAAATAGTGCCAGAGCGTAACTTAAATAATTCCACAGGCAGTGGGACATTCCTAGTACCGGACCCCCACCAGCAGGGATTGCGTGGATCAATAGCAGAAGATGCAGTAGGTTGAAGTGATACCCACTTTGGGGTCAACACCAGCTCTGCCATGGCTCTATCGGAAGCCTGCAGGACTACCCAGTGGTCATTTTGAGGGGTTTTCTGGTGACCATCTGCAGCAGGAATAGTTTAATTGCTGTCCACACTGGTATCCCTCGCTGAGGGGCTGGTGGCTGGATGGACACGGGGTTGAGTTACGCTCTTGTTGCTCGGTGTGGTGCCTCCAGGCAGCGGCTGTGGGAAGAGGGAGCTGCTGCGTCGTAACCGTCCAGGTGATGAATAGTCTCTCATCCCGCCGCTGTCAGCCTGACACCGCTCACCAGCACTAAATTAATCTAAACAACAGTGTGTACCGCGGATGCTGCTAGGGTTTGCTAATGCCCGGCTAATAAAGTAGGAATAGCAGAGTCGCTGAGCACAGTTTCATAAAGTGCTTTAAATGCACATTAGCCTAACAGAGTGTGGTGTGATGGGCCGGGAACGCTTACACCAGGACGCGTGTTCGCTGACGGTGTTCTTTAAATGTCGGTTAGTTTTGGTGGTACTTCTTAATGTAAGTCCCGTGGTTTCTGGTAGAAAAAAATCAAATTTCTAAGGTAATATTTTAAAGTGTCTGAAGATATAACTGAAAAAATAAGGTGGTCTCTCAAAATAACCCCTTTTTTCTGTTCATTTATGAAAAAAACAATCTAGCTGCACCGAGTAACATCTAAGGAAAGCTTCTGTGCAACGTTGCTATAATAGAACTTGTTTCAAACAAGCTTTCAAAAAATGTTTAAAACGTTTCCCCTGGCCAGAGACCTTACACTGAATTTCAGCCAGCAGCAAATTTTTTTGCAGCCGGTGTTATAAATCAAAACTGGGTTTCTAATGAAAGTGCTGACACAACTTTAACTGTAACGGTACTTTCAGGCAAAACTGTAAAGAAATTCGAGTCCTACATTCAGTATGCCGGTGCCATATCCAGAACTGCTTTTTTTAATCTTTCTCCAGAGTGCTTCTCTGTATCAGAGCAACACTGAGAGTTAGGGTAATCCGCGTGTGATGCAGAATGTAGATATCTGCTATACCCAGTGAAATTCTGCAGTATAAACTCTTTTGTTAGAAATATTAAGAGATCAAATGATCTTTCTTTTTTTTTTAATGAGTTCTCTATGAAATAATAGCTTTGTGTGACAGCAAATACTCAGATCGCTTAGGGTCACATTTGCTCCCTGACTGGACCAGTGACATATTTAAAATATTAGAAAAAGAGTAAGCAATGGTCAAAAAACTGTTCTTGGTCCAACATCTAGGTAGAGCAACCCTTTGCTCCAGTGTTCTTGGGGGAAACCGCAAATATTTCCATGAATATCTTGCAATTGTCTACTGGAAACTCATGACTTCTTTGAGACAGAAAGCCCCTGACCTGGGTCCTGCTCCAGAAAAACAGGTACGAGATATAATTTTAGGAACATCTGTGGTCCCATGGAAGCCACTTGTGCATTAAAGGCTGGACTAGTACAAAGATGTTTCAAATGACATCGACCATAGGAGCCGCGTGAGCCTTGCCCTTTCCATCACCTGGAATACTATGACACTTCAAAGTGGGTTTGTTTGGAAAGAAAATGAAAATTAGGATTCTGGTGAAAATTTGAATCCTCTCAAAAAGCACCAGTTTGGGGACTATCAGAAGGATTCTGCTCAAAGCTGTCCCCCATCAGAAGGGGTCTGGAAATTTCCCAGCAACAATTAAAAAAAAATCCTGATTTTTCTGCACAGAAATATTTCTCAGAGAACAAGTTCATTTTCAGTGAAATTCCACTGAAACACAAGAAGGTTTTCCACTAGAAACTTACTTGGTTCCCTACCAGTTTACTACTGTGTTTCAGAGTCTGCGGTATAAACACATATCATCATAAGGATTTCAAAGACTCTTCCTGAGTACCATTAAAGAAGACCATTGAAATCAATTTTCTTGCCTGTTCCCCATGAATTTTGGTTTAAGTCCAGTTAAAGGACAGAACACTATGCTTCTTCAAATCCAGAAACTGGGAAAATGCTTTGAAATGTGATTCTAGGTAGCCTAAAGACCTTGTTAACCTGTTTTGTGGTGATCAGTTCAGATCTTCCCTTTTGGAGTTTCTGGATTAAAGGCGCTGAAGACACAGAGGACAATTGTTAGGAAAACGCAGGACAACTTTTAAAAATACCAAACTATTTATAGGCATTTAAAACTGGCTAATTGCTGATTCTGCAATGCAGTGTCCTACCGGGAGGACGGGAGCTCCTTTTTCTTGCTTTCCTCAACCACAACATGACATTCACGTTATTGCATATAGAGTGGTGGGTCTGAGTTTTCTCTCCAAGGTTGAGTTACTTGAGTTAATGGTTTTATGTGCAATGTGCGATCGCAGCCCAGAAGGCCAACCGCATCCTGGGCTGCATCAGAAGAAGTGTGGCCAGCAGGGTGAGGGAGGGGATTCTGCCCCTCTGCTCCACTCTCGTGAGACCCCACCTGGAGTACTGCGTCCAGCTCTGGAGTCCCCAACATCAGAAGGACATGGACCTGCTGGAGCGTGTCCAGAGGAGAGCCACGAGGATGATCCGAGGGCTGGAGCACCTCTCCTATGAGGAGAGGCTGAAAGAGTTGGGGCTGTTCAGCCTGGAGAAGAGAAGGCTCCGGGGAGACCTTATTGCGGCCTTCCAGTCCCTAAAGGGGGCCTACAGGAGAGCTGGGGAAGGACTTTTTACTGGGGCATGGAGTGATAGGACGAGGGGGAATGGCTTCAAACTGGAAGAGGGCAGGTTTAGATTGAACATTAGGAAGAAGTTTTTCACTTTGAGGGTGGTGAGGCACTGGAACAGGTTGCCCAGAGAGGTTGTTGAGTCCCCATCCCTGGAGGTGTTGAAGGCCAGGCTGGACGTGGCCTTGGGCAGCCCGGTCTAGTGGGAGGTGTCCCTGCCCATGGCAGGGGGGTTGGAACTCGATGATCTTCAAGGTCCTTTCCAACCTAAACCATTCTATGATTCTATGTAACTCTCTCGGTAGGATGTGAGCTGGAAGGGAATCTAGATTGCTTTCCTTTGGCAGTATGGTTTCTCTAGTGGTTAAAGGGGTGACAACAGATTTGTCCCTCTGAATGCAATTCCAACATGTGTGGATTAAAATTCAAAGCTGTTCAAAGGTGGGCACCTCTGAAGATCACCTCAGAGGCTTCTAAGATCTACGGACCACGGCTCCAAATCTCAGTAGCTGGAAGTGGGCAAAGCTGAAATCAGTGCCACTGTCCAACTGAGGTCATAAATAGGACTTGCCTGGTTCCTACTTGCATTCAGTCTTTTCATCTCCTGAAAACTGTTGTTGAGTAAAATAGTGTCACTTGTCCTTTTAGTGACAGCCACCACGGTTTTAATAGGCGACTATAAAATGAATGCAGGAATAACTAACAAGACATAGCTTCAAGGAACTAAATAATTCGTAGAGGTATTTTTTGTGAATAACTGATTTTTGACTCAACTATTACAAGAAAAGAATTAATTTATGGGAGTATAAATCCTATCCTGAATGTTTCAGAGCATTCAGTGGCTTGGAAATGATAGAGTCTTTGGGTAAATGGGACACTTCAAAGACTGAAACAAAACGGCTCTCTTCTTTGGAAGATTTTCTAACAAATGCAAAGTAAAAGTGTAGGTGGCGATGGCATCTGAAGCCAAGAGATCCATACCCTCACTAACAGGCTGTAAGTCATCTGTCCTCCTGTACGCTCATTTATACCCACTGTGAACCTACCAGACAACAGATGAAGCCTTTTTGTTTCAAACACTGTGGTGTGAACCATTTTGGTTCTTTCCAATTAGGTGAGAGCGCTACGTTGACTCTGAATTTCCCAAAAGTTTTGGTTGACCCAAAGCTGCATTTCTTCACAGGTAGACCCTTTTCCTTAAGAAAGCAGAAGCCCTCAAAAATTGCCAAAATTACTTCACTGCTTATTAAAACACTTGCTGTCCTTGTCTCGGTGTTTATAAAGTAACATATATGTGATATTCTGATTAAATTCTGTTTTTCTGTGTGATGACTTCAGGCTTGTGAGGTACTTTCTGAGTCCAGAGGCCAGGGACCTTTGCATGTTGATGTTGACTCTTACATCTACAAAGCAGAGCAAGAAAGGGATATGTGATCCATCCCAGCACCCTCTTATGACTATGTCCGGTATCAGTAGTGAATCCCAAAGCCAAAGTGGCTGATATGAGGCAGTTTTTAGTAGATTTTTTTTTTTTTTTGGACAAAACACTGTGTTTCTGCTCTATCTCTTTTGGTGCCTTTATAAGATGTCACAAATATCTCTGGACTTTTCAGAGCTCTGTGTCCAGGGCCCTCTTCTTTGGCTTTTAGTCTGCTGTCAAAACTTGTGGTTTTATTTCTGTTATATTGACAGGAAAGAAATTTTAATACAGTACTGTGTATTTACTTTATCTGCTCGTCTTTACAAATCACTCTACAATCCAAGGGTTTGGTGTGAGACAGAGAGCGAGCGAGCAAGAAGTAGTATTTATAGTAAAACATGGATAGTCAATAGCATGTGGGAAAACAACTGAAACTGAAAATGGTCCCAAAGGTAATTTGCAAATCTGCTGAAATCCCGAACAAGCTTTGATTTAACCGAAGCTTGAAATGGCTTTTATTTACTGTCTATTGTGGAATAAATGACATCTCATAAACAGGCTTTATCCATTACCACAGAATGGAGATCACTGTGTTAGGGACATTTTATCCTCTTGATATAAAACAAGATATGCTATAGTGTGTTATTACAAATAGAAAAATCAATGCTGAGACACACACCTCTGAAATTTCATTTTTGCGGAACCCCATTTTCAAAAATGTATTCTCTAATAAAAATGTCTCCATAACCGGGGGGATTTACAAAACACTGAGCAACAAAGAACAATAACAAACAATGAATAAAGTGGCTCCATCCTGAGTCTTTTTGCTGTACATTAGTCACACACTTGCATACATTTCTGAGCGCTGAGCAAAGCTCCCACTAGGCAGGAAAGTAAAACAGCTGAATTACCTTCTCTTTTAAGCGCTTTGTGGAGAACATATACTGAATGCCAAGTTGGGCTGGAGAGAAAAACTTTGCGGTAAAAAGAGCCTGATCCAGGGATGGAGAGATCAAAAGAAAAACTCCCCTTATTTTCCCCAAGGTCTGGATCAAAAAACTAGCTAAAAACTAGTTAAAACTTGGCTGATGCCGGTGTTGGCAATTACTTTTCATTCGCAGCAGGTCTGATATATTTGCCCTTTTTCCTTGTTCGTTACTTAATGCTGATTCATAGGATTCTGTTTCTCTGATAAATTTTCACCTGGAAATGCCTGGAAACAGATTTTCCTCCAGTCAGTCAGTTATGAATTGTGCAGACTGCCCGCTCCCTCTGTACAATACATAACCGGTCCCCAAAATATAGTAGTGTAACTGGAATCTTGTTGGATACCCATAAAAGTAAAATTAGATAAAATTGTGAATGGCAACTAACAACCAGTGATTGCATTGATTTTTATTTTTTTTTCTAATGCATGATTATTTGTCTCTGGAATTTATTATTCTTCTGAGGTTTTGAGACTCATCAATCAAGTAAGTGGAACGGGGAGTGGGTCTGCCCCAATACCATAGCGTATGAGCTATAAATAATTGCAGAGTGACTGCCCTGAACACTCCTGAAAATGCAGATAAATTGCTTTTGAATTATTCAGTTGCCAGGAATCAAGATCGGATAGTCACCTTTGGTGGGTCAGCAGTATCCCAGGGATGCGAACCTGAACTAGGGAAGAGGAGGGTCCCCTGCTCAGACAGCAACAGAAATCCCATTAAAAGCCCCATTTCCCACAGCAAGGGAGAAGTCACCATCAAACTCTGGCTGGCAAGAGGTATGTTCCTGTCCTCATAAATCAAGGAAGAGCTACTTCCAAGAAGCGGTTTCTGACATTTTGGGTTGTAGCCTGATCTGGGCATTGCTTTAAGATACATGACCAAGTTCATGTAGGTTAGTTCCTTAGTTACTTCTAATAGTCTCTGTCTAAAATTATCTCGCAACAGTGAGTTCCCCGGCTGAGGACACGCGATGGGTAGAAGGTTTCTCCTGGACTCTGCGAAGGTGGATGTCAAAGACCAGATTTGTGGCCGCTATTCAGGATGTATGACTCTCTCTCCTCCTCAGGCAGATAAGTGAATTTATTAGGATGACTTGCAAAGTACAGTGCTCCTTAATGTGGGCAATCGTGATGAGGTCACATTTACATTGAAAATGATCTCATAGCCCCTAGGGCTTCGCACCCAGCACTGGGAAATGGTCTTTGCCTCTGGCTGTGCGGAATGCAGACTAGGGAAGCTGCGTGAGCGGATGGGGTGGTGATTCTGCTCCGAAACAGCATCTCCACAGAAGTTTCAAGGCGGAGATGAGGAGCTCTTTAGGCTTTCTCTCTGATGCAGTCAAAATCTGCTGGTGCCCAAGGGCCGGCTGCAGCTCCCTACGGGAGACACCACCTTTGAGAAATGGAGGTCTGCTGACTGCCTTCACGTAGACATTTGCGTGCTGCAGGCACAAATGGGAGGGGGTAGGGAGGCTTTCAGGATGCAATTAAGAACATTTCTTTGGACTAGAGAAGTCCCTTGTCTCTGTTTCTTGTTGCCCTGTGCCATGTTCTGGCCTTCCCATGCCAAGAGTGTAAATGAGGACAACATCCTCAGTCACTTCAATCACATTGACATCAAAACTCCCAAGTCGGTGTCTTTTAAATGTAAACAAATGGAAGAAAAAAAAAAGGAGATGAGGGCAGCAATGTCCTCCATCAAAACAAGGCCAATGTGGGGAACTAAAGCTGTCCTGCCCTTGGGGAAGGAGGTGAGACGTCAGGCTGAGGATTGCAATGATGCAAATAAGTATCATGCATCAGTGAAACCTTTGTGACAAATGCAATTTCTGGTCAAAACCCTACAAATAGCTACTTTGATGCAGAATTGAAAGACCTTTTCATTGTTGTCACTGCACAAGAAATTGTACAGTGGGTCATGGCTCAAGTTCCTCCAGTTCTAGCCACATACTTGCTGCCTGTGTTAGCGACAGGTTAGTGACAGAGGTGATTCACGAAGACCCACGGACACCTCTGACCACTGCATCTGTGTGCAGCACTTCAGGTGACGTAGTGAGTGCTCCCAGTCCATGAAACCAAGATGCCTCAAGGGACCAAAGTGATTGAAAGAATATGGAATATTCTGATTTTTCCCTTGCCACGCCAAAGGAAGTGATGAACCTACGTGTCTCTGCACACATGATCCCAGACAGTCAGCCCCATAATGCCCAAACCCTTCTGGGATACAGTGAGCTGGGCAACGCGCATGGACTGGGACCTTACAAAGCTGCTTTGACAGCCTGCTGTGTTGCCAGTCTACAAATATTTGGCCACTTCCACAGTGATTTGGTTGCATAAACCCCTTCCACAGTGTTGGGCAGCCTAACAGAGGCTTCGCCTTTCCTGTACATATCTACTTTTGGATCCGCTTCCAGGGGGAATACTCTCGAAGCAAAAGAGGGAAAAAACCTCTCTTGGCTCTGCAAAGGTTCACGGGCTGATGGAGGAAATGACAAACTGTCACATTTGGGCTCAATTTTGTCCTTGTTTTGCCGGCTCTCAATCTGGCTTGCTTTATTCCAAAGGCATTTTGTTCCATTTGATGCTTGTGAACAATTCGCAGCGTGTTTTCGCCCAGCGCTGCCTCCTCGCCGACGCTCGCCGGACCACAGTGAGTGCAAATGAGATGCAGATCTGCAGATTGCATCGCTCGCTAGAGATCCGTCATGCATATGGATCAGGCTTCCTCCTCAGGTGGGGAAGAGCTCTGTGCACAGAGAGTATTTAAGGAGCGGGCTCCTAATGGAAAACTTTGAAAAACGGTCTACTTAGAAACAGTTCTGCTGGCGCCTCCAATATGCTGGATATTGCTCTTCATTTCTTTGTTATCGCTAAGGACATTTGCATGAAAATAGGATCGTTGTTTTTTAAACATTCATCTGTTCCTGCTGCTTGTTGCTCGCTTGGAGACTTAACGCCTTGCAGAGTCCCAAGCCACGGCTGGGTGGGAAACGAGTGGGTCATTGCAAGAAAAAAAAAAAAGAAGGTCAGGGATGGGAAGGGGGAACCCGGAGGAGCGTAATGGCTGGGTTTGTGGTCTGCTGCCTGTCTCTTCAGGCAGCTTATGTGGTGGAAACACGTCAGAAGTAGACAAGGAAAGAGCCTATCAAGCTTGAATCTTTGAACTTCTGTGGGTACCTACACGCAAGCGTTAACATCATACTGCATACAAAAGCCCCTCTTGGTCCAAAATCTTGTCTCCAATGGTGGCAAGCAAACAGCCCCATAGGAAAGGATATAAGAAAAGGGTAGGTGAGAGAGGCTGAAGGAGTTGGGTCTGTTCAGCCTAGAGAAGAGAAGGCTCCGGGGAGATCTTATTGCAGCCTTCCAGCCCCTAAAGGGGGCCTACAGGAGAGCTGGGGAAGGACTTTTTACTGGGGCATGTAGTGATAGGACGAGGGGGAATGGCTTCAAACTGGAAGAGGGCAGGTTTAGATTGAACATTAGGAAGAAGTTTTTCACTTTAAGGGTGGTGAGGCACTGGCACAGGTTGCCCAGAGAGGTTGTTGAGGCCCCATCCCTGGAGGTGTTCAAGGCCAGGTTGGACGGGGCTTGGAGCAACCTGGTCTGGTGGGAGGTGTCCCTGCCTATGGCAGGGGGGTTGGAACTCGATGATCTTCAAGGTCCCTTCCAACCTAAACCATTCTATGATTCTATGATTCTAAGTGTGTTGTGCTACTCAGCCTGACTTCACTGCCTTCAATGGCTCATGGCTCAGGACTCTCTGAATCAGAGCTGATGCCTGGTAGTAGCAACTTCATGCGGGAGCGCATAAGGGATTTTTACTTTCATGTTTTTCGGCAATATCTTTTTGGACTGTAAGAAACAGCTTGCATCAAGGAGTTTCCCAGAGGAGTTGTGTGGGACGTTGGGGCTCACAGTGCTGAGGTGGCCAGAGGAGGTGGCCTCTTTCCTTCTTACCCAGTCCTCTCCTCCAGGAAAGGTCTTTATAGGGATAATAGAGTTATCAGATGCTGAAAGCAGACAAAAAGCACATATACAATTAAAAAATTCAGTGTTAAAAGAGGATCCAGTTCTCTCTGAACTTGGGAAAATTATGTATTTGGTTTTGGTCTAAACAGGGTGTGTTAGTTCAAAATAAGTTGAAAGGGCAAACTCCAGTCATCCCTTGTTCAGAAATGTGTTTGAATCTTAGTAAAGGCTTTGAGCAGAACATCTTCACTGGTCTTACAGTAGGGCAGGTTTCTCTCAACACATACAAAGTCCTTCTGTGGGTGAAAGGCAGGCTCAGCCTTCCAGTAGTATTTCTGGACTGGTGCTCCCCTTTCTCATTGGGTCAGCATGTGAGGAAGAGTCAGCAGTAGCTGATAGACCCCTGAAGTCAAGGAATAAATGCAGATTTCCTTGGTAATAAAGACGAGAGGAATAACAGAGTGTAGTTACAGGCTATAAGCTGTTGCTGTGGCGTAGGGAAACCCGCCCATTTTAAAGGTCATATTCAGCCTTTTACTGTGAAAAATTCAGCTTTTGGCTTGTAAATTGGGACTTGACATGAGGTAACTTTGTACTTTGTTTATGACTTGATCTCAGTGCCTACCCACACTGTAGGTAAAACTTTTTGCTGCAAAACAGCGAGTTCGTCCTCAGAATTCTGTCATTAGGCTTCAGAGTTAACACTCAGTTGAGATAGCTGGGGTGTGGGGTGGGAGGGGTGCAGTTTCCACACTGCCTCGTAGCTGTAGCTTCAGTTGGGATTTTGACAGGCCCGTGCATGTATCAGATGACTCTTTTTCAGGACCGGAGGGGTTAGGATGAGGGAGGGTCCTGCCCTGTCTCCCAACCTGTTGTGGGTCTGACCTGCATCATGAGCCAGGCGCAGCAACCAGAGCTCGCAAAGGCACCTCCTCCAAATATTGGCAGCCAAAAGACCATTGTTTCATTATAGAATCATAGAATCATAGAATGGTTTAGGTTGGAAAGGACCTTGAAGATCATCGAGTTCCAACCCCCCTGCCATAGGCAGGGACACCTCCCACCAGACCAGGTTGCCCAAGGCCACGTCCAGCCTGGCCTTGAACACCTCCAGGGATGGGGCCTCAACAACCTCTCTGGGCAACCTGTGCCAGTGCCTCACCACCCTCAAAGTGAAAAACTTCTTCCTAATGTTCAATCTAAACCTGCCCTCTTCCAGTTTGAAGCCATTCCCCCTCGTCCTATCACTCCATGCCCCAGTAAAAAGTCCTTCCCCAGCTCTCCTGTAGGCCCCCTTTAGGGACTGGAAGGCCGCAATAAGATCTCCCCAGAGCCTTCTCTTCTCCAACCTGAACATTATAATATATAATATTATAATTACTATATTGCGGTTATGGGTGAATCAAGGGCAAAGCAGCCTGTCTCTCCTGACAGTCCATGGAGGAAGAAGATGAGTAAGAAGGGACATCTCCTGTTTTACAGCCAAAGCTGTGCTACCTACCCAGGGCACTATCTAATGTTGCACCTGAGTGGTTTATAAACACTAATTAACTGATGAGGCAGGCTTACAACATCTTTCAGATAAGCATCTATGGACAGGCTGAGCGTGCACTGCAGTTTTGTCAGGAGGGGAAATGAAAAATAAATAAGGCCCATTTCATCATCAGCTGCCCCGGCTGGTCTCACCTTTAATGCTGTCGTGGCAAGGGTCCTCCCCACTGGCTGGCTGCATGTTGCACAACTCGCTTCTTTTAAGCTGTTTACCACAGAAAAATGTTTAAGTAGGATTCAGATATCCCTCGGCAAAGGGAGAGAGGAAAAGAAAAGGNAAAAAGGGAAAAAAAAAAAAAAAAAAAGCCTTTGCGAAATATAAAACAGAAGGTGCTGCAGGCAAAGATGCCTTTGAGCGGTCTCAAGCTAAGACTTTCCATTTCCATGTAAAAATGTCTGTCGAAAGGGCAAGCTACATTTACAATGAGCAAAGTTTTATAGCTTACACAGGCACGAGCACCTGCTAGGAAGATGGGGAAAAGATTCAATTTACCTTTGGGTTGCAATGCTCAGATTCCCATTTAAAAGTCTAAGACCCCTGATTATTTATTGATGTCTTTCTCTTCATAGCTGTCTGCATCTTTACTGGCTTGCGAGATGCAACAGTGTGGCCTAAAGGATTTTTTGAATTAAGTTCTTTCAAGTCATTTTTCCCCTTCAGGTGTTTAGCCAACAAGGCTGAAGTTTGACAGGCAACAGGGGCTGATATATTTATATATTTATTGGCCAACCGTCAAATTAACTGTGCCTGAGCTGTCATTAAACACTAGGTTACGGCGGGGTTACTGGATTTTCTGCTTTTTTTTTTTATTATTTACAGGAGGGAGGGAAGGCAGCGTCAGTGGGAGTAACGTACTAAAGCAACCCACATTTTACAGTGAATATGCTTCAAGTTCCTATACGGCAGTGACAGACAGAATTTAATAGCAAAGTCTCTATCAATATCCCTTCCCTCCTCTCAGAAAGCATAAAAGTGGCAGCTTGTACATTTTCTTTAACTTACAGGAGCCAAGGAGACTTTTACTGAAGACACCTAAAAAGACATTACAAGGCACCTCTGGCAATGAAATGAGTATTTCCTTATTTCAACAAGAAGAATAGAAAGTCTGACTCTTCTTTCTTCACAGTAATAAGCGTCTTGGCAAAAGAAAAAAGAAAAAACCCAACTGGTATTGCAATTAATTTTGTTACTTGCAGCACCCTGGAAAATCAAACCTGCCACCCTAGGTAAAAGCAGAGGAGCAAACACTAAGCCAAGTGGTGGCTCATTTAATTTATTTAATTTTCTGGGTGAAAAAAAAAAAAACAACAAACCAGTAAATAAGTGTTAGCTTATACTGGTCAAAGAACAAGCACATAAACTTCACTTTCCTGCATCTACTACCAGTTAACAAAGGTGATAGAAGCTACCCCAAATTACTTGAAATTTGACTGGAATTGAATTTGACTGGAAAATAATACTTACGGGCTGGACCCATTTTGACAAGTTACCCCAGGGGAAGAATCACTGAGGGACTACATACACCAAAATAGGGCTTTTTTTAGGCAAGAAGCTAGAGCAGGAGATGGCATGGTCTTCCCCAGCTACAAAGTGTGTTCCTCCTCCAAGGGCAGACGAACAAGCATTGGTGGTGGCTGCCAGGAGCTCCTGAAGATGTGTACTTGGATGGAGATGGGTCCTCGTCCTCTTCAGGCTGCCCTTTTCTGTCCTGCTGGGAATGCAGCTGGGCCCACCAGGTCTGACGATCTTCAGTGAACACATGGTGAAGACAGAGATGCTCAGCCTCGTAGCTTCAAGATCAAGCCGTGCAGTGGATCTGCACAAGTCAAGGTTGAGGTCTGGTTTACACCATGTCCCCGGCCCTGAGCAGCTAGTGCAGGACAGGACTGATGTCCAAATGAGGAATGGGCTGGAGCTGTCAACATTAATCACAGTGCTCAAAGGGCTTGTTTCTGGGACTCACCTCACCTAAATTTCCCTACCCTGGGCTGACTTCCTTAGGTGCCCTTTTAGTCAGTGGAAAGAGGCCCTCAGGGCATGACTCTGACCTATCTTGAACATCTCCAGGGAGTCAATCACAGCTGTAAAGTGCCTGTCCTTCCCTTTACTAAAGGTAATTTATGGTAACAGCTCAGGTGCCTCCTGCTCCTGAAGTTACAGCATGACTGTAGTGAACGTCTCCACTGGAGGACGTCGGAACAAGGCTGCGAGCCAGCCCCATGCATGTCCACCTTCTCCCTTGCTAAGGCAAAAACTCTGCTCCATGTCATCTTCTTCAGTGACAGCAAGCAGCCCGCGGAGGTTTTGATCAAACCATAATGGAGATGTGCTTGGGTTTCCCATGGGCAAAGAGATCTCTGGAGTTACAAGACCTCAGTCGAGTTCCCTGGTTGGTCTTGCTCAGCTGTGAGCATCCTGCATGGCCGGTGCTTTCTGACGCGTGGACAAGTGGCTTGAGGTACCTGTCGACAGTGACTGAATACTGCTGCCAGAGCTGCCAAATAACATTCCAGAGTGGGATATTTATGGGCCCCGATGTGGAATTAAGTAACTGTCCAACCCATTTATCAGCACGCTCACAATTACGAAATGAGTGAAGAAATAATAGTTATCACAGGAAAATTGATTATCGCCACGCAAACTGCTTTGGTAAGTCACAGTCCAGAAAAGGTGGCAGATTATTGTTGTAACCTGTTATTTGGTGGAAATGAGTGTTTCTGGAAGGGTCTTCTCAAGGGCTCATGGGACCCCTGGGGTGGTCCAAATGCAAAATGAAAAGCTTACCCTGCTCTGGTGGTCTTCTGGCCTGCTGTCCACCAGATCCGGACAAGGATTTCTCTGTGTGTCCAAGCCAAAGGAAGCTGCGGAGCTGCTATCCCAGTGATGCCGGAGGAGGCAAACGTGCGACACGATTGAGTAACGTGAACGTGCGTTTGCAAAAATTATTTTTAAAAGAGGGTTTTACATACGTGATGGATCCCAGACCCCTCCAACGCCGCTCGGCTGCCTTCTTCCCTAGACGGGAGGTTAATAGGTATATGCATTAATGTAATGACCTCTTTATTGACACACTTTCATTTCACTTCTCTTTAACCACCACGAGAGTAAAACCCAGAAGAACTGTTCAGAGAAGAGTGACTACATTTAGAAAAGTAAAACAAATACCATTACCCGGAGTGCACTAAAACCAGGTAATTAGTAAAATGATGTCATCGACCCTCTATTATTAATAGATGCACACACGACTTATGTTGTTCTCTTACAGATTGTTTCAAAAAGGTGTTTACAATCTGAACTGAGTCTGAATGTCTTTCTTTTCCTTATAAGAGATGTATATTACAGTTATATCTGTATCTAAATATACATCACTTGCAAATACGTATCAGGACCAGTGGAGACTGTGAAGATCTGCTCTTTGTATATACATAAAAACTGCATTAATGCATCTCAGTTGTTATATGAGAAGGACAATTGCTAGTATAATAAAAGTGGGCTTTGAAAAAATGAAGCCCCCATCTGATTTGAGAGATGCATATATGTCAGGGGTTTATGGAAGACATCCCTCAGTCTGTTTCCGAGGCACAGACTCACCGATCGACCGTGTGAAATATTTTGTGGTTGGGGATGTTTTCGGTGGGTGTTTTTCCTGGATGACTTCTCACTGCTTTTTAAAAGCGAGCTGTGCCAAGCAGGAGAAAGGAGAGAAATCTGTGTTGTTAGAGAGTGTGTGATTCAGATGGATTTTGGCTGAATTGTTTTCTCTGAATGAAAACGCCAGGTTTATTCACTAGATTACAAATCCTTAAACGGTTCCATTTTCCTGCCCGCCTGATCATTGCTATTGATTACTGTGTGTTCTTGAATCTATTTTGTGCAGCCCTTGTTTAATATTTAAGAGACATAAGGAGCAGTGTGTTGTAATATTTAAGAGGTTAACTTATTGCAGAGAGATAAAGAAAAGGCACAGCTCCAAATGAGGTGGAACTTTGGCCCATTTTATTGATGTGCTACCATATAGATTTAGGGATATACGCTGCACTGTAATATAGACCCTTGTTTCACAACGTGGTAAAATCCTGGTTATATCTGAGACCTTTTATGTTCAGTAGAGGCAGTGCCAAGGTGCTCAGCGCCCGACTGAGGAGGTGACGGCGACCAGATCTGGCGTGTCACTCCGTGTGTCCCCCTCTGCGGGGACACCTTGGACCACAACTATTGCGTTGGTCATGGTTGTGTGTCTAATTCAGAGTCTGGGATGATAAGCCAGCAGAAATATGGCTTGACGGAAAACATCGCGTCCTACTTCGGCACTGGCTCTGCAGCAGTTTGGTTTGCACCATCGGAACCTGCATGTGCCAGTCAAATCATCATATCGGCCAGTAGGTACATTCAGAGGAGAGCCACGAGAATGATCCGAGGGCTGGAGCACCTCTCCTGTGAGGAGAGGCTGAAAGAGTTGGGGCTGTTCAGCCTGGAGAAGAGAAGGCTCCAGGGAGATCTTATTGCGGCCTTCCAGTCCCTAAAGGGGCTACAGGAGAGCTGGGGAAGGGCTTTTTACTGGGGCATGGAGTGATAGGACGAGGGGGAATGGCTTCAAATTGGAAGAGGGCAGGTTTAGATTGAACATTAGGAAGAAGTTTTTCACTGTGAGGGTGGTGAGGCACTGTCCCAGGTTGCCCAGAGAGGTTGTTGAGGCCCCATCCCTGGAGGTGTTCAAGGCCAGGCTGGACGTGGCCTTGGGCAACCTGGTCTAGTGGGAGGTGTCCCTGCCTATGGCAGGGGGGTTGGAACTTGATGATCTTCAAGGTCCTTTCCAACCGAAACCATTCTATGATTCTATGATTTCACATGGTTACAAAAGATTTTCATAAGTTGAAAGGAGGTACCGGGGTCACAGGGCTGATGCTGATTTTGCTGAATTGCAAAATTTTGTGCATGTTAATTCAGGATCCATGACTGTGATACTTTGCAAAGCCACTAGAAATGCTTGGGCACGGCATGGACCAAGCCAATTTCATGTATGACCTGCTGTCTGAGTGCCTGCCACGTCGATTTGTGCACGCAAATATTTAGTACAGACATGGCAAATGACAATTAAAGACTTTCATCAGTTTTTAAATGCAGCAGGGTTTAGCTGTCCCTCTGTGGGCTGTTCATGCCCTCCTTCACTGGAGTGGGGGGTTGCTGATATATTTATTCGTGTTACTCCCTGGGAATTTGGGGAAAGCGATGACTGTCATTTGACAGAGAAGCAACCAAGTAGCTTGAGGACAGATTTTAAATGGTATTTAAGAGACCTGCTTAGTTTTCCATTGAACTCAGAGGTAATTAGGCACCTCAGATTTTAGAAATCTGGTCCTTAGTGGTTTGAGTGAGGTCTGGATTAATGCAGGGAAATGAACTTGTATTTCCCACGGCCAAAGCAGGTGCTTCAACCATGGGACAAGCTGTCCTGTTCCTTGACTGTGCTGCGTAGGGGTAAACCACAGATTTTTATGGGATTTATAAGGATGATTTAGCCCCTTTTTGGGACTGGAGCATGTTAAGCGTCAACGGAAGTGAGCAGGTATCCTGCTCCAGTGCCTGGTACTGGGCACCAGCTTTCACGGCTGGTCAGTAAACACCCTGTACCTCACATTTTTCCCAGCAAAACACTGGCCATAAGCCTCACAAGTTCATGTGGAGTGATGTCAGGTAATTAATAAGTGATAAAGGTAATTAATGTGGAACTACTGTTAGGTTTATAACAGGAAATTGTTGTGCTTAGGTTAAAAGCCCTAAATAGGAATCCTAAAATGATCAGAAATAGAAAAAAAAAAAGCTGATCCACTTTCTTGCCACTGTAATAAACAAAATATCCTTACAAGTGAGCACAATGTGTCTTCTTCCAGGGGAGAAAAGAAGGACCTGTGGGTTGGTATAAGGTTGTACGCCATGGGATGCAACAAATTCTGGGAAAAGTGGCAGAGAGGAATAAACCTATGTAGAGGTTTTTATTTAGGGATGCGATCTACAGGGTGAAGTTTGATGCCTGAGTTAGGTGGGCAGCCAGGGGTGACCGGTCCCTACCGCAGGGGTTGGGTGCAGCAGCCACAGCTGAAGAAGACGGTGGCCCTGGAGAGACCTCACCACGTCTCAGCCCAGCACCGGTCCTTGCATGCAACGCCCAGAGATGCTGCACAAATTCGGTGCGGGAGCGGCAGCTTGGAAATCACACCAACTTTTCTTCTCAGACCCTCAAACCACCCCCTCCCCTTCCCCGGGCAAATCAGTGCAGTCTGCTGGGCGTGCGGTGCGGTGGGTGCAATTAGACTCCATGTCATCCAGGGATAGCCGGTGTCCCGCAGGAGCAGGAGAGATTTGCAGTTAGATAGATCCATGCCCAGTGAGTTATTACCACCCCTTATGGCTGCAAGATCGCTTACGAGATAAAAAGTCCATCTCATAAAATGCACGGATGTGCCTTTGGTGCCACACCTCCCTTCCACGGGCAACGCGTGCCGAGACCGTCATAACCATTGCGGCGACGGGTTGATACATCCTGGGTGTGTATGGGAGTATGTAAATGCTCTCCTTTGCTGGACTCGACCTGCACACCCCAGGGCGGTGGAGATGTGCAGCCGTTTCCCCTGCAATGAAGCCCCCGTATGAGTCGTGTCACTCCCGCTCCTAAGCAAGGCTCCGGGTGGGTTTGGTGCCTCCTGTTATTTCCTCGCTCTCCCGCAGATGAAGAAACACTGGAGCACTTTAATGAAACAGTTTGTCCTTATTAAGTTGAAAATGGAAGTACACCTTTCCCCCGTTGGAGGCATAACCGGGATGGCAGAAGGCTGCGGAGTTTTATTGTCTCGGTCTCAACTTAAAATACTAAGAGGCGCTTCTTTAAGAAAGTTTAAGAGAAGTTCTATAAACCATGTCTATATATAATCCCTTTTGTAAGCATCTAGGAAACTGCAGGACGGAAAGGTTGCCTGCCAGACCTCAGAAAGCAAATACTAATTCAGCAGTCTAGTCACTCTGTCAAACATTTAGTGTATCAGGGTTGATTGTTCCCTGGTAGGTATAGCTCTGGTATATCCGCCAGGCCTTTTGTCATGTTAACTGCAACCGATCAATGGATTGAGGTCAGGACTTCTGATGTAGGTGCAAGCTTAGAGGGAAAAAAGTCTCAAAGATTCATTTTTTCTCGTCTGGTAGCACTCCGGTCACTTATTTTTTCTCAGTTAGCCTCTGCTGCTCTAAAGTGGATATTGATCAGTGCTTTAATGCAAACCTGTCAAATTAATTTTGCAGAGCTGGGATATGACTGGCCTAAAATTGCTTCTGCATCTGTTCTCTGCAGCAAGCCTATGAATTTTAATCATGACCAGAATGGGCTGTTGGCTTTTTTTGTTAGAAACTTGAATAGGAAAGGTTTAAACTGTAAATGCCATGAAATGATGCTGTTTTGTTCTTTTCAGAAACTCATGTGGCTGAGGTCAAAGAAATTATTATGTCTGTGCATTCTTGTCAGATGCTCAGGGAGCTGTGCGGGGTTTTCTTCTTTTGCAAAGCAAAGCAAAGGTATGTAGTGAGCTTGTTAAACATTCCCAGGCCAATGAGGGAACAGCGGGCTCCATGTCTCCTGCAATGCCAGATGCATGAGCGTTAACGTACGATTTCCTCTCCAGCCCCCGCTCTGTGATCTGATTATTCCTGATAACTTTATCTCACAGGGTGGAGAGGGAGACAAATCAGGGGGGACAGCGTTTATTCCTTGAGTACAAATTAAAAAGCAATAAATTGAGAGCGTCCCGCACACGGTCGCAGGGTTCGTGTGGCTGTCGCTGAAGAGCAGCGTCCTTACGGACAGGGATGGGGGGGAAACGCAGACGGTTACAGAGGTTTTTCTTCATCATGCAAAGCAGGCTGTTCTTCTGCTCTTCATCAACTGAGACTGCGTGTACAGGTCTCTGTTGGGATGTCAACACTGTACAAAGTAAATAACGATTTTTAAGCTTTGCTCCACACAGACGAGAAGACTTACTCATACGAGAAAACATGTCAAGTCTAATCTGCTCTGGAAAATCTGCATCAGGCAGGACCCATCCTTCAAAATCCAAACCAGTGGCAATGACCGTAACAGTGTGATTTTGTGCTGGCTCCTTTGTCAGATGATTTGAGAGCATCCAGAGTATTAATTATTAAGTGCCGCTTGATCTCTAGGAGGTAGTGAAGAATTTGAAACTGATTTTAGAGCGGGGAAAGCCGACGCTTGAGGCAGGAGTTGGAGCGACCCACGCGGTGCTGGAGCAGCGAGGGGGGGGTGTCCAAGGGCAGGTCCGGGATCAGAGTTGAAGGAATAGCATCAAACGGCTGACGTCTGAGACCTTACACCTCTCCAGCTATTTCAGAAGACAATTTGTAACTACTGCCAGAAATGTCAGCCAACAAAAAGATCTATGCTTTTCCCTGGTGAAATAACTGGCAAAACTTGTATTAGCTACAACAGTGCAGAACTAGAGCAGAAGGGCTGACCTGGAAAACTCCTGGCTTGCTCTCCTGCCCCGTCCACCTGCTCCCTGGCATCCACCAGTGCCTGAAACTGTACCTCGTAAGGGTTGGCTGGTGGCCAAGCCCCCCATGGATGCAGTTCTCAGGAAGGATGGCTGCATGAAGAACCTCAGCTTTTGGGTTCAATTATTCTGTTATTCCTCATCCCTTTCCAGTTGATTTAAGGAAATCACTGTGGTTCTATCTGCAGCCTTGCAACACTCCAGAGCTGCGGCCGGGTCCAGGGCTCAAAACGGGATATCTGAAGATCACAGGTGATGGTGGGAAAAGGGAAGGATCTTTGGCATCCTCATCTGAAAGTATTTATGTGCAGTCTGCAGCAACCCATCTCGGTATATGAGCACCTTGGGTGAGCCAGGTCAGCCCCGACAAAGCCCACTGCTGCCAAAGCCACACCATTTTTGGTGTCAGAGTAGACTTTTCCTCATATTTGCTTCCATGTCTGCACTCTGCTGTAGGCTGCTAGGTGGACATACCTGAGGTCCAGAGGTGGAGGTTTTGATTAACTGAGTTGCAAAAAGGTTTTTCCTCTAGAGATCTTCATCATCTTCCACCTCCATGCTATGGACAGGAAGCTGAAACCTTGGTTACTCCTCGATGTGCCTGAAGTGGAAGGTCATGTTAGATGAGTTGGGTGCGCACCCCACCCTCAGCACATCCCATGAGGTCTGTCTCAAACCAGGACAAGGGCATCAGGGAGGACAGCTTGGATGGTCCCTGCTGGTGTTATTAGAGAAACTAACAGCATCACTGATTTCGTAGAGGAGGATATTCCATTTTGGAATGAATCAAATTAGGGTTAGCTGGTGTCTTTAGTAACACTGGTTCCACAAGCACAAATACAAGTGGCTCACATACACTAATTTATAAGACACATTTCTAAAGGTAAATGACTGTGTACAAGAAAGCAAAAAGCAAAGCAGGGTGTCGCAGCAAAGGCAGCACTAGCAATCCTCTGAGTAGGTCTAATGGGGTGTCAGGCAGGAAAGCCCCTGGGTCTGGGCTGAGTCCGTGACCTGGGCTGGCTGTAACGCAGAGCTCAGGTTGTGGAAGAGCACCTCAGAGTTTGGTGAGCCTGCAGCACACGTGCTTTCTGTGTCCGCACTGCTTTAACAAACATTAATTTCATTAAGTCTGATCACCACCGTAAAAACTAGAGGCATTTTATTCTTTTGATTTGCTACTCTTATTCCAGAATCACTCTTCTGCTTAAAGTATTTGAGTTGGGGCTGTCTCAAGGCTTCCAGTGACCAGGTTACAAACACTGGGCAACCCGATATTTATGGATACAGAAGATATGAGGCTTCATTTGTCACCTTTTGTAAACTCCAAGATGCTCAGAATGAAGGCACTAGAAGGTCTTCTATTTTGGATCACGCTGATGAGTAGCATACACAGAGCTAAAAAATCTCTGCTTATGCTGGAACTCAGGCTGTGCATGCCATAATACCAGCGCTGCTTTCCACATACTTGGCTCACATGAAGCATCTAGATGTTTCATTAGCTTTGACTTAAAGTCTGGTTTGAACACAGGCCTCCAGAGGTGAGCCCTCACTAAGCCACACAGATAAAATGGTGGATGGGAGATGCTAAGGGTCTCCCCCAGCTCCGTGGACGACCCATCTCATTGGGAGTCTATTGGGAAAACTGACTGCTTTGAATGGTATGAACAGCTTTTTGTACATCGAAGAGCAAGATTAAAGGCTGTGACGATGTTCTGGCTTCTCCAATGTTAGCGGCAAATTTTCCAGGAGCTTCCCAGGAGGTGAGGTTTCAGCCCCAGACTTCAACTTGTTATGGCTAAATAGAGACCGTGACTCACTGTCCAGCAGATATGTATCTTCCCTGCCTGGTTGAAAAAATTTGAACAAATAATGGGCCGAGGGGTTTTGGCTAGGACAAGTATCGGAGAAGCTTCTGTCCAGGTCAATTTTTTTCCATTATTTTGATTAAAAGGAAGAAAAGAAATGTTATAGGTCAAGTCAAGACTGAATATTTTTGGTCAATACAAAATGAGATGTTTATTTCAGAAGTTATTTAATCTTTATGAAATCTTCAGGGTTTTGTTAAGAAAGAGACTAAAAATATGATTTTAAAATGAAAAACTAAATATTTTTTTTCAAATAGATTGTTTGGGCTTTTTTTTTCTTTTTCTATACATGTGGTGCAGGTGTTCCTGACATCATGAATAATTTTGGTCCCTTCAGTAAAATTATTTTTTGTCAAATATGTCTATCCCAGCTATAGATTTGACTTATTTCCAAGCAGCAAAGGTTCATTTTTTTAGTCCCAGTAGATGAAACTTCATTCCTCTGGCAGCTTCAGCAAGAGGAAGGCTTTAAAAAGGAAGTTGGTTCCAGGAGTGATAAAGGTGAGAATTGCTTAACTTTTTTTCTTTATTGGATCTCAAAGGAGTGTATTGGAATTTCCTGTAACAGAGAGATGGACAGACTACATTTCTTTTAGGAAACAGATCTGCAGTTCTATAATGATACACATTTGTTTTAAGTCCTCTGTGCTTCGCATGTACCTTCAGCTACCACAGTTGCAGACCTTTGTTGGCTTCTACTGCTTGGTTACACATT
This sequence comes from Anarhynchus alexandrinus, assembly GCA_008711295.1. NCBI lineage: Eukaryota > Metazoa > Chordata > Aves > Charadriiformes > Charadriidae > Anarhynchus > Anarhynchus alexandrinus. Next base: position 7,559,969 of record VUYV01000015.1, on the reverse strand, counting down.
GACCCTTGGAAACTCCGAGTTGCTTGAGTCACACACCAAGCATGCAGAGACTGAGCACAGCAACATTATCAACACTGTTATCTGAAGCCACAGAAGCAAAGGGCTCTTCCCCCAGAGTGACCGACAGATTCACAGAACCATAGAATCATCTAGGTTGGAAGGGACCTTTAAGATCATCGACTCCAACCATCAACCTAACACTGCCAAACCCGTGTCCCTCAGCACCACATCTACCCATCTTTTAAATGCCTCCAGGGATGGCGATTCCACTGCTTCACTGGGCAGCCTGATCCAATGTTTGATAACCCTTTTGGTGAATAAATTTTTCCTAATGTCCATCTTGCATCCAGTCAGATGCCAGAAGTGATTTGCTGGGGTAGACAGACTTTGCCAGGAAAAGGTGATTCACACATGACCACCTGCAGGTGCCGGTCTACTCCATCAGAGAGTGGGGTTCTGTTGGAGAAAGACGTGCAGTGGAGAGAAGATGTCACTGTGAGCCTCCAAAACACAGAGTGAGGGTGAGCATCAAGGATAACCTTATGTTTCTGCATAAAAGTCATTGCCTTTTGCTGTAGGATGGGAAAGACATTGGAGCAGATGCTACTTCCCAGTCAGAAGTGACTTTCCTGTAGCTAGAGGAGGCTTTAAGAGAAACTGCAAATTATTTCTTCAGGAAGAGCCCTGCTCTGTTTCAGAACCAAAAAGAAACATGGGCGATAGTCCCTGCAAGCAAGCACAAAGTTAGCCACTGCCCTTCAAACCCCAGTGATTTCATCTCGTCGCAGAGCTCTAAAATACAGCCGAGCTCAGGCACGCCTCACGCTGCTCCCTCGGTGGCACGCTGAACGCGGGGTGGCACTGATGGATTTGGCTTCTTAGGGGCCAGATCCACGTATTAACTGGCATCGGAGTGGCATTGGAGGCTGTCAGCAGCCCCAGCTACCGGCTGGAAGGGTATAATTGTATTGTAAACGCCGTGTGTGCGGGTGATGGATAAGCACTTCTCTGCCGCCTGACTGCTAGGATGTACGGGGCAAGCCATCCTCTAATTCGCCACCAAGAGGGTCTCTTGCACTAAACAGCCTCTCTTAAATCAAAGCATTCAATCCCACTGAAGGTGGGAGCTGGGAGGGGAGAGCTGGAAAAAACAAAGTAAGACAATAAAAAAATCAATAGTTCTTCCCTATAAAATAGATTGAGATTTGCGGAATTCACTTCCACTTGACGTCAGAGGTACCAATTCGGCAAATTCATTTAAGGCCAAATTGAAAACTTAACTTGTAGTCTGGTTTGCTGGACTGTAGTGTGGTCCACTCATGGGGGCTTTGGTCATTATTGTATGTGAAGCACTTTGAAGTGTCGTACTGTGAGTGTCGCGAGCAACGGCTCCAGCTTTCACCTTGAGTCGCGGTGGCGAGCACACCGTGCTGCGTCCTCCCTTGCACAGATGGCTGCTGGCAGTGCTACGAGGCAGTGAAACACAACCGTGCTCCTGCTGACCTTGTTTTGCTTCTCTCCACACCCAAAGGTGGACATAGACATAGACATCGGCTGATGTCCTGTACTTCATCCCCTTGGAAGCAGCTGGGTGGTGACCACGCTGGATCTTGTGTCCAGGAGGAGCTCCCAGAGGACCTGTCTTCTGTGCTCTTGGAAGGGGTCTGTAAGCCCTGACCTGCTGGCTGTTTATCAAAAAGGGTTGCAAAGCTGTGACCTGAGCCATTGGGGGTTTTCTACCATTAGCCCTCAATAATGCCCTTGACTTCTGTGGAAGAGGCATACCTGAGTAGACATGGGGCCCCATCAACCCTACAACATAGTCAGGGTCTCTGCATTTCATGTCTTCTAAAGCAAAGCCGTTGATGGGCTGACATTGCATGTGGTCAGATCTGTGGACATGAGCTTCCCTTCCCCTGCACAGAGCAAAGTGTATGTGGAAGGTTACCCAATGACTATGGTCAATTTATTTAACATGGGGAAATTATTTGCAATATATTTGTTATAAACAATTTTAAAAAGTACATTTCTTATGCAACTTCCACCCAGTCACTTAAGCCAAAATTTTAATTCATGAATATTTAAAGTTAGACCTCTAGAAGTCCACCTAGAAGAAAATGAACTGGTTAACCCTGTCTGTTCAAGTGAAAAATTCCATCCTCCTTCAATGCTCCCTCTAGTGCACAAGTCTTACTGCTTATTAGGCCATATACATTTTGCACACAGCTTTGTAGCTTCAACCTTTTTCCTTAAGACCAGATCTTCTCCGGTAGCACATCAGAGGTGTATGTCCACAGTGAACGACTAATCCTTACTTCTGTTTTCATAGCGTTTGTAGTAGAGATTATTCTGCTAGTTTTCTAAATATGCCAAGGTTTCGAGTCCCAGTTTTGCTCTCTACATACATGAAAAAAAAATAAATTATTAATTGCTAGGTTGAAAGGGAAGAGCAAATTTCCTTGTTCTTTGAATGTATCTATCAGCCACCACAATATAAGTTCCAGGATTGGCACTTGCACCATCTGAACACTAAGAAGAGTATCATTATACCACAGGTCTTGCACCATCCACGATGGCATAGATGTTGTGGCTTCTATGGGCAGCTCTTGGGTGTCTCTTTACCGGAGAGAGGGGAAAACACCCCTACCCTGAAGGCGACCCTGCCCATGCCCCTACCCCTCCTCAGGGCTGGAGCAGAGCGACCATGCAACGGCACAGCGTAGTCTCTCAGGGGGGCAGACGGAGTCAAGGAGAGCAGAAGGATGTGCTGCCACTGAGTGAAGGCTTTGTGCAGAGCCGGACAGCACAAGTCAAAGCTCAAAGCCGCTGTGTGGATACCGGCAGCAGCATGTGGTTATTGTGGTTTGGTATCAGGTGCACGGATAGTCACAGTATTAATGTAGTGCTGGTCTGTGACCCATCATTATACAGCTAATGACCCTGCTGCAGGGTGGGATTTGTTCTTTGTGACCTGGGGAAAGTGAAGGAAAGGAGTGAGAAATTCCTAATTTCTTTTCTTTCTTTTTTTTTTTTTTGGTAGGAGAATAGAGAGTTTTTATTAAAGTTTCTGCTTGTGTCCCTGCTGGGAAGATGCTGAAGAATTTGCAGTCTCCCCAGAAGAAGACAGAAGAATTTGCAGTCTCCCCAGCTGCACTTTCCTGGAAGATTTTCAAATGCTGAACAAGAAACCCCAGAAACTGTGATCATTGGTGCCAAAATGAGACTCAAAGATTTTAAAAGGTCAGGAGTTGGCTTTCAGCTCATGCATGTACTTTGCTGTCTAAGGAAGGAGGCTCCGAGGGGTTTCACCTCTCAGGTTTTGTATACATTCATAAAGAAAATAAGACTCAAGCACTGGCCTTAGATTGTCTATGCTGCTTAATTGCAGTAGAAGTCCCAATGAGTAGAAAACCTCTCCCTAGCCAAGGACTACTGCCCCACTGGGTGCAGTGTACAGAAGAGCACCAAAGCTAGTGTGGAGAGGAGTCTGCAGACCCCAGGTCTCCAGCGCAGTGCTGGAGTTAAGTCCCATCTGGGACTCGAAGAGGACCATGTGGGTTTGAGATTTTTTAAGGTCTGGGGAGGGAGGGGCGGGGGTAAGGTTGGTTTTTCTGCTGCCCGATGGGTATGTCCTAGAAATCCTCCTTCTTCAGCTTCAGGGCTTTTAGCTACAGGCATGGAGGAGGCAGTAGGAAGGCAAGAGACAGCTTAAATCTGCTTGATGATATCCTGAAACCACATGGAAATTCTCTAGTCTTGAAGGCAAACTGCAAAACCACCTTCTTCGGGGTATTCACTGCAGAGATGTCAGGTGTTTAACCAACTGCAAATGGATACGGCTTTGGATATAAATGTCACTGAGACTGTAAAGGGGAGGTGTAGGGGCAAATGACCCCCTCAGTAACAGGTAAAATCTCTGCCATGTCTACAAGAGAGTTAACTTCGGCTCATGTGGCTTAGTCATTTCGTTGTTGAGAGTGAATCTCAATTTGACCTCCTGAAATTGAATATTCACTTTAGCCTAGATTTGCAAAGCTATTTGTTAATGCGCACATACAGGGCTGTTTTCTCCAGGGTTTTAAAGAAAAAACTCATTTCAATGTAAAATTCACAGGATCAAATTGAAATTTATTTTGAGAAGAGTTAACATTACTGATTTTCAGGCTCAGACAATCACTTCCATGTCAGATTGTAATTACACCTTTTTGTGCATCAGCTGCATGCATGGTATGGAAAAAATGTAAGATAATGCTGTTTCTTTCAGCTACAGAAAGGACCTTTGTACTGTCCTTCCCTGGAAATCCCCCACACTGAAAGGAAAAAAGTGATTTATTTCAATCAGTCTGCCAGCATGAGCTAACGCATTAATCGCATAAAGATATTTGTCTTACCCAAAGTTTTGTTTGATTTTTCCTCGCAATTGTCTGCTAGGTGTCTGCATAGCAATTTCTTTTCCCTGCAGCAGTTTTCACTGCCATAAAAATCTTGCTTCTGTTAAGTAGCAGCATTAAAATATTGCAGTGCTGACCTTAATGGTTTACAACACTCAGCTAAGGAGCGCAAGTCTCTAAAATAAGGGTAAAACGCACAGTAAAAATCTGTCTCGGGAGAATTAAAGCCTCAGAAGAAGACTGACAACCATGATGTAATTTCAACCTTTTTTTGTACCGCCATAAGGTCCTATCCAGCCACGGGTTGGAGGATCACAAGAACCCGGTGCAGGCATGTAGGACTGGGGAGGGCAGGGATTTGGCCCCAGAGAAGGTCCCACCACCAACCGATGGCAGCAGGCTATGGAAGTGCAACCTGGTTTCACACTGGTGGAGCATCTCTACGCTTTCGTGCAGAGCTGAGCGCAAAACATTACCGAATGAGGAAGGGCGAAGCCTTCTGCTCACTTTGCCCCGGTGTACAAGGCTACGTAAGTTGCAGGAAAATGGAGAACTAAATATCATAGCTTTAATGTTATTTAATATTTTATTAGGTTAAATGGACACACATTTTGTACTTCGTAAAATACTCAGCAGACAGTAGCTATTTTGGTACAGCATTTAAAGGACAAGACAGTGGGGCTCATATCAAGATTTTGCCAGCTGCAAGATATTCTCAGCAATCAAGATGTTATTGTGTTTTGTCAAGGAACACCAGATGTAGTGGGAGAAAACAGTTTGTCAGTGAACCGTGTTGTCATTTTGGTGTTACAGACCTCAAAAAGGATGCTCACCTAGCTGCTCCCCCAAAATCTGGCAGGATGCTCTGCACCGTTCAGCCACATGGAGCGACTTGTGAAGCCATCAGCTGTCCCCTGTATGGAGACAGAGCTCAGGACCTCGACAGGGGATGCTGGGGAGATAAAATACCGAGGGATTACTTGGCCATGGGTGTGCTAGAAAAGATATGTGAGCCTACACCCCAGAGGGCTGAAATCCTCCAAGCGCTTATTGGTGAATCCCTGCTCCAGAGATCGTTACAAATAGCCCAAAATCATTTAGGCAAAGCTTGATAGTATTTACTATAAATTCAAAAGGAGAGGATCCACAGTGCTGTTCAGACAAATTCCTGACAGCACAGAAAATTTGGCCCACTAGCCATTGGGAAGATGGCAATGCTTGTAGGAACCTGGAGGATCTGGGGAACAGAAAAACTGCAATATTGAATGTGACCCCTCTTTACAAGACCTCATTTTAATATTAGCACAGCAGGCCAAGGAGTCAACAAGAGTTAATTCGTCCTTCCAACAAATTAAATCTTAAGAGCTGTCATTTTTATCAAGCGGCAGAGAATCAGCATCATCATACGGACAAATTCTGGTCCTTCAGCTTCTGCAGCAGCTGAGCATCAAAAAAACCCAACAGAGCTTGATCCCGGGACAGCTCAGTCAACAGTTCTCTTTCCAGTGGATCCACAGGGTTTGGGCAAGGACACGTAATTACAACTCCAGCCCACTGAAATCAATGGAAAAAATATTCCAGGTGTGCTTCCTATCTCCTCCAGAAAGTCTTTCACAAGATGGCAATGGTGACCAACGCTGCTTCCCTTTGCTATAGCACCTTTAAAGGGTAGCCTGTAATTCATGATGAAAAACAACAATAATATTGCTTTACATAGGAAGATAAAAGCCTTCCTTTGCAGCAATGAAACTCAGATGTCTTGAGCAATGTGTGTAGCTTAAGGGGTTTTTTTTGACAGTGCAATATTGTATATAATAACAATTACCAATGACCTCTATTAGGTTGTCCAGTCTCATTAAGGCCAATGCATTTGGTACCTGCCACTGCCAATTTGCCTCAACAGAGGTTTTATTCAGTGGATATGATAGAGCTGTAAAGCAATCTTTTTTCATTTAAATAGTTTAATTGAGGAATGCTATCAGATGTTTCAAAATTTAATGTATACAACAATTTGCTTCCCCTATCTCTTTTCAGAGTTTAGTTTGGAGAAAATGACATCTGATTCTTATAGAAAGAAAGCAATTACATTTTGGAGCCTGCCTGCCCGTATTGCATATGTTTTTAAACATAAAAAGAAATTCTTAATATGTAATTGTCAGGTAATAAAAAGGAAAATATTTTACTTTGCATTTATGAAGTAATTTTTCAAAAGCATAAGGGAATTGCATGTTAACGTTTTTCGTTTATTACCACACTCCTAATGCTGCACTGATTTCACAAGTTTAGATTTAAAAAAAAAGAAAAACAGATCTGATGCTCACGTATTAGTATGATAATACCCTATAAAGTAATTAGGACAGGGAAACCGCAAAGGTTCGTCGGTTCTGGTAAGCCTACGCCCGCTCCAGGGCATCATCAGAAACCCACCGGGAGTTTATCCACCGACTTCTATGGGCCCCAACTCTTAACTTAATCTTCTCAGAAACTTCAGTCCCAACTCATCCATCTCATAATCAGTTTTCTCCACCTTTTCTCCTACATTACCTGGAGTACGAGCCTTGCAGACCACTGCAGCACCTTGACACGTGGCTCTCCTTGGCGGGGGGGACAGGACAGCTCTGCGCCTGTGTCTCTACATGGAGGTGAGGACTGGAGTGATACCCCAATAATGTTCATGCTCCTCCAGCTGTGGACCATTTCCTCCCCTAACTTCAAATCAGACCATCTCGTCCAATATGCTACAACAGATAGGAGTAACCCAAGCAACAGATCAGCAAAAAAAAGTGTTGGTTTTTTTTTTTTATTTACCAGGAATTAGCCTCAAAGCTCCTACCCTGCAGCACCAGGAACTTTGAGCAGTGAGTAAAATACTGTGGAGCTCTCCTTACGTTTGTTTGTTTGTTGTGCTTTCATTTTATAGAGCTGACCTCACTTCTTTGAATTGCACTTGTTCGCCAGTAAACACCACCCAGTTGTCTTAAAGTAAATCACATGTTTATGAAGGGCTGGATTGCAGCTTCATTAAATACTCACCTATATTCATTTTAAGTTATTCTTGCCTCATAAAAACCAATGCTTGAAGATAATCCCAGTTAGTAAAGAAGGACTGAACTTCATCAGGGAATGGTAAATCCCCCTTCTCTTCCTCCCGTGGCTTCTTGGTTGGAACAAATCCATCTTTAAATCTCTGTCAAATTTGATGCACAATCTCAGCTGGAAAAATACAAACCCAAGTATTAAAAATACCAAAGTATTTCATTCTTTTTTTTTGGGGGGGTGGGGGGGAAGGGAAGGGAAGGGAAGGGAAGGGAAGGGAAGGGAAGGGAAGGGAAGGGAAGGGAAAGGGCACTCCTATCTCTGCTTTCAGCCAGCCCATGTGGGCTCAAGGACCCCCTGGAGCTTGGGATGTCTCTGCTGCTCTCGGCTCTTGCCCATGCAGGGTTGTGCCAGCCGTGCCAGGAGCTCTCATGTGCTACTGTAGTCAGACTCAACAAGGGGGAACGCAAGCCCTTTTTTAGGAGTGCCTTTAGAAAGAGAGCACTCCAAGCACAAAGAGGGGACCTGAGCTGGCAGTGCTAAGACTCAAATAACTTGTTTTCTATGGAGCTGGTGAAGTATGGGCAGCCACCACTAAGACAACCTACTCTGTCCCTGCTCTTCCCTATAGGTCAGCATTTGCCCATCAATAGTGTCACAGTACCATAAAAACTCTTCAGAAAAACTTGTGGGTCTTATTCAGAATGACAAGTGAAAATCCTACATCTCTCCCCAAAGCCAGATCAGCAAAAAGCAGAACTGGGAGTGGTGGGACTGGGAAATCCCAGCTGAACCGATCAGGTGCCCATGCCAGCCCCAGGCTCTCTGAGGAGTGAAAGGGACTCCACTGAAAAGACTATCAAAGCGCTGGAGCAGGTTGCCCAGAGAACTGATGGATCTCCAACACTGTTTAGCAAATACCTCACGGGCGTGGTTTAGGTCTCGCTCATCTCACCTTAGGTCAAGGGCATGCATTACATGACTTTCTAGGGTTCCTTCCAGCCTTATTTGCTGTACTTCTATAACTTCAAGCAGGAGAGACAAGACAGCAGCCAGGGGAGGTATCAACCTGGGCAGACGCGCAGCCAGCAGCATCAGACGGGCACAACGGCTGTTTTATAGACTTGCTGGTACCTCCTGACTTAGTGCCACTTAGTGCGAGATTAATGCCATGTGAATGCAGCTCGTGTCCCCAGCTGGGATTTCCTACAACCTACTGCTGATGCTTTGCTGGCAGCAAGAGCAACAAGCTTTCAGTTTACTGTTGGAGGTCAAGGTAAAGTGATTTCAATTAGAAGAGGATCACGTAGGTCTCAATCCAATGCAGGCAGGTTGTGTAACACTGGCAGCGTGAAGAGGAGAGTCATTTATTCATTTCTTAGCTGCATGGTTTGGGATTTCATTTTCCCTCTCTGTCTTCACAGTCTTCCCTGTCCCTTTTACCATTCAAAGGGTAATGCGAAAATGCATTAGGGTTCTTTGGTTCCTTCGCCTGCATCACGCAGTTGTTTGCTTTGCCCCAATCACCCCAGTAATTAGCAGTAATGAACTAGAGGAGAAGGGAGGAAGCAAAGGCGGAAAACAAATATTCATCTGCCCAGTTTCTTCCCCCTGTGGCGTTCGCTTCTGTGTCACGCAGCCGCATTTCAAAACCCCACATATTTACATGCCTCTAAGAGGAAGGGCATGTGTTTGCTGCCCTGTTCAAAACTGAGCACGTATTTACATGCTTTGCTGAATTGGGGCCATATACCCTTCTTTTTCCTTGACACTGCGGGCAACCCTTTGTTTCTGCTGGTCAAACAAAACAGAACTCGGAAAAGGAGGAGACCAGGGAAAGAAAATGTATTTATTAAATGGTTCTATAAATAAAAGAGCTGGGAAGATATAGGAGGCTCTGATCTCTGAGGGGTGATGGCAAAGTGCTACTGATAAAGTGGCTGCGATTCAGATCAATAGCAAACAAGACAGGCAGGTGAATTTCCCCTTTGATCTTCATTCCCCGCGCAGCCCGAGTCGGTCTGACTGTGCCACACAAATTACTGCTTTGTGCAGGGGAAAAGCAGTTTGCTCGGCTTTTTGCTTATTGCACAAGTGGATTGGATGGCAAATGATAAGTGTCGCTTGTTATCATTTCAAAAAGCCACTGGAAAATGGTGGCTCCAGCACTTCAACTTGATGTGTCAACATTTTTCGTGTCAGCGGGGTATTACAGGGTTGATACATAGATCAGTGCTAAACGGTCTTAATAAAAAAAGATTAAATCTGGAGGAAGGAAATAAAGCTCAGGGCAGGGTTCATCTGTAAAGCTATAAATATCCAGTAGGGAAATTTGAGGGGGCAAAATAGTGATGATGGGAGATGATGCTTTGCAAGCCGGAACCGTGCTTTTGGCCTCAAATCTGTGTTGTAACTTGCTCTGCCCTACTACTGACTTAGGGAAAATCACATCATCTTTATGCCTTTTTTTTCTGCAGCAAGCGAGCAGGTATGGCTGAGAGAAGCTTTCCAGACTTACCAAAGGAGGTGACTGGTGACCCTCGGTGCCTGGAAGTCGGCAGTGTGGATGGAGACCAGTTGGCTACATCAAAGTGGGCTCAAGATAGATTCCCTGCTGGAAGCCACTTTTCTGAAGCTCTGAGAGGTTACGTTGAAGACGTTGGAACTTTTCAAGAAAAATGGGTGATATTGTTCCTGTACTGAGCTGGTGAGTGGATTTTGCCTTCAGCTTTTCCCCTCAGTGACAAGGGCGGGAGGGACACTTAGCAGGTCTAGCCTTACTTCATGTTGGCAGGTTCCCTGCAGGAACCTTGCGAGGTTGCAAGGTTGGATGCCCACCTGAGCCCTTGAGCCTGGACAGGGAGTTGCATCGGGGCGATGGCAAGACAGGACAGGTGCCGTGTGGGTTGGGAGGTGCTGCCCAGAGGTTATAGCCTTTTCTGCAGCACATAACTGGGGGAGCACTCATCTCAGACACGGAAGCCGTTAGGGATGGGCAGAGGTTTACAAGCCATATGGACCACCTTCCGTGCAGTAAATCCATCCCTGTGGTCCACAGAACAAGGCAAGCCTTGCTGGGCATTTATTATTCCTGGACTGTAGTGGATGAGGCCCCATCCATGGGGCAAAGCTGATAAACCGTAAAATATTGGCTTCCCATATGTTATTTTTATCACAACAGCCTGGTCTGTTGCAGGCAGAACTTCCCTCTGACAGGACTGATAGTTTCTTAAAAAAATAAATAATGATCTTGCAGCTTCTATGCCCTCTACTGCTGTTCAACTTCCCAACCAGCTGTTTTAATTGTTTTAAAATAAAGCGTACACCATGGAGATCTGTGGGTAGTTGAAACTTGGAATGCGCTTTTGACTGAGGCTAATGAGTCAGCGATACCCAGTCGGACGCATGACACCCTACGGGTTTCTGAGCAATCACGGGACAATCTCCCCCTTGGTTTCACATCATTTTTGAGCTAGTTGTGCCTTCTTTCCTTTTTTAAATCCCAGGCATTCCGGGGACCCTTGCAGGTCTGTGGGTAGCTTTTCAGCAGAGGAACAAGTATGATTAATGGAAAACAAATCACATTTCCCAGACACTGTGTACTGCACGTGAACACAGCTGCTGTTCATTCATCGTCGGATCACGAGTCTTTAATACCAGTCCTTTTCATGTTGTATTCCCTGCATCCACACCTAGTAGCCACGGCAGCTGGGCTTTTTCACCTCTCTGTTTCTTAGAGTTCTTTACTGTTTACCTTTTTAAGCAAGAGACCAAACAGATCACTAGAAGTGACCACCAGAACTGGCAAGAGGACAAACTCGTCTTTTCCTCCCTGGGGCGCACAACTGCATCTTGCAGGGTAAAATCCAGATGTAACCAAAGTAGCTCCAAAACCTGGCAGGGAATGAAGCAGCCCCATGTGCCCCATGGACCATCTTAACAAAACTATTATCTTATTCCACAGAATCTCTTCCTGGGGTTTAAAAGTTGTTTTGCTGAGTTCCTGGGAAAAAGAATTTAAAACAGTGAATGAAGCACAACTCAAATCTTCAGAGAACTGACAACAACAGCTGTGAGAGTTTACCCACCTGAGGTAACATGAAGCTGGGCAAAATAGAGGGCTGTAGTCATTGCTGCTGGAGATGCGCAAGAGCTGAGGACATCAGCCCACTTAGCTTTACCCTTTGCAGCCTCCAGGGATTAGCTGGCGAGAAGACTCCCTTTGTTCTCAGCAAGGACACAGACTTCTCTGAGGGTGTCTCAGACTTTGCCTGGACTGGAGAAACCCAAGTCATAGGCCCATCTTTTTCCACTGCCAACTGAGGGATCATGATCTGACTCAACTTCTAGGTGGAGCTATTCAATTAGGTGTCAAAAGTGTGGTGGGGCCACACTAGTGACCACTGTACCAGTGTATGCAGTCAAGGCAGAAGTCCTTGAGGAGTTCAGGGAGCTCCAAGAAGTAGTGCAGGACATGGCCTGGAGTGAGGCTGCAGATGGAGGTGTCCTGGGACAAGTTTTAACATCAGGGAAGAAGCTGCCATGATGTACATGGACCCTGCAGGGATGAATTATACTGTGTACCTCCTTGCAGCAGTGATGAGGAAGATATGGCCAACATAGTGTTCATAACCTGGCTTAGGCAAGGCCACCGAGGAGCTTGGACTGTGAGTACCAAAGTGATACATTTATGGATAAATATTGGCTTACTTAAAACCTATGGGGATTTTACCACTGATTTCGGTAGGAGCATTACTTCATCCCCAGTCTTTGCAATTTGCATTCTCCACACCAAGAATCAACTTTNAATAGAGGGCTGTAGTCATTGCTGCTGGAGTTACTTTACATTGAGTACTTTACATTGCTGCTGTGTTACTTGCTGGTGGTAACGTACAGGGAAATGGAGCTGGAGTTACTTGGTATGACCATAAAATGGGGAACTGATGCTGGAACTTTAAAACTGCACCAGTAAAAAGCTGAATTTTAATCAACATTTCTGAATATGCATATTACAGATAGAGTGTTACATAAATCCATAATCTATTATATGGTCTGCAATGCCGGTCTGCAATGCCAGTCTACATGAGTAAAAATGGAAGGAGCTTTTTATTCAGTTCAGTTTTAATCAAATTCTACAGAGCAGCATTTCTATGGCCTATTTAAAATTTAAACAAAGGCGGAATAGCTCCCTCTATATCTATACCCTCTTACTATTGTCGCAAGAAAAGAACAAGTAAGAGCTCAAAGAAACCCTTACAATCCCATTGACACTGGCCAGATGCAAGCTGTACAGATATTTTAACCTCACTAAATAACTGTTTGAAATGTCTTTGCCTTCTATTTTGGGGTTCTGAAGAGCCTGATGAAATGATACCCGGAGAAAGTGGCCAGTCCTATTGTTTGTGAGATATCTCTGTGGTTTCTTAATAGCAATTTTGAATACTAAGCATTTGCCCTGGTGCCTGTTGTGAGATTCTCAAAAATCTGTTCCAAAGTGAAAGAAACAAAAGAGAACGAATGAAATCAAATTGAGCTGTAGCAGGGGACAGATGGGACCCACTCACTAATGTAACCTGGCCTATTCACGATATTCTCTTCCATGCAGAACAAGGTTCTAGTACTTGGAACTGAGATGGAAATGATATATAGTTTCCAAGATCTGCTTTACGCTGATGTTTGGACTCTACACAGGGTGTATTTAAACAGAAAAATTGAGTGGTTTAATATTGTTTTTAATTGTTTCTCTTTCCTGGTGAAATCTGGTAACTCACACTCAAAGTTTGCAATAGGAATTGGGCTGCTCTTTTTAAGGGCAAAGCTTTCTTGGATGTACTCAGAGGTGAAGTTACGAAGATACTATGTGGCTCCACGGTGTGGGAAGCACAGATGTGAAAAACAGTAAGCTGCCTTTTGGACCACACCCTTGGACAGAAGGATGCTCGGGTGTGGGACAGAGCCAGGATCTGGAGCCTGCTTTGCTGCTGCTAATTTCCTATGCCACTTGGGTATGTTGCGACCATGGTCACAACTTTCACAGCTTATTTTTCAAGGATAGAGAAAGCTTTGAAAGCTACAGTGGAAGGCTTGAGAGCTATTTATTATATTATTCTGAAAATTTTATGGTCTTTAGTTGTCATAGCTCCTGAGCTCTGTATGGCTGTCTAACAGTATTGGGTTAAGCAAACAGTTTTCACAAAGAACTTAATTAAATTTCTGAACTTGTTGCCCCAGGATATTTTGGAGGCTAAAAGTTCAAATGGGTTTAAAAAGAGAGTAAATAAATTCACAGAGGGAAAGTACTTCTGTGGTTACTGTATCAGTAGTCCAGATGCACTCTCAACTTAAGCAGTCCCTTGACAGCACCTTGCCAGAAGCTTGAAAGAGATGCCAAAGGAAGAAACACTCTCTAGACCTCCTCTTCTGGACTTCTTCCCTAAGCATCCATTATTGCCCACTGGCAGAGAGAAAATACAGAATTAACTGGATTTCTTAACCCTGCCAGATAAGCCTTGGGCATATCTTCTGAAAACTGCCACTTCAAAAGTCAATATCTAACAGGGTTATAAGTAACTGCAAACTGGATCTCACCAAGTTGCCTCTGCCTGTTGTGTAATGTCAGACCCTCTGTTTATTCACATAAAACAGAAGTAAAAAAGTTAAAATCTGATTACTGGTCCTGCTGACATAAGCAAACACTTCAATGGTCAGTAGCTAATTTGGCGTGTGGAAAATCACTGCTTTTTTCCAAGGCATATGCTTCTTGTTAGCTGATTGCTGCTGCAGGGCAAGTCGGCTTTTATCAACAGTGCCAACCATCGACATCCAAAATTAAAGCTTTCCTTTCTCAGCTATGGTCTTTGAGACTGCGGTTTGTGTCCAGTAGTAAAATGGATGCCATCAGCCAAAGTCTTTGTTTTCAGCCATATTACCCCTACACAGGACATGGGGATGCAATTGTACCTTTGTCCTGAGACTCTCCTCATGCTACAAGACTGCAGGTCTACACAAAGTAAGGAGCTCCATCAAGAATTAGTCACAACAGATCTTACTTTTCATCTTGAGCAAATAAGTAGCTGGAATGACCCATATCTCCAGCTTCCCCCACCTGCATGCACCAGCCACTTGGAACAGATGTTCAAGCAAAGAGGCTTCAGAAAACCTCAGCTTTGTATGCCACTGCCCAGTCTACCGCACAGTTCCCAGCAGCCCATATCCAGTTAGACACCAGTGGGCCAAACCAGAAGGTCATTTGATGGCAATTAGGACTCTGTACACTCCCTGCTGCTGCCATCAAAGTGAGGGAATATACCCAAAGAGAAAGATGCATACAGTCGCTCAGTATGAGATACAATTTTTGATATGTCCAGACCCATATAGACTTTTATAGATAATCCTAACAGTCGAGCTTGATAGACAAGAATTTTTAGATCCGGCTCCCATTTTCTCAACAGAGTGGAAAGATATGGCCTTTCACTGGCGTCCTCTGGACTCACCTTAGTGCAGCTTGGATTCACCATGGTTATGAATCAGCAATGAGTTTCTGAGGTTGGGAGACTACAAGGAGACATACCACTCCCGCTGGGAAGCATGAGGAGATCTGTCCATCCCCATGGGGGGTTCTGTGCTCACACAGCCCCTGCGGTGGGTGGTGGGAATGCCCTAGCAGGTCCCAAGCAGGTACACTATGCTCTCCACCTGGCACTCAAGAACTACACTGAAGGTTGTTGCTGACACTCACAGCAAAGCCTGAAGGCTTGGCAAACCTCCAGAAGATATTAGGAAAATTTTTTCATTGAAAGGGTTATTAAACATTGGAATAGGCTGCCCAGGGAGGGGGTGGATTCGCCATCCCTGGAGGTATTTAAAAAAAGGGTAGATGTGGTACTTGGGGACATGGTTTAGAAGTGGTTTTGTCAGGTTAGGTTAATGGTTGGACTTGGTGATCTTAAAGGTCCCTTCCAACCTCAGCGATTCTATGATTCTATGATTCTAAGATAAGTGTCAGAGCACCAGCGGGCTTCATCAGGACAATCATTCAGCAGCTAGCTGGAGCTAAAACAGGGTCTAGGAAGTGAGTGGAGGAGGATTTTACACCAACTTGAATTGCAGAACGTCTCTCCTTGTCAGTCATGCATTGTTAGCAATGGTCTGTTGCCCTTGGGCGTCATATTTAGCAGAGAAATCAAGCTGCTGGCAGCTTTTGGATGGCTGTAGAAGAGAGAATTTCCATTTCAAAACAGTCTGATTTTTCCATTTCCTGATGACCCTCCCAGAGAAAAAAAACTAACCCCCACACACAACGTATTGCATTTAATCAAACTTATGCAGTAGAGGGTGGGTTTGTTTGTTTGTTTCATTTCATACTTCCATATTCCACCCATGGAGAAATCTTGCTGGTAGGGAGGATAAACAAACAACCAACCAAACAACCCAACCACTGGGCCTCTAGGAGCCGTTGTTATTTATTTCCACAATTAGCAGTTGAGTTCTGGTGCTGTGCCCAGAGAACTCCTCTCATTTTTCAGCATGTCACTCTGTGCACAATATGCTTTTAGGAATTGAGGATTAAGGCGGCTGATTGTGGGTGGTTTATGAAACTTTTTATGGGAAGCCATATAGCCAAACCTTTAGAGAATCAGACCATCATTTTAATGGGCTTATGTTGTGTACAAGACTGTTCAGTAAGATTTTCGCACAGTACAGAGTGTCTTGATAGAGAACTTGGATTAATCAGGGATGCTGTTTCCAGTTGATGCTGTGGGTTGTTTTCTGAATTAGCAACAAGCTATGAGCGGTGCTGAGAACAGCCTGGGGGCGGCTGCCCTTCCTCCTTAAAGATGCTGAAATGGTTGGGTTCCAGCAGGGAAACATCTACAGGTCTATTTGTGAAATAAACTTAATATAGACTCTCTTTGGCGAGTGCCTGGAATATAGAGTTAGAGCGGAGGAGGCAACGCTGCTCATCAGAGGTGGTCTCTCTGAAGTCCGGTGGCACTGGGATAGTTGGCAGGACAGCACCAGGAAGAGGTCGTCACAGTCACAAAACCTGTTTGCATTGTATTTGCCCATAAGAAAAACACACATATATATTTAGTAGTAGAAAAACAGAGATATCGGAGCGTTCGGTCACCTCCTGAAAACTACAGGCACTCAGCACCTTCCAGGATTTGGTCAAATATTTCAGCTGTGACAGAGGGATGAGTATTTAAGGCATGGATCTACAGTGTAGCATTCAGATTTACCAGAGATGTCATCCTCTCCCAGGGTTGTTAAAGGTATTGATTAATTGCCTATTGTTAAAGTTATTGACTGATGAAGCTGCAGTATAAATACTGGCACCATCGGCTACTCCATACGGTTTTTAACATGAGCACTCAAATGTTTTATATCTTTTTGTATTTGTAAATCAAGGGAGTTTCATGCTAAATTCCCACTGTTCCCTTACCCCCAGTTGCTGATTCCTCTTTTAGACCTAAGACCGCTTTAAGCATCATTTTACAATACGGAATTCACAATGAAACCTCATCTCTGCAGTGTGCTGCAGGTACTGGGACTATCTTGATGTCCGGTTTCTCTTTCGGATGGTGCTGGAGCATTTGAAGATCATCTTTTAATGTGCAACCAGCAAATCATCCACCTTTCAGGATGAGCAAAGAGCAAAAGAGGTAAACCAGGAGTCATCTTCCCAGGACGAACAAAGAAGCCAATTTTCTGGATGGTGCTGAGCCTTCAAATACACCTGGGACCTGAAGACCTGATGAACCCTGCTGTAAATCCTATAAAGGAAAAAAAAAATCATTTTTATTGAGTGCTACCTACTTTCGACAACTTTATTGATACATTTGAAGGGAATCCTGAAAAACGTTTCCCAGAGCCTTCAAGGTCAATCCACCATCATCGTTACCAAAGTGTTGCAAGACACTCCATGTTGATTAACTGCCATCGTATTTAATTAGTGCTCGAGTGGCACTTCATCCTGCTTATTGTCAGAAATCCCTTTATCTTGCTATTTGCATTGCAGAGTTTTTAATTAGGATATGTGTAGGGAATCTCTTAATGATCTCGTGTCTGAACAACCATCCAGGCTGTGCAGAGGGTTGCTCAGTTGTCTCTGTCTCTCCAGAGGGTGCTTTGCCACCACGGGAGAAGAGAAACCTGGATTTCCTCAGCTGAGGCACCGGGAGCGTGAGGCTGCTTTGAGACCAGCTCAGCTTGTCAGAGATGTATCGAAGTGGGATACATCCAGCAGTTTGGGCACTTCCACGCAAGACGTCACCGTTTTCCTAGGAAATATCATTTTTTCCTACTGCCCAACCTAAAACCTTCCCAGTTGCAACCTGTTGCCCTATCTTCGTGACAGGCAACTCTCTGTAATAACCTTTCAAGTAGCCTTAATCTTGACTTTGATTTCCCCTTTAAATTCCTCTTTGCTGGACCAAAGGAGCTCATTTGCTCAAGACTTCCTTGCAGCCACCTGCCTCAGGCTGACCATCTTGGGGACCTTTTAGTGAACTGATTTCTCAACATCTGTCTTGAAGTTAACTACAGATGAGAAACCTTAGAAAGGGTAAGGGGCAGATACAGAGATATATTGAAAGAAAAATAATTGTAGGAAGGTGATCCTCTGCTATCAAGAGATAGGGGGATCTTCTGCTGGCCTTAGCCACCTCTGTGTCAGAAAAATGTGGTTATTTAGATTTCTCCTGCAGCCAGTGAAGAGAGGGAACCTCCTTGGAGAGCTGTTCCCCCTTTCATCTTAGGCATCCTCTCCAAGGAGTGGAATCACCCGCTAAATCAGTCTGCTTGCAGTGGGAGCCATAACTCCTAGATCCAGAGCAAACCTGAATCACGAGTAGATTTTGAGACCCACCAAACTGCAAAGAGTGAATGGAAAATAAAATGCATTTCTGAGCAGAACAGGGAGGTGCAAAGCCATCACCAGAAGTAAGAAGGTGACCCTCCCTTTCCCAAGCATCCTTAATGACCTGAAGAGCAGCAAAGTTGGACCAACACAGCTGACAATAACTTTACAACCGCGTGTGCTGACCTCTTAGATACACATGGGGGTTTTTTGGCATCAGGGACTGCCCCATCCAGTTCGTAATTCAATAGCCAGACATGAAACCACGACAGCCCTCATACACCCGGCTGGGATATTGAACAACACGGAGATTAAATGCTCAGAACCCAGCCGTGCCAGAAAGCTGTGTCGCAGCACTGTTAAGGGGAGAAAATTCCTCTTTGTTGGCATCAATAAACTCTCCCTTCTTCTTCTTCTTGGGTTCCTGTGCTGACCACCCAGCGTTGTTAAGGTTTGTAAAGATGAAAGAGGATTGCTGGAAGGCCCCACCAAATTATAACAGGGCAGTTCAACGGCAGATGAGAAAGATAGGCAGTGCATCGGTAATGGGCACTGGAAGGAAACCAGTTGAAACTACTTGTACATGCTGATGGGTTCTGAATTAGTCGTAACTCACAGGGACAAGATTTAGGCATTGCTACTGACAGCTCAATGTGCAGCAGAGGTCAAAAAAGTAAATAAGGCATTAGGCTGTGTTGGAAGGGGAGAGAGAATCAAGAGCAAATATAAGGCTGTGGCTGCGCCGCATGCACAAATGATTGAGCCTGTGCTTTTAAATGCAGCTTTCATTTCTTTGCCAGCTGGCCCAAAATTGGGGCTGTCCAGAGAAGGGCAGGGAAGAGAGACTGTCCACACCACGGGGACTTCAGGAAGGGGCGGACCTCAAAGGAAACACCGGTGTCAACCAAAGGGTGAGCTTAGCACGCATAGATCAGAGTAAATAGCTAATGGTCCTTGTCCAGAGAGTGCCCCACACACAGACCACAGGTTCTGGGTGCAGAAGTTTCTGCCTCAAGGTAAAAGGGAAAATGTTGAAATCATCTGGACTCTGAAGTCAGGGACTTCCTGTTTTGCTGGAAAACTCCCTCCGCATCCTCAGAGAAGTGGTCCAGGCTCTCCGTCCGCTCACGAAGTGAAAAGGGAATGGGGGAGCTTTAAATGTCCAGGAAAAATAATTTTTCTTTTATCTGTTCGCAGGGTCATTGCATTCCTTTATGTTTTGACAAAAAGAAGCAAAAAACCTGCAACTATTAAATATTCTAAATAAATTACCAAGTTTCCTCTCTTTCCTTTGAGTTTCAATGTTATGGAAGAAGATCCTGGAGTCCACAGCTCTAAACAGTGAACCACAAAAGAGTTCCCTGAGGATGGAAATGAAAGGGTCAAATTTTTGTGCGTCCATTTTTATTCATCTCATAAGTGAAAACAAAAGAAGAGTCATGGTCCTGTACAAATCAAACCGGTAACTTTCAGCGATGAGCTCTAATCATTTGTATTTTATTTACCAACGAAAATGTGCTCGGAGCTGTACAAGAACCACAACACTTTTGAAAGCAAAGGTCCTGAGGATTTTTGCTCTTCATGACAGAAATTACTCTGCAAAACCCACTGTGGAGCTGGGGCTTTCCAGGAAAGAAAGTGCAGAGGTAAGTAGTAGTTATCAAGTCATTCTGGCTCTTGAACCTAAAAATTGTTCTATGTCAGCCAACAGGCCTGGGAGCATCCATAGGTTTTGTGGATTATTATTTTCCATTATTTCTTCCTCCTTTTCCCTGGGTACTGTGTAATTTTCTCCCGCTGCAAATCATGATCGCAGCTACTGAAGCCAGAAATTACAGCCCCAGCAAGCCTGGAGTTCACCTTGCTCCTGCAGAGCATCTGGGCAGGTTTCAGTCCTTCTGGTTGAGCAGTGCCTAAATAAAATGGAATTCACAGTTCGGGAATAGTAGGAACGGTGCCATAATTGCCATCGCCTTCCATTTCCCTGGAATCTGGTGGAGGTTTGTTGCCCGCACCACGCAGGCATCTCCCCCACCTCGCTCAACCGAGCGTGTTCAGCTGGTTCCTTCCCACACTGCTTTATTGCCCTCCTTTGTGCTCAGGCTGCGTGACGTGCCTGCGGGTTGTAAATTCACCGGACATGGGTTTAACATCGCGTTTGTCTTTGGAGAAAGGGAGGAAAAAACCCACCGGGCACCTCTCCGAGCTGCAACCAGCTGCAGCTGGATCAATACTGTAATGCTGCAGCAGCCTTGGGTGGGTCTTGCCCCGGCCACCCCCTTCGCTGGCTCCCTTGGTCCCCACCAGGGCTGACGAGCCGCCGTAGCCAGGGCTCGCGTGGAGAATCGAAATGCATCATCAAGAAGTAGAGTGGATCCCAAGTAATTAAATGTATAAATTAATTCTCCCCTTAAGATATGTTCCTCTCCCATTATTAGGTTTGTCTCGGAGAAAATCCTTGGAGGATCTTCATAAAAGTACCACTACTTCAAATATTGTCTTTCTAAAGCTTTTCTTTCTTTCCTTCTTTTCTTTTTTTTTTTTTTTCCAGGCTTGATGCCTGCAGCCTGCAATTAAAATAAGTGACATGAAGGTGTCTTTAAAATAGAGATCTATGGAAAACGAAAGGATTGTCTGTCAAAGGGTGAAAAATGAAAAATAGCAGTCTCAGATCTCCGAATGGATGAGTGGGGAAAATTCCTGTCTGTCCTAGTACCCAAAGGGATAAAACCCAATGATAGCTTCTCAACTGCTTAGCAGATAATGCATGTGCTGTTTTGATGCTAGTAATGTGTTTTTTACTTCTTTCTATCTGGGAGGAACGAATCAAATATGAGAAGTGCTGGGACATGATTTTCAACCCATTGCCTTTGATTAAGTGCTTTAACATGTGAGTCCAGAGACTTGCAATAATACTAATGGGGCATAAAGCACTATAAACAGGACGGGCCTACTTTTGTCCAAATGCCATTATCCTGGAATAAAAAAGAACAGCAAATGTAATATGTCCACTGCTAACCTTTTTTTGACAGGAAATTTTCTCTCCTACGTGCACGCCATAAATTATGCTGCATTTTGCCAGAACCGTGAGCGATTGCTTAATTTCGAGCGAAGGAGTGTTTGCTAAGCTTGAACCACTTAGCTCAGTGCAATATTTAGCTGCGAAAATACGGTGGTGTGAAGCAAAACATGGATGCGAGTGGCGGGCTGGCTGGGCTGAAATGAAATCTCTTTCTACATCAGGTTCGGGAAGTGGAGGTAAAGACGTGGCGATAAATATTGGGGCGAGTCGTTTGTTGTTCAGCGATTTTAAATAGAGTGAAGGGGCCGCCCGGAAACCCAAACCACCCGTTTACCCAGAAAAGACAAGGCAGGTTGGAGACTTTGCCTAAGTTTGGTTTTAAAAGACTCTCTTAAAAGAGTCTCTCCCGGCGATATCCTCCGGTGCGGGCAGGGCGAGCCCTGCTGTAACACCAGTCTTCGGGCTCGGCTCCATGTCACTTCAAACTTTGTGCTACGTTTTATTGCTCTCAGCAAGTTGCAGATTGTCCAACTGTTCTGTCATTTATTTTAAACAGTTGCAAAAAAAAAAAAAAAAAAAAGGAAGAAGAAGGGCAAAAAAAAATTCCACGACTTGGTAACGTAGTCCTTGGTGTAAATCAAACATTCCCTGTCATGTTGATAGCTTGTGTTAGTCTAATGTATTTTATATTACTCAAAAGCATTGAAACCCTGCAGCTTTCTTCATATAGGCCATTATGCGGTTATCATTAAATTGTCTTGCAAAGAACATTATCGGTAATTATAGCAGACACTAAAATCAAATGATCAGACTGGGACCTTTAACACCAAGAGGAACCATTAGAAGTTAATCAAATAAAAGGATGAGAATAATTATGTTAGGATTAAGCAGTAATATGCCAGAAGTTATATACTTTGCTGACTATATATCTTTACTCCCAGCTTCCTGCCTCTCCTCCCGTTTGATGCTTTTTATATAATACTTTGGCACAGAATGTAAATGACAGTATTTTTGTGTGTCACAAATGGGGCTTTTAGGGTTCAAACGAGGTTCATGTCTAAATGGCACAAAAAGCAGCACTATGTAACGATGAAGATAAAAATAATAGTGGTGTGTATGTCTGTATGGATAATATATATAAAAGTGCAAAGCTGAAAAAAAAAATCCATTGGTCAATGAAGCATAAAGTGGTGATAAAAATAGTTGCAACAGGAGGTGAAACCACATGGCCATCGGTTTGCTACTCGGCATTGCTTTGCTGTTTTCAAGTGACAGTGTTTCTGCTGCTCGTCTTCTGGTAAGCCACAAGAAATCCCCCTCCATAGACAAAAATTGCTCCTGTTGTCCCTAACGTTATTCTCTAGGGTAAAAACCGCCGTATCAAATTCACTCTTGGTGTTTGCATGAGCCTAGAAGTGGTGACAGTGTTGACTTCATTGAGAAAACCCAGAAAAGGGGCTAAGGAGGTTGCCCCAAGAAAAGCAGGTTGGTTCTTAAATAACCTTCAGCAGATGAAGCCACAATTAAGATCCTTGTAAAATTTTTGACTGGGATAAATCTGGTGCTGAAGGGATAAGAGTGCAAACCTGCCACCTATGGTAGGGACCCAAGATATAGGGTTTCCCTGCTCATTCCTTTGTTAACAGGAGAAAGCAGTTATAGCACCGGGCTCCTCGTGTGTTGTTACCTGTCCCTGCAGAGCCCAGGACCCTGGTGACAATGCATCTGTTTGTCCTGGACCCATCCCTACAGATGAAAAACAAAGCAGTGACACAAAACCCGGGGGGAACCTGGAATTTGGAATTTTTCATCATGTCCATGTTCTGACATGGAAATAAGGCCTCAGTCTTAAATTCTTCCACCTCTGATAGCAAATTTTGCTTTTCACCACCTTTCTCTTGGATATTGTATCATTGAGGATCGTTAGGCTTGACACCTAATTGGATGAGACATTTGGTATTGGAGCCAGAGCATCATCTCACTCTTGAGGAACTTCAAATCTAACTTAACTCATGTTTAATGAGTAAGTATTTCATGAGTAAAGCCAAGTGACAGATATGGAGCTGATTATAAAGCTGCTCGCACATGCTGAGATGGAAACCACCACCTGCCTGGCTGGCATCATGGCAGAGTGTGATCTTCCCAAGGGTCCATCTGCCCCCCAAGCCACAGTAAGAGCCAGGCATCTGTCCAGGGGTCTGCAGAGTCATACAAACACCAAAAACTTGGTTTTTCTACCAAGCAGGTGTGGTTGAGGATAATTCCTCTTCCTTCTCACCTAAGCACACCAGTGCCAGCTGGAAGGACACATTTCTGGAGGGATTTTCTGCCCGTGTTTCTGCTTCACTGTTTGGCAGTTGGATTACTGGGCCCATTTTCATCAGGAGCTCTTGGCAGTATTATGGTGAGGTGGTAACGTGGGCTATTTACCTTATAAAGGAGGTATTTGTGGGGTGGAGGGGGCGCAAATAGGAAATCTCGAACTTTGCAGGTACTGAGTACACCAAGAAGAAACCACAGTGCTCCATAGCTCTAAGGGTATAATAAATAAACCTTCAGAATATTTATGTATTAATTTGATGTCGCACGTGGATGCCATATTTATTATTTGGATGCCTCATGGATGCCACCCAAGACCACACACGTTGAACAGTTTTAATACAGACTGTCTTTCCATGCAATATGCAAACCAGCAGCATGCCCAAAGTCAAACTATAAGCCCAAAGTCAAACTATAAGTGCTGACGTTAGCTTTTCTGAAAAAATTAGGAGTCACCTTTTTTTTACTAAGATCTAGAGCAAAAAACAGTATTTTGGAAATGGAATCCCGAAAAGGAGGGATAGGGTTATTCAGTGTTAGCCACAAATTATTTCTTGTTTATTTTTTGGAGAAATGAATTGCTAAGCAAAAAATTAATTTGAGGTTAGTCAAAATGTTCATGCTATAGTGAAACATTTTTATTTTTAAACCTTTTCAAACATAAGATATTAGGAAAGTTTCAAAATTGAATTTACTTTAAAAACAAAATATTGAAGTGTTTTATACTAGATTTTTCAGCTAAAAGAATTTCAGTTGAAGCAGAACTTCACCTGTGAAGCAGAGCCAGGTTTGAGCTCAGCCTGAAAAAAACTTTGGCTGATTAAATTATGAATTAATTTATTCTGGTAAAGTATACGTCAAAATCAGCTTTCAGTTTTAGGGCAAATGTGGATTCCTTCCCCAATCCTACGTCAGTTTAAAGTCCAGGACATTTTAGGACATATGGAGTCAATGTTATATAAAGAACATATATGTGGGTTGCAGGTCGTGTTTACACTTTGAGATATTTTTCCAAAGAGATGCTCTTATTTTTGATTGGGCGTCTTACGACCGTTACCTTGACCACAAGGTGAAGATCAATTTTCCGAACAAAGATTTCCCTTTCTTTCTCTTTCTTGCACATTTTTAAAGGCTCACGTGACCTGCTGTTAATGCCCATGATTCTGCAGGCTCATGGACACAGCGGCAGGGCAGAGGTACCAGGGCAGATGCAGGGATACAGGGATGCAGGAGTGAGGGATGCAGGGATCCAGGCCCACGTACCCAGCAGGCACACAGCTTCTACTCCAGGACAATCACTTGGTTGCATCTTCAGTCCTGAAATGATGGTAAGGAAACAACTGATGCTTCAACAATCAACACCAAAAGTCTGTGATAAGCGACAACTCTGAAAGGCAAAAAGCAGAGCCACCAAGCATACGCGTGCTGTATGTCACCTATATACATCGACATGCGTGAGGTATTTTCTGCTTGTTCTACTGCCTTAAAATTGTCTTAGATCAGAACAGAAATGTAACCATCAGAGACAAAGTCATATGGACACGCATTATACAGGCAGGACAGCAAAGCTTTCCCCGTTAAATTTGCTGAGACAAGACTGCAACAAGACGTTCCTTCTAATATCTCATAATTTGATTTCATGACCTATTGTGTTGATTCAGAGATTTCAAGCGAGTGCTGCACTGATTGAATTTTAATTGTGATATTAATTTAATAGTTGTCTCTTCCAGCTCCCAGAGTTGTTAAAACTGGAGTAAATCAGCCCTGCAAAGTGCCAGCTGAAGCGTAGGAAAGCTTCACGGGCTTGCCAGGCTTGGAAAAAACACATTATCTGACACCATCCAAGCGGGCCACTGAGACTGGACAATTAAAATGGCAGTGAGCAGCAGAGTTTGTCCACACCAGCAGCTCTGAGCTGTGGCAACAGTAGGACTGCTTCGTCTACAAGCCAGGGTCCTCTGGGCTGGCAGAAAGGGTGTCCACCTTCACATCCGCCTCTTGCTGCCACCTCAGCCTTGGGCGAGTGTCACCAGGGCTTGTGTCAAAGGGGGATTGGATGGGCCGTGGGACCAGCCAAGGGTTTCCATCAGCTTCACCTGGGGCTTCCTGGGGAGGCTGCAGGAAAGGGAGAGCAATTGCCTCTCCCCATGCGTGAAGTTTGTAATGAGCTGGACTTGGCCCTCTCGTCAGACGCTCTAAAATAACTTTACTGAGGGATAAAACCAAAGGGCCTTTCAAAAGTCCCAAAAAGTGAATCTACTGGAGGAAACAAACTCATTTTACTGCTTTTCACAAAAACACAGCTGTTTTCATTCTTCGCCAACGTAAGCAGTTATTACTTCTTCATTAAAGCTTTCACTTTAGTATGTGAAACATGCTGCTATTACAGAGGAAACTGTATGCAAAGTGACCTTCTTCCAGTCTCTGCGTGGAGCATATACCCCTCCTTTCCAAATCTTTCCAGGTTAGAAATGATTTAAAGGATTCCCAGCACTCAGCAACTCAAACCCAGTTCACTCTTCCCTTTCCGCTGGATTTTATTGAACCACCTGGGATTATTTTAGGAAAGATGATTGCAGTTTTTTTAGGAATTAATTGGTATAGAATGAAGAGTAATGGAAAAAAAAAAAGGGCCATGTATATTCATTCTGAATTTAAAATCAAGTTGTTTCTACTTAGACCCTGTTCATGGCCCTTTCTCTTGGTTATTCTAATGAATTTTAATTTACTGGCAGGGTTGTTTGGTGGAACGAGGAGTTTACTGGCAGGAGCGTTGGATGGAATTGGAGAGTGGGTAATTTAATGTGTTACCCACAGACATTTGGCTACAAAAGTGAGTTAAAATGTTTTGTCCCCCAAACTGGAAAGCCAAATTCCTGGTGTGACTTACCTGTCCCACCCTGCAGTTCAGCTTTCACGCCAGTGAACTGGTTGTGAACCAGACCCAAACCCAGAGTTACTTGCAAAAGTTATCTGGAAAATAATTTAAAGCAATGAATCGATTGGAGAAAGCTGCAATCTGCTCTTGGACAATTCAAGAGCAGAAAAGATCTGAATTTGGCAAGGATATTAATCATCATAAATTATTGGCCCAGCTGTACTATTAACATTAATAACGCTCCCAGATTAATTAACCAGAAAACTCTTGTTATTAACAAATAATCAAACCCTCAGTCAGTGTCCTTCCAAAATATTAGCCGTTTGCCTCACAATGGATTCTTTGGGGGTTTTATTAATCTGATGGGAAAATAAGAGACTGGGGCCTTCTCTGGACACGGTGTTAGTGCAGACATTTAGCTTTTCCACCCTGAGAAATACCCCTTTGCTACCTCAGAGCTGAAGATATTTGGAAAAAATGGAGAAACCTCCCCTACGACCAGGAGTGCTTAAACTCTGCCCCAGCAAGCGTTTGCGCTGTGTCTTTAACACCTCGCTAAAAGTGAAGGAGGTGCTTAAGTGCTTTCTTCTGCAAAGTCACAGATTATTAAAGCTGTTCACTAGGGTTGTTCTGATGGCAATGAAGTATCTGCTGGAAAATCAAGTAGGGCCTGAGAAGAAGAATAAGAGAAGAAGATAAGAGAAGACAAGGGAAGACAAGGCAAGGCAATGCAAGAAGGGAAGGGTTGAGTTTGCAGCTACTCAGATTCTCCTTCCTGTGTCTTTCTAAGCCCCTTTTCTAACAGTTGCTGAAACCCAATGATTTTTTTAATTTTTTTCAACTTTTGGGCAATCTTCGGCACTGCAAAGTGGATGTAATTGGCAGAGGGCCTGAAAAAATGTGGAGCCAAACAGTTTCAGTGATGTAAGACCAAAGATGAGTTTGTCCGCTCACACTGAGGTGCCAAAACTATCTCTCTGGATTCCTCTGCTACAAGAGTGTTCCTGAATCCTTATTCAGCATTAGCAAGACTCACTCTTTGCTAGGTATATTTTTAATAACAAACAAAGGCAATTCATGACGTATTTAGAGAGGGTCTGAATAATCCTTTATTTCTTTAATACCCATGGAAATTGCCCCACCTGCCTCATGGCGGCATCTTGGCATCTTTGGGAGGTGAGAGGAAGATGCACCTGTTCTGATATTTGTCTTGGAGAGCGGGTGAAGACATGCAAGACGTGAAATCCTACAGAGATAGCTGTCACCACAGGGACCCTACGTTGACACTTCACACTGAAGCATGATGCTCCCTCACCACGCAGGGCAAGAGGAAATAAATCCTACCATCAGTGACAGAGCGAAGAGAGGGCAGCGAGTCCTTACAAACCTTGGGAAAATACTGAAAAAAACAGCTACAAACAAAGTAAAAGGCAAAAAGATCCAATTAAAAGAACAGCACGGCAAAGAGCATCTCAGCAAGTCCCTGATTACAGTATTTCTGTCTTTAAAAGACACCGTGTTTGCAACAAGCAGTGGAGATCTGGTTGTACCCCGTAAACTGAGCTTTTCATTTAGTTTTTAAAACTGAAATATCCACTTTTCTTGTGGCCCGCCAAAACGAATGACCATTAAAATGCCCCAAAGAAAGGTATGCTAAAATGAAATTCATCTCCAGAAGGTGGGAGAGTTTCCTAATCACGTTTCAGATGATTTTTTTTTTTCTCATCCAGATGGATGTCTTCTTTCAAAGCCTGATGGCCAGAGAAATGAAAGATACCTTTCACCATTAAGTAACTATTGAAGTTTTACCTTGCTAGATTATTTGTTAGTTGTAACTAACATAAAAAAATGCCCTGTCAGAAAATGGCTTTAAAAAGTGTAATATTTTGTTTTATTTAGCAACTACTTGGGAAAATTTAGCACCGAGCCAGAAAGGTTGCAGAGCAAGTAGCACTTCATAAATTGCTTGAGCCCTAATCAATACATATTGTCATCTAGTCAAGTCCTCCTAGCAGATTTTTCTTTGCCCTGCCTCAAAAGCGTATTTTATGAGGTTGTTACTAGCTTGTGCTGCAAGGCCTGGCCTAATGAATCTGTCACTGGCACTATTGATTGACATGCCAGTGTAAGTGAGACATGTGATTCCGATTGACTTCCTAATTACTGCTGCTGTGATGTCTCACCAACTGGTAAGGCCAGAGGTTAATAGTTTTGATGTTCAGCCATCGCTGGCTCTGGAAGCTGGAGTTAAACCAGCTCGTTGGAAGTCAATATCTGAATCAAGTTCTCAAGGCTACTTTCGAAGCTGATCAATTAAGCCCTCCTTGTTCCCCCTCTTGTTGCCTGACAAGAGTTTGATGAGTGGGGACCTCTAAAGCTGGCGGTTTAAGGTAGAGCAGGAAGGTTGGTGAGATTTAAATGCAGGCGGTGGCCGGAGCGGTGTGTCGGCGGGGGCTGTATTTCTGCCAGCAGCGAGCCAGGAGCCCACTCTTTCTTCTCGGTGGAGAGAGCGGGGCTCAGATTTCCAAAAGCACCAGGGTGACCCAAGCGTACTCATCACATGGACATTGTTTGGGCTGTTCATACAAGCCAGGCAACAATAGTCAGACCCTCCTGCCCGTCCATTCTCCCCCGCAGCAGGAGGATAGTGATCAGTCGCCCTCTGCACTTGGACAGCCCCTAGCTGTGAAATGGTCCTGGCCCAGAACTGGGCACAAGAACCCCAACCTTCATTTAAAAAATACATTTCTAGCCTTCGTTTCTGAGCAAATGACCCCAAAACAGGTCAGTGTAACTGTGATGCCTTCCTGAGTGCCCAGAGCACCTGGGAAGATAGCTCAGGAAGGCGTGAGCTGCTCTGGATGTCTGTGCAGAGCCCAGGGCTACTGAGGTGCTTTTTG
Organism: Anarhynchus alexandrinus; assembly: GCA_008711295.1. Lineage (NCBI taxonomy): Eukaryota > Metazoa > Chordata > Aves > Charadriiformes > Charadriidae > Anarhynchus > Anarhynchus alexandrinus. Next base: position 7,530,562 of record VUYV01000015.1, on the reverse strand, counting down.
AGATGCCGTGGGATTTAGAGATTTTGTTGCAGCCAAACCAACAAAATGAAACAGCTGCATCAAACCAAAGAACCACATGGCCAAGTACTCTGCCTCCAATGATCACTCTTGGTTAAAGCCTAGAGGCAAGTATAGGAACATGGCAAGTACAAATGCATTTGCATCAAGTACATTCTCTGAATTTCCTGCATAGGGACTTTCCGAGGTGAAAACTGTAGATCTGTATCAATGGCCTTCATGGATTTCTCTTCCATGAATTTATTTCACTGCATTCTGAAACCATGTCACCTCTCAGCATCCACCACGTCTGTTGGTGATAAGCTGTGGAGCCCACCACATGCAACAGGAGGGATGTACCTCCTTTGGCTTTATACACCTCTGTCTCCACACTCACCTTTTTGTGGACTTTTCTGGACCCTGTGTGAAGCCATTTTTCTCTTGGACAATACTTCCTATCTTTTTCACATGTTTTCTTTTAGGGGACAGGGCGGACAGAAAGGCATAACACAGTTGTAGCATTAATTCATACAGTGACATAACATTCCTGGCTTGTTCTTCACTCCTTCTTAGCAATTATCAGCAGTCAGTTTGCTTTTCTGCCCATAACCAAGCAGTGAGCCGACAGTTTGTCAGGATTATCTGTTGTAGCTCCAGATTCCCTTTCCGGATGGTAATAGACAGTTCAGAGTCCATGTGTGTGCATTACTTTGCATTTAGCAATGTTGAACTTCATCTTCAATTTTATTTTCAAGTCACTCAGGGTTGCAGAGCCTTCTGCAAATCTCAGCAGTCAGCTTTTGTTTTTACTACCCTGAATAATTCAATAATATCACTGAGCTTTGTCATCTCACTGTCCACAACCCTTCCTGGGTTATTTATGTATATGCTGAACAGCATGGATCTTAATACAGACACATATGGGATTCCACTGTTGACTTGTGAAAGGCTCTATTTCCTAGGGTTTTTTCCCCACCTAATTATTAACTGATTAAAGGTCCTACCCTTCTAGTGCTCTACAAGCTTTCAGGGTGGGACGTTATAGAAAACTTACCTATCTATGATCTATGATCTACCTTTTTCCATATGCTTAACAAGACCTTCAAAGTGCTCTAACAGATTTATAAGCTTGACTTCCCTTTATGAAGTACAGGTTGAGTCTTCTTCATTGTATTATGTTTACCATGTATGCCCTGATGATCATCTTCATCATTACATCTAATGGTTTACTTAGTACAGACCCCAGACTTATGGGCACTGTCAGTCTGCAGATGCCCTCAAGAAGAGTGTGTGTGTGCAGGAGTCACGCTGACCTCATGCAAGGGCACAGCACAGATAATAGTGACCAATTTCATGCCCAGGTTCCTCTACAGTTCAAAGGAGAACATCATCCCATCCCAATAACGGGTGTATCCACTTTATCAAGACGCTCTACGTCTCTCCTACTGAAACTTCAATTTCTGACTTATCTTCTGCTGAACCCCACAAAATAGACATTACAAGTGTAGGATACTCCCCAGGCTTCTTTGTACTGAATACAGATGTGAAAAAATCCCTTAGTTTCTCCACTGGTGCCCTATCTTCTCTGAATATCCCTATTGCATCATGAACATCTGAAGTCCTTGGTGAGGTCCACTGGAATCTACCAAGCTGGAAATCCCTAAAGGCTGAGAAAGGGTACTGGGAAAGTGTCAGTAAATGTTTTGCTATGCTTTCCTGGACATATGGTATCAGCTGCTGTTAGAGGCAGGGGACTAGGCTAGAGGAAACTTCAGTCTGACAGTGCAATTGCTCTTGTACTGTAATTGCCCTACAAACTCTCTGCAGGCTCCTACCTCTGATTTATTACCAATGTTTGCACCTTCAGCAATTTTTTCCTCAAAATCTTTTTTTTTTTTGTCCTGTTATGTTTTTAGATTTAAGGTGCCAGAATTTTTGTCTCCTGTTTTCTTTTGGTGGACATACCTTCAGCTTTTGAAGGACACCGCCTGACTCCTCGTAGTCTCCTTTGATCTATTGCTGAGTCATGTCAGATTTGTATGGGAGTCTTTCCAAAGTCTGCTGTGATCTGGGGTAGAGATTTACTGTTAGTCTCTAACATCTTTAATTAACTCCCTTGCCTCTTACCAGCCTTTTAGCCTTTCTTCTTGGTTCTCCCTGGCTTCATTCTTACAAGGCTCTCCCATTTTGTGATAGGACGAGGGGGAATGGCTTCAAACTGGAAGAGGGCAGGTTTAGATTGAACATTAGGAAGAAGTTTTTCACTTTGAGGGTGGTGAGGCACTGGCACAGGTTGCCCAGAGAGGTTGTTGAGGCCCCATCCCTGGAGGTGTTCAAGGCCAGGCTGGACGTGGCCTTGGGCAGCCTGGTCTGGTGGGAGGTGTCCCTGCCTATGGCAGGGGGGTTGGAACTGGATGATCTTCAAGGTCCTTTCCAACCTAAACCATTCTATGATTCTATGATTCTATGATTTTTTACGATTTCTGAAATCGAACAACACTGGTGCTCATTCTGAGGCTTCACGGTTGGTTCGTCGGCATTCTCTCTCACACCTAATCCAGTTGCCTGTTTTAAAGTGTAGTGTTTAAATGGGACTTTATTTGACTGGATTGATCCTCCTCGTTCTTGAGTTTTGCCAGCTTCTGGTCTACCCTCTATTTCAACATAAGAAATATTCATAGCATCTTCATTCCAAGAGCATACATCACCCTGAAGTCTGTCATTTCTCCCCCCCCCCCCCTCCTTTCAGCTTTCTTTGAGTTTTAATTTTAAAAACTGTTCTAGAAACACTTGGACTGTAAGGCTCCATCCTACTCTGGCAAAGCGTCTTCTGCTTCTCCTCAGAAGTTTCTCAGTTCTTGATGAAAATCCCTCTTCGTGCATCATTTTCTCAACCCTTAATTGCAGCTGTCTCTCTGAAGAGGCTGAGGGGGTGATGTTTTCATGAAGACCATGGTCCTTTCCTCCCAAAACAGCACTACACCAGCACCTCTCGTGTGTCCTATGCTGCTGGCACTCCCTGGGCTGGGACACCAAACCCACCCAAAACCAGCCCACCAAGGGCTTTCCTGTGGTGTCCTTGAGCTGGGAGCACAATCCCCATGCTGACCTTGATGTCTGAGAAATTAATCTTGCCCTGTTGTAAGCCAGTTGGCTGTGGTCAGCAGGATCTCCACCTCTGAAGCACCCATGGATGGAGCGGGGCAGGTGGAGGTCCATCCAAGCTTGGCTTTCTCCAAATGGGCACCATATAGAGAAAGAAATGTCATAAGATTCTGTGATTCTGTAATTTCCCTAAGTCTCTGGGCTGGGCTGATCATGCACTAGCGAATGCTGATCAGTAATTTAAGGACTTAGTACGATTGTTTTTCTTTAAAGGATCTGGTCTGTATGGCAAGTTTTTAGTGGAAATTAGTCATGCAATCTTCGTTACCTTGGGACAAACCTCTGCCATTTCACTGTAACTGAAGTTACTGAAAAAGGCTAGGCAGGATTTGTGATTGATCACACTCCATGTTATATTAGACAACATAGATCAACCTGCCAATATGAATTTCTCAGATGTCAAAAATACCAGGTAAGAAAAAAAAGATCATATGAGAGGGGGGAAAAAAAAATCATTAGACAATCAGGGACAGCAATAATTCACCCATATCTATGCACTGTGTACAAATAATGCCCAGGGGAATTAGCCATACTTATCACTTTGTCAAATGTCTGTTGCCAGCAGATAGTGCTGGGTTTCTCATCCGTCACTGCTTGTTTCCTGAAACATTTCTGAAAATGACGACAAACAAGAGGGTTTGAATGGAACTCTGCATCTTAAATGGTTAATTAAGGACAATCTGAATATATGTGCTCTGTTACCAAATTAACTTCAAAATATGTGTTTTAAATACCCTATGTAATGCTTCTTAAGGAATAGACTTTCTCGATAGTCTTAATTGCAATTTGAAAGACCTCTTTGGCTGCATTAGGGAAAGATAACCAGTGACAGATCATCTCTCGCAGACTAACTTGTCACTGCCTCCTGCCCTCTGCCAGCAGAGCTGCTCCCGCGATGACCCCCATGTCCCCATCCACCATGGGGGGACCTCTGTCAGCACCACGGGCTCAACAAGGAGCCACAGCTCAGAGCTGCCAGCGCGTACCAGGGAACAGCCCCACGGCTTGGGGACACCGGAGAGATGGGTGACCCAGCCCTGCCTGCCTACCCGGGGCAAGGACCTCAACTCACGTGCCCTGGTCCCAGTGACCAGGTGTTAGAGGAGCCCAATGCTGGCAAGATTTGGCCTTTCTGAATGGGAAAGTCGCCACCGCTGGGTTTTTAAACCTGGCACAGAAGGGCAGCCACGGCGTAGTGACTGCAGCATGCAGACCCTGATGGGGTTGGCAGGACCCCGTCTCCCTCCTTCCAGGAAGGGATACAAAGCTGCCCTGGTCCTGGGGAGCACTCATCAGCTCAGGGCCACAGTGGCACTCGAGGATCTCCGTAACACGATTGCTTTCTAAAAAAAAAAAAAAGAGAGAGAGAAAGAAAAAAGCACTCTTTGTGAAATAAGAAACTTAATTACTCCCAAAACAATTAATTAATTAATTAATTAATTAAGCCTCATGTCGCCCCTGCAAGGTAGGAAGTGATTATTCTACCCAATTTACACAGAGGGAAAACCACACCGTTAAGTGACTTGCCAGAGGCAAAGGCATCGAAGGCGAAATCTGCATCCCAGGGCCAGCATCCCCAGGCCTGGCTGCCGACCGGCACAAGTTGCGTAGGCACCACTTGTCCCCGTCACCCCAAGACCTCAGTGTGCCAAGGCAACTTACGCCCCTGCTCTGATGCCCCATGGAAAACCCCGCAGTCCGTTTGCCAAAGCCCAGACCATGCCGTGGTCAAGCCGGGCTCCAGTGAGCCTGGTGGTGCTACACTTAGCACCCAAGGGTGCTGCTAAACCCCTGAGGGATCCAGCTGCTGTGCCCCAGAGCGGGGCAATCCCAGGCAGCGGAGAAGTTTCAACGGGGAAAGATTTTTGGGGCTGCAATTATCATGCTGTCCTCAGAGCCTAAATGAGTTGTTGGGTCCTGGCTAAAATGACCGCTTTGGGAGCGAGGTAGCGAGGACTCGGCCCAGCACAGCTGCACCACCCCGGATCGCGGTGTGGGGACCGCGGTGAATCCTGCTCTGGAACATTGCACCAGTACCTGTATACTTTGATTTAAGGCTCCGAGGTGGAGCTGGGTTTGTGGGGGATAGGCGTTATCTTTTATTAGACCAACTCATATAGTTGGGGTAAACCAGATGAGCTCGCAGGCGTGCAGACCTTCCTTCCCTCTGATATAGAAACACCAAACTCAAGCCAAGCACAGGAGAAGGGATAGAAGGGTTGCTGGCCACACTGCAGGGGTGACAGCAGTCACGATACTCAAACCAGCTTGGTTTCAGCCCATCCCAGCGAGCCCAGCCTGGATAGTCTCTACACATTTTGAGGGACACCATGGGCAGGGATTGTCCCCCCTAGGTGGTAAGGGGGAGCCCATGTGGCATGGGGAGGGAAAGTTGTTTAACTGCATGGAGTGAGCTGTGCCATTCTGTGTACCCTACGATCTCACAGGATGGTCCTCAGCCTGCTGTATAAAGTGGACTGGGTGAATCATAGAATCATAGAATGGGTTAGGTCAGAAAGGACCTTAAGGATCATCCAATTCTAACCCCTGCCATGGGCAGGGACACCTCCTACCAGACCAGGTTGCTCCAAGCCCCATCCAACCTGGCCTTGAACACCTCCAGGGATGGGGCAGCCACAGCTTCTCTGGGCAACCTGCGCCAGGGGCTCACCAACCTCACAGGGAAAAATTTCTTCCTAATATCTCATCTAAATCTCCCCTCTTTCAGTTTGAAGCCTTTACCCCTCGTCCTGTGACTACATGCCTTTGTAAAAAGTCCCTCTCCAGCTTTCTTGTAGGTCCCCTTCAGATACTGAAAGGCTGCAATAAGGTCTCCCCAGAGCCTTCTCTTCTCCAGGCTTAACACCCCCAACTCTCTCAGCCTGTCCTCCCAGCAGAGGTGCTCCAGCCCTCTGATGATCTTCATGGACCTCCTCTGGACCTACTCCAACAGGTCCATGTCCTTTCTGTGCTGAGGACTCCAAAGCTGGATACAGTACTCCAGGTGGGGTCTCCCCAGAGCGCAGCAGAGGGGCAGAATCCCCCCCACCTCGCTCTGCTGGCCACGCTGCTGGGGATGCAGCCCGGGATGCGGGGGGCTTTCTGGGCTGCCAGTGCACATTGCCAGATCATGGTGAGCTTCTCATCAACCAGCTACCCCAAGTCCTTCTTGAAGCCAGAGGGGAATGGGTGAGAGCTATGCTTGTCCTCCAGCTATGCTTGTTTCCCAGATCTGTCAACTCCAGCCCATGCTTGCATGCAGCTATTTCTTAAGAGAACAATTCTAACATTGAAAAGTGAGAATTTTCCATTACCCCAAGGCTCCAGGAAATGAGGAGTTAACAACAGAAAGCAAATACCAGGAATAAATCCCGGTGCTCACGCTTTGAACACCCAAGTGGAACTGAGCAAGGAAAAATCATACTCTTGGACCAAAAGTTTGCTCAAGTTGTGACTGGCAACCATGTTCATGCTTCTTAGTCATCGGCACACACTAAAGGAGCCATGGGACACGCAGCAGACATGCCCCAGGCCAGTGGCAAGCACAAGAGCTGTGATTTAGCCCCATGGGCAAGCAGAAAAAACATGACGCAGGACAGGATGGTTCTGCGGGGTGGCTCAGGGACAGCCACAACATCAACTGGACCCTGAGCCTTTGGGAGAGAAACCTGAGCCAGCATCTCAGCCATGACACACGCCTGGCCTCTGGGAGCACTGGGGTACAGGCAGCCACGGAGGGACCAGGCTGGGGGACAGGGCTGGGTCTGTCCCTTTAGGGACCCTTCCAAAAAGCAGCATCAGTGCTAGTTTGACCTTTCCACCTCCACCACTTTATCTTGATACAGTTTGTTGTGATCAGGTTAGGTCCCAAATTCTTTCCTAGGTCCAGAGGCCAGGAAAACAGGCCGTAAAGGCTATATCTATACTGCTAAAATCAACCCACCCAGACCGTTCTCTGACACAAATACCCTCATCTGTACTGTTAGCCAGGGTGGCCAGCCCCAAATAGGCTGGCAGGGATGGTGCCTGGCCCAGGCTGTCCCCCAGAGCATCCCTGGGAGGTGGCTGCAAGAAGACCAGCTGCCCCTGGCCAAAAGCACCTTCAGATTGGGCTAATAATTTGGCTTACAGTCACATTCCAGTGCCCAGCAGTGACCCCTGGCACTCTTCAATTTCCTAGCCACAAGGTCCCAAAAGTCATAAAACCCAGGCTTCATCTGCCTGAAATGAGGTGGAGAGACCAGGTTCCCTCACCCCTCAAACCCAAACTGCGGTCACTCCCGGGAACCCGTTATAATTCTGCTTTAATTGTTGTGAGAGCTTTCCAGAGGCAGCGCTGACACTGATTTGGATTCAAACCTCTCTCTCTCGCTTCATCTCAGGGTGCTGCAGAAGTGGCGTCCGCGAGACCAACATTTATAGTATTCCTCCGAGGGGTGAAATGTACCTACTGTAAAATACGCTCAGTTAATTCTGGTGCATCATTTGCAGGAGAGCCGCGTGGGGATCAGCGTGGGACGTACAGATTTAGATCATTTCGCTCGAGTCAGGTGGTGCCTTGCTCCCAATTCCTGGCAAGTTAATTCTTACCTGGGATAATTATGTCTCTCTTCAATCTAGCCCAGCTTAACCCTTCGTATCCCACGCACACGCTAGGAGCACGCCTGTGGCGATGGAGATGCTGATTTGGGGGGCATTTGTGCCCATTGCTGGCCTCTGCTATGGATTTCCTCGATGACCTTGGGCAATACAATTAATTAATTCAGCTTGCTTGCTCCTTGACACTCTCTGACGGGTAAAAGCTGCCCAGTATCTAAATTACACACTCCTGAGGAATGATCTATCTGTTTAAGGCAGACGTGCCACTTTATATCTGGTTTCTGAGGAAATCGGCCCCGTCGCCACTGCTGAAGCCCCACTCCCTCCAGAACTGGGTCTTCTGAAACGTGCTGCAACATCGTGTTGATGCACATCTGGCTCCTCCTGCGCAAGAATTACAAATAAATAAAAGAGGGACAGGGTTTGACCTCATCTTGGAGCTCCTCTTCAAGGAGGGAGCAAAGGAGTACTTGCCAAGCTCTTCCCATTCCTGTTGAGCCATGGTGCCACATGCCAGAGCAGGTGACATGAGTTGTGCTCTGTGTGGGCATGAGCTGAAGCCGAGCTGGGATTTTCACATGCGGAAATATAGGTTTTACAGCCTGAGCCCCATCCTTCATCAAATCATCCCCCCTTGATCCCACCGACTTTGGCAGGTTCTGCCCAGAAGCCGGGGAGAGCATCGCCAGGTTTCCCGGCCTCTTACGCAACTGCCGTACTCCAGTGTCTTTTTCTGTAGCCGAGACAAAAGAAATAACATCTTGGATTGCAATAACCAATAAATTATTCTTGAAATGCCATAATTGCTCAGCTGCAGCTGCAAGAGCAACTAAGTACAGAACTTTAATAAAATATTATCGTTCAAATCAATTTGCTGCGAGTCTGCCTTGTTTTCTGCGTGGGGTGCTAAGCAGCAGATAGTAAATACTGATCGCTGCTTAGAGAGACAGATAGCAAGATAAACCTGCAACCTGATTTTTGCCATCCATACCTTTTTTTTTCTGAGCTGTCTGAGCAATGACAGGGGCCGGATTCTGCTCCACATCTGCAGAGTTGCACTTGTTTCCATTCCAAAGGCATGGGAACGGCAGCTATTGCATGTATAGGTTTACAAAGTAGCTTAGGCACTTAAGCAGATGATCATCTAGAGAGATTTACAAGTGCTGACTTTTACAGGGGGAAAAGGGAAGGGAAGTGCCCACCTCCCATCAGGGTGAAAAATAAATACAAATAAATCCAAAGCAACGGTGCAATTGGGAGCTGTGGTAACAAGTTCCAAAAATGACCGCATCTGGACTATTCTGGTTCAAAAACTATTGAAGTCAATGAATTTTACTCTGGATTTACAATGGTATTAACTGAGATCAGAATCCAGCCCTATAACTTTACTATTACTTCTAATCCCGGTGTCTCTGATCTTGCAGAGATATTTGCTAACTGCTGAGCATCTTGCTTTATTGACACTGAAATAACACACCCGTGCCCTACTATTGTTAAACTCAGCTGGTTTTAAAAACCCATCATACTGTTTGTCATGACTGACCTTAACAAACTGGCCTGCTGTCCTTGGATCTCTGGGCAAGAAAGTTGTCAAATGCCCCCTTTTTTGTAGCGTTCCACCACCACCAAAAAAAAAAAAAAAGAGGAGAAAAAATCAATTTCAATCAACATGGAGTGTAATATTATCAAATGTCAGATGCTGAGGCCATGTGCTTTGAAAATTATCCTTGACAGCTTCTTGTCGACTTAATTAAGTGCTCAAAAAAAAAAAAAAGA
>VUYV01000015.1:7472243-7520067 GCA_008711295.1 Anarhynchus alexandrinus | reverse complement strand
ATGCTGGAGTAATGTGGGAGGATGCTGGAGCAATGTTGGGGGATGCTGGAGCAATGCAGGAGGATGCTGGAGCAATGCAGAAGGATGCTGGAGCCATGTGGGAGGTTGCTGGAGCAAAGTTGGGGGATGCTGGAGCAATGCGGAAGGATGGTGGAGCCATGTGGGGTAATGCTGGAGCAATGTTGAGGGATGCTGGAGCAATGCGGGGAGGTTGCTGGAGCAATGTGGGAGGACGCTGGAGCAATGTGGGGGAACAGATGTTCAGATCCCCATCCTGCCCCAGCCTGAGTTTGCGGCAGTCAGCTGGATGATCTGCCCAAGGCTTTCCCACACTGCACATCTCTTTCCATGCCTATCAGAGGGAGCAGAAAGGATGACTTTTTCCGGAGAGGGTTTTTACATTGACTAGAAAATGCTCTGAGTAAGAGATAGTGGTATTTTCATTATCGCTATCCATCCATTTTGAAAGATTTTATTTCCTTAAGATGAGGAAGATACATTGCAGGCAGCTCATCACTTCAAGGGCCAACAGTTTATTTCTGTTCACACCAACTAGAGACCCTCCATGAACCTTCCCTCTGTCCTAACTTTCGATAGCTGCTCAGGCAGGACCACGTTTCCCATACCCTCTGTACAGCGCAGGGTGCTCAGGATGATCAACAAGGTGTACTGTGCCATGATTTTCCTCCAGGGACCTGTTTGGGAAAAACGGGAAAAATCTGAGGATCAGGTTTTGAAATCTAAACTAATTTCTGCAGGTTTCTACAGAGGGCTAAAACAGCTTATTCAGCATTTCTCATAGAATCATAGAATGGTTTAGGTTGGAAAGGACCTTGAAGATCATCCAGTTCCAACCCCCCTGCCATAGGCAGGGACACCTCCCACTAGACCAGGTTGCCCAAGGCCACGTCCAGCCTGGCCTTGAACACCTCCAGGGATGGGGCCTCAACAACCTCTCTGGGCAACCTGTTCTGGTGCCTCACCACCCTCAAAGTGAAAAACTTCTTCCTAATGTTCAATCTAAACCTGTCCTCTTCCAGTTTAAAGCCATTCCCCCTCATCCTATCTCTACATGCCCCAGTAAAAAGTCCTTCCCCAGCTCTCCTGTAGGCCCCCTTTAGGGACTGGAAGGCCGCAATAAGATCTCCCCGGAGCCTTCTCTTCTCCAGGCTGAACAGCCCCAACTCTTTCAGCCTCTCCTCATAGGAGAGGTTCTCCAGCCCTCGTTCTGTGTCTTTCAGCACCAGAAAAAGGGTAGAAGATTACAATTAAAAATAAATAAATTAAGGAAAAATAAACTAAAATATTTTATTTTGCTGTCTTCCAGCTTCATCAAAAATGAAAGACACTGAGGGTAGCAGACAATTTCTTAGCTCAAAGTAAAAGCCATATTGGAATCACCATATACATAATCTGAGAAGTGATGACCAGCTCTGAACTCACCACCCGCAGGTCTGACCCTGTTAATGTTTCAGCCTCACTCATTGACAGGAAATGCCCATTGCTCAACCCTGTCACCGGGGACTTCTGCAGAGGCTGCAGGAACCCAGTTCTTCTCTGGGTCAAACTGATCACCTCCATCTACAGCTCTGCAGCGCTGTCCTCCCTCTGGGAATGGGCTATTGAAGTGCAAATGGGTCTAAACTAGCCATGAATAAATTTAGGCTGGAAATTAGAAGAAGGTTTCTAATTATCAGAGCTGTGAATAACTGAAATAGCCTCCTTTTAGAAGTGGAGGAGGGAAAGAACCAACCAACCAACCAGATCAACAATGGCGTTGGTGGTTGTGAGCGTTTTGGCAGGAGCCGCTGCCGTAACTGACAGAGCAAAAATTTCCTGTTTGCCAGTAGTAGAAACGGTATGTCTTCTTCTACACTTCCATGTGCCTTCAGATACACTCTGTAGCAATAATTAAGTCCTCGATCAACACCCTGACCTCTCTCAAAGTTATTTTTTCAGGGTAAAACTTCTATTAGTGCGGATTTGGGGCTTCTGGGTTCTAGCCTTTATTAACTTCCATGGTTTCAGACTCAGGTGGAGAGAGAGAGAGGGAGACAGGGTAAGGAGAATGCTTGTCTCTGTTCTCGTTTTCCCTCTCTTTTGTTCGCATGTTTGCTCTCTTTTTCCCTTCCTATCGATGGGTATTCCACTCCTGCATAAAGGAACTGTTTCACAGTACGATGGAAAGTGCTTTGGTGAAATTCGTGGTAATGCTCAGCCGTCCAAATGCCGGAGTGATTCCAAATGTCGGAGTAATTCCAAATGCCGGAGTAATTCCAAATGCCGGAGTAATTTCAACATTCCAGCTCTTGTTACAGGCACAAGTCTGCACAAGTCAACCGCTTTTATAGCCAAATCAAATACCTCAACTAAAGAAAAAAAAACAATTACTCTTGACAGGTCTGAGAGACATCGGTTTGCTCCTTTGACCATGGCTTTGGATCACGTCTTCTCTGCATTGTATGAAGACCTAAAGGAGTTTAAATAGCCCACAGACCCTCTACTACCTGGGCACCACAGCACTAAGAGAAAAGAAACACACACGTGTATGGAGGTACGCATTTAGACATGCAACGTATGTGTGTACACACCACACATGTACACACACACGTACACACACACACACGAACAAGGACCTGCTGCCTTGTGGGAGAGTCTGGCTGAGGTCAAGGAAGCAGGTTTGGGCCCGAGATCTGGCACTGCCCGGATTTCCCACCACCAAAACTGCTGCGAGAAATATTCATAGACACAGGCGTGAATCCAGATCAAAAATCCAAATTTTTCAAGTGTCACGCTTCTTTGTACCGCAGCAACGGGAATATTTCTCTTAAGCAGGTTGCTTTCCTCCCTTCGAGCCCTCCCCCCGCTGAAAGCTGTTGAATTGCCCTTTTTTTTTTTTTTTTTTTCTTTCCTTTGCTCGTTCCTATAGCAAGAGTGGAATTGATTTTTGATACTATCCATTTTGTTTGTCACAGAGCGTCTTCCACTTCCCTCTGCACGTTGCTGAAATATCACCCACAAATGATTATTCCTATCACCGCGGCCGCCGCTTAGCCCGGGGCAGGGAATTCTCCCGCAGCCAAAAGTGGCCGCGTAATTGAAGGCAGAAAAACACCGGTACCTGTAGCCTGAAAATGCTAATAAACTACCAGAGGTCCCAGGAAAGTTAAATATTGGGAGGGATGTCAAAGCCGCGGTGTGATTAGTGGAACTGAACGACAAAGAGCACCTGCCTAAGGCGCCGGCACGGGGAGGATCAGTCTCCCTCTGTCATCCAAACGTGCCATCCGCCTCCCGGGATGGGGCTGCCACCACGGCTGTGCTTACAGGGAGGCAGTCAGAGCATGCTCGAAGAGACACAGAGCTTGATTTTTCTGGATTTGGGGGCTTAAGATAGTTACGTTGGTGCTATAAAGGATCCCAAGCTTTCCGCTGCATGGAATAACTTACCTTCTGCTCGGTGTCGGGATTTCGGTGACAGGCTTACACACGCGTCTCATTTCCATACCCGCTGTTTAACAATTACATCTGTTTTTTGGTCATTCAGGTTTTACTTCGCTCTGAAGATTCCCAGTGTTCTTCAGGGACACGCAAATATACACATGTACTGTGTATCTGGACAGAAAGGTGATGTATGAAAACATCATGAAACATGTTTATGCTAATTTTTTCCTAAGAGATTGCTAATTTGCTGCCTCCACAGGTAGAATTCTTCCCACGCAAACAATTCCTTATACACCTATGTGAGTGCATGCGTGTATTTACGTATATGTAGAGATGGATGTATGTAATGGCTTGTATGTCCGTGGGGATAATTTGGGGAGGATTACACACATACGCTGTACTATACCGTGTTATGTTCATTCTATTACAGGTTGTTTGACCCCCATGCAGCGCAGCAGCTCGGCTCAAGCGAAGACTGAAAGCCACTTACACTTTAATAGACAAATATTCTCAGCCCTCCCAAATCCTTTCCTATCCATTCATCATTTATGCCCTGTTTTAGCCCTGACTTGTCTCCAGCTTTGCACACAGCGCGTGTGCTTGTGCTCAGAGCTCCCTACATACACACACACATACGCGTGCATGGCTACATGCACACACAGTGTCTCTATATCATAGAACCATAGAATTGTCTAGGTTGGAAGACACCCTTGGGATCATCGAGTCCGACCATCTACCCTACTCTACAAAGTTCTCCCCTACACCATATCCCCCAACACCACATCTAAACGGCTCTTATATGTATGAACACACGTGCTGACATACGACATACACATGCACGCATCCATACATCATCGAAAAGAAGGAAGAACTCCCTCCAAGTGTTGTTTTCCCACGCAAATACGCCGCAGAATAAGCCACAGCTGATGATGGCGTTGAAGACGCAGCCCTGGGAAGAGCCCCACAAAACCCGGGCTGTGCTGCCGCCCCCTCACGCCTTGTAGCTGAGCCTGTTCCACATCAGCCGCCGCTAACCGGGGGTGGGACTTCCCCTCCCGACAAAGAGGTGGTCCGCCGGACCAGCCGCGTCTGTACAGCTGTTTGATGAGGCCGGGGTTTGAAGGCCCAGGCTGCGGGTTCGGCAACGGCTGCTGCAGAGATGCGCGACGGTAACGCTGGTGTAGGAAATCTGTGCGGGAACGATAGGGCAAGGGTGAAGGAAGGGTGCATTAATTGTGATTTCTGTACGTGCCTCCCTAGCAATTAACTCCACTTTTCCCCCAGGGAAAGAGTAAGGTCCTTTTATGTTATTTCACCGCCCTCTCTTTTCTTGCTTGCTTGATTCCTTTCTTTCCTTTAACGGAGTATCTCTAATCATTGCCTTGCGTCATTATCGTTATCTCTTATTATGATCTTTAGTTACGATGTCAAAGATGAGAAAAATGAGCTCAGTTTTCTGGCATCCTAACACATATTGATTTTAACAGCAGCTGCCACGAGACCTTCACATATGATGGATTGCTGTTAGACTGATGCAAGAAATACCCACATGAATAAAAATACTTACCAAAGAGAATAACCAGTGACTGCATAACTGCATTTAGGACACATTATCATATTGACCAGCAGCCCATGCAAGCTCAGGGAGTGATCTTAGCACATACCAATAGCCTTCAGGATAAGCGTTAAGAGATCGTGTTAAAGATCCTGTTTCAGGTACTTATGTCGACAACTATTTTTTGGCTTCCTGGGGGCTTCCTTCAGGTTGGAAAATGAAATACCCCAGTCCAAGCACAGGACACCTGCCCGCTGCCATCCCTTGCTGTTTTGAACATAGAGCCAACAGCTATGCCCTCCTGGAGGAAAAATGGAAGAAATCCCTCGGGGGGACCAATATCATGGATGAGCTCTTTGTGCCACACTCCTTTGCCCCATCCTGGAGGCACCAGCTGGCACCTGGCCATAGGACACGGTCCATCCCCATCTAATGAGGAACTGGGTAGCACCCAGCTGGTGCTGTGGGCATCAGAAGAAGTTGGCATTCACAGCAGGACATCAAGGCTGCAAAAGCGGGCAAACTTCTTTTTTATGAGTTCTTTCTCAGAGGCTTCGACCCCACGAGCCTCACATGAGTGTACTCATTGTGGTGGAGAGTCTCACCGAAGTAACCCATGGACTCATACATGAGCAAGGTGGCAA
The DNA here is from genome assembly GCA_008711295.1 of Anarhynchus alexandrinus. Lineage (NCBI taxonomy): Eukaryota > Metazoa > Chordata > Aves > Charadriiformes > Charadriidae > Anarhynchus > Anarhynchus alexandrinus. The sequence continues at coordinate 7,514,424 of VUYV01000015.1, read as the reverse complement.
CCCAAGCTTTCCCACATGGAACAAGGTCCTTGGCCCCTTGCAAGGAGCCTGTGCCCTGCAGGTTTGCTGGGCTGGTCATCAAAGCTTCTTCTTGAGAGTGTCTCTTCATGAGCTCTTTGAAAAGCCCAGCATCTGGCGTCAGTAGGGTTTTCTGCAGGCCCACCCTGGGGGAAACTTCTCTCAGTTGCATCTCATCAGCGTAGCAGCTCCCAAGTGTGTGAGCTCAAAGACCAGATTAGAAGGATGGGAACAGCAGGAGACGTTTCATTTAATTTTTTGCACCAAAGCGATTAGCAGCAAATCTTTGGATTCAACCCCTGCATCCAAAAAAGAATCCGACATCATAGAATATTTTATTGCAGGTTTTCTTTCNTTTTTTTTTTTTTTTTTCTTTCCTTTGCTCGTTCCTATAGCAAGAGTGGAATTGATTTTTGATACTATCCATTTTGTTTGTCACAGAGCGTCTTCCACTTCCCTCTGCACGTTGCTGAAATATCACCCACAATATTCCTATCNTTTTTTTTTTTTTTTTCTTTCCTTTGCTCGTTCCTATAGCAAGAGTGGAATTGATTTTTGATACTATCCATTTTGTTTGTCACAGAGCGTCTTCCACTTCCCTCTGCACGTTGCTGAAATATCACCCACAAATGATTATTCCTATCACCGCGGCCGCCGCTTAGCCCGGGGCAGGGAATTCTCCCGCAGCCAAAAGTGGCCGCGTAATTGAAGGCAGAAAAACACCGGTACCTGTAGCCTGAAAATGCTAATAAACTACCAGAGGTCCCAGGAAAGTTAAATATTGGGAGGGATGTCAAAGCCGCGGTGTGATTAGTGGAACTGAACGACAAAGAGCACCTGCCTAAGGCGCCGGCACGGGGAGGATCAGTCTCCCTCTGTCATCCAAACGTGCCATCCGCCTCCCGGGATGGGGCTGCCACCACGGCTGTGCTTACAGGGAGGCAGTCAGAGCATGCTCGAAGAGACACAGAGCTTGATTTTTCTGGATTTGGGGGCTTAAGATAGTTACGTTGGTGCTATAAAGGATCCCAAGCTTTCCGCTGCATGGAATAACTTACCTTCTGCTCGGTGTCGGGATTTCGGTGACAGGCTTACACACGCGTCTCATTTCCATACCCGCTGTTTAACAATTACATCAGTTTTTTGGTCATTCAGGTTTTACTTCGCTCTGAAGACTCCCAGTGTTCTTCAGGGACACGCAAATATACACATGTACTGTGTATCTGGACAGAAAGGTGATGTATGAAAACATCATGAAACATGTTTATGCTAATTTTTTCCTAAGAGATTGCTAATTTGCTGCCTCCACAGGTAGAATTCTTCCCATGCAAACAATTCCTTATACACCCATGTGAGTGCATGCATGTATTTACATATATGTAGAGATGGATGTATCTAATTGTTTGTATGTCCGTGGGGATAATTTAGGGAGGATTATACACATACACTGTACTATACCGTGTTATGTTCATTCTGTTACAGGTTGTTTGACCCCTATGCAGCGCAGCAGCTCGGCTTGAGCGAAGACTGAAAGCCACTTACACTTTAATAGACAAATATTCTCAGCCCTCCCAAATCCTTTCCTATCCATTCATCATTTATGCCCTGTTTTAGCCCTGACTTGTTTCCAGCTTTGCACACAGCGCGTGTGCTTGTGCTCAGAGCTCCCTACATACACACACACATACGCGTGCATGGCTACATGCACACACAGTGTCTCTATATCATAGAACCATAGAATTGTCTAGGTTGGAAGACACCCTTGGGATCATCGAGTCCGACCATCTACCCTACTCTACAAAGTTCTCCCCTACACCATATCCCCCAACACCACATCTAAACGGCTCTTATATGTATGAACACACGTGCTGACATACGACATACACATGCACGCATCCATACATCATCGAAAAGAAGGAAGAACTCCCTCCAAGTGTTGTTTTCCCACGCAAATACGCCGCAGAATAAGCCACAGCTGATGATGGCGTTGAAGACGCAGCCCTGGGAAGAGCCCCACAAAACCCGGGCTGTGCTGCCGCCCCCTCACGCCTTGTAGCTGAGCCTGTTCCACATCAGCCGCCGCTAACCGGGGGTGGGACTTCCCCTCCCGACAAAGAGGTGGTCCGCCGGACCAGCCGCGTCTGTACAGCTGTTTGATGAGGCCGGGGTTTGAAGGCCCAGGCTGCGGGTTGGGCAACGGCTGCTGCAGAGATGCGCGACGGTAACGCTGGTGTAGGAAATCTGTGCGGGAACGATAGGGCAAGGGTGAAGGAAGGGTGCATTAATTGTGATTTCTGTACGTGCCTCCCTAGCAATTAACTCCACTTTTCCCCCAGGGAAAGAGTAAGGTCCTTTTATGTTATTTCACCGCCCTCTCTTTTCTTGCTTGCTTGATTCCTTTCTTTCCTTTAACGGAGTATCTCTAATCATTGCCTTGCGTCATTATCGTTATCTCTTATTATGATCTTTAGTTACGATGTCAAAGATGAGAAAAATGAGCTCAGTTTTCTGGCATCCTAACACATATTGATTTTAACAGCAGCTGCCACGAGACCTTCACATATGATGGATTGCTGTTAGACTGATGCAAGAAATACCCACATGAATAAAAATACTTACCAAAGAGAATAACCAGTGACTGCATAACTGCATTTAGGACACATTATCATATTGACCAGCAGCCCATGCAAGCTCAGGGAGTGATCTTAGCACATACCAATAGCCTTCAGGATAAGCGTTAAGAGATCGTGTTAAAGATCCTGTTTCAGGTACTTATGTCGACAACTATTTTTTGGCTTCCTGGGGGCTTCCTTCAGGTTGGAAAATGAAATACCCCAGTCCAAGCACAGGACACCTGCCCGCTGCCAGCCCTCACTGTTTTGAACATAGAGCCAACAGCTATGCCCTCCTGGAGGAAAAATGGAAGAAATCCCTCGGGGGGACCAATATCATGGATGAGCTCTTTGTGCCACACTCCTTTGCCCCATCCTGGAGACACCAGCTGGCACCTGGCCATAGGACATGGTCCATCCCCATCTAATGAGGAACTGGGTAGCACCCAGCTGGTGCTGTGGGCATCAGAAGAAGTTGGCATTCACAGCAGGACATCAAGGCTGCAAAAGCGGGCAAACTTCTTTTTTATGAGTTCTTTCTCAGAGGCTTCGACCCCACGAGCCTCACATGAGTGTACTCATTGTGGTGGAGAGTCTCACCGAAGTAACCCATGGACTCATACATGAGCAAGGTGGCAACCCAAGCTTTCCCACATGGAACAAGGTCCTTGGCCCCTTGCAAGGAGCCTGTGCCCTGCAGGTTTGCTGGGCTGGTCATCAAAGCTTCTTCTTGAGAGTGTCTCTTCATGAGCTCTTTGAAAAGCCCAGCATCTGGCGTCAGTAGGGTTTTCTGCAGGCCCACCCTGGGGGAAACTTCTCTCAGTTGCATCTCATCAGCGTAGCAGCTCCCAAGTGTGTGAGCTCAAAGACCAGATTAGAAGGATGGGAACAGCAGGAGACGTTTCATTTAATTTTTTGCACCAAAGCGATTAGCAGCAAATCTTTGGATTCAACCCCTGCATCCAAAAAAGAATCCGACATCATAGAATATTTTATTGCAGGTTTTCTTTCCTATTCTTTTCCGCTCTATTCTGGAGGCAACCCCAGCCAATCCTCTCTGAATTTTATCTTTCTGTCTTTCAGAGGGACCTCCTGTTTCTTACGGGGAGGGGTTTGGAAATATTCCTGCTTTCTTTTCCTGTTTTCATCCATCTGCACCAGCCTGGCAACCAGCAAAAATACACATATAAAGATGTCTTAATCTTAAATATAATTAGATATAATACCTCACGCAGCGTTGTATGATTAGTAAAATATATGATCATTAGTTATTAGATTAATGTGTCTACTTGTGTAACTGAAAGCCATTTGCAGCCAGAAATGAAATAGCTCAATTTGCTGTAATTGACTTATCTCCCATAGAGATTAGTACACTTGCTGCCGGAGAAGAAGGTTTCTTCAAATGCTGAAAGCAGCTGCGTGGAGAAGCGTGTTTTCTTTGGAAAGCCCCTACCCCGCTGGAGGCAGGGACATCTGAGGCGAGGTCTGGAGGATCAGCAGAGCCGTAATTAGGGCTGCTGAAATAAGAGCTCCCGCGTTCAGAGGGAGGCGGTACGCGACGATGCCAATTTCGGGACCCTGCTGGACCTGAATGGGAGGCTGCCGTTGGGTGACCCTAAGAGATGCGACCACCTTTTCCACCCCCTCTACGCCAATCCGGTTCACGCTGGTGCAAATCAAGAACAATTTCACGGACACCGTCTACGAGCTTGGGAAAAGGCAGCAGCTACGGCCGGGTCCTTGCCCGCCCCGGCGGAGGGCTGGGAGCGGGTGGCAGCCCCGGCGCGGTAGCAAACCCTAAACTAAACGGCGGCGCTGGGCAGGGTATCTGCAATGCGGGTGCTCTCGTGCGTGCTCTCGCCGGCACAGGGAGCTCCTCCCAGGGGTGCCAACAGCAGCTCGATGGGCGAACACGCGCAGAATAGGCAATCGGGAGCACGTCTTTACTGGCTACGCGGGATTGTGCCCTTAAATTATCCGCTGACACCTCTGACATTGTGAGGTGCTGTGGGGGCCCCACAAATCTCAACTTTTGCTGCNTTATGGTTTTCTTAATTTATTTTTTTTTAGCCACAGCAACTAAGCGAACCGTTCAAATTGAAACACTGAAATGAACCAAGCTGAACAATAAACTAAAACATGCCTAGAGCAAGTTGAGCAATAAACAGGTTTTTAATTTTTTTTTTCCCCTTCCATCTCGGTGGTGTCTGCCTCTGATAGATGATGTGACAAAGGAAGAATCCTCAATAAATTCTAAATTCTGAATACTAAATCAGTGAGCAAGAGCAGACATGTGAGATGCCATCCCCGCTCACAGTGGCTTTATTGCTGCGATACCACGATGCTGCTGCCCCGCAGGGACGGGACGGAGGCGCAGACGGACGGAGGGAGATGCACCGGATCCGTCCATCTATGCGTGATGGTTTTATCCAACCTGCGCCCACCCTGAGTCCATAACCCAGGTGTGAAAGAGGCTTTTCCCACTGCGTCCTCCTGGCTGGAGTCTCAAAGGGAAAATATTATTCATAGATTTTAAGGCCAGGAGGGGATATTTTGCTCCACTCTGACCTCCATTATAACACAGGCCAGGGAATTTCATAGAGCCACTCCTGCAGCAGGAACAAAGGGGAGCGATCGGCTACTGTGTTATTTCGCCTCCTGCGAGACGTAAAAAGGCTGTGATTTCTGCTAAGGGATGGCACAGAGAAGGAGGACCTGTGAGGCAGGAACTGAAGGAAATAAAAGCCCCAAGACAAAATTATACTGAAAACATCTATGCGAAGTTAATATTGTATGCTCTTCCTCACCTTGTCAGGGGGGCAAGTGCTGTAAAATGTTCGTCCTTGCAAAAATTGCATGGTTTGGGAGACAGAAGAAATAGTTTTTTTAAAAGCATTGTCACAGTTTCGGCCTCAGAAGGACCGAAATGTGAAATAATCCAACAAGGGATGTGCTATAGTGTAAAGCAAGTTGCCGGTAGTCACACAGTGCGTGTTGAGCCCTGGGACAGGCTTGGGCTTGGGACCTCAATTTGTAGCCTGCTTTGAAGAGGGCTGAGGTGTGTTTTCCTTCTGCAGCACCTTTTATCCTCTGGCTGTCCTGCCTGAGTCAGGACGCTGCAGCTTTTCCTTCTCAGATGTGGTTCAACCTTTTCAAAAGGAACCATACATTTCTGCACAAGACATGGTCTAATATTTGGTGCAGAGTTTCAGCATAAACTTGTTTCTCACTACAGCTCAGCCTACCTGCATCGATTTATTTCCCATGTGGTTCCCTATGGAACCTGTTGGCTTCAAGAAGTTTTCACGTTCAACCAGAGAAACTCTTTGGTTTAGCTGGAGTATCACTCTGAATTATTTTCCTTTCACTAAACTTGCAGCTCAGCTTGAAGCTGACACAGGCAAATGTACATGAAGACAGCCCGGATTTGCAATTGAATCCATCAAGCTGTGCATGGCCCCGCCAAACAACCCACGGCAGAGATGAGCTCAAACTTAATAATTCAGGCATTTGGCTTCCAACCCACACTTCATCATGGTCCTGGGCTGATCAGACCTGGGGCTCTCATTTAACTCACAAAAAGTGGAGTCCTCTGAACTTCAGAGCCAAATTTTTGTCTAAACGCAGTCTGTAGATGCAAATTAATCTTTGCAATCTGCCTACGCGGGTAAACCAGAATGACTCGGTTAAGCATCACCAGGGAGTCAGTGTAGAGCCCTCAAGTTGGCTTTACATGGTTCGTTGGAGGAAAATAAGTTTAGCCCAGCTTGCAAACTAATGGACGCATTTATAAAACCCAGAGTGACAGCGAAGAATTTGGGCCTGTCTCCTCCAGGAATATTCCCATGGCGTGCACATAATGCCTTGGTGTGGTTAAAATGCACGTACAGACAATGATAAACTCAACTAGGCACCACTATAAATGTGACAAATAAGCTGCGATGCCAAATGCAGATTACCTGTAGGTACTTTCAAACTATTGCCGCCATCAGTTCTGCTGCCAGGCTGTTTTCTGAGGACAACTCAGGTATCATCAGATTTATCACCTTTTCCTCCTCACGCCGTTTCTCACAGCCAACACATCAGCAATTCACCAGTTCAGTGACCATTACCATTTATTTTTCTTTTTTTTGCTTATTCATTTCTTCTCTGAATAATTTTGCCATATCCTTTTTATCATATTTACACAACAAATATTATTGCAGTGCCCTTCTCCCACTATCTGACCATCACCATAAACCATGAAGGAAAACATCTCCTGGTCTGTGGAACACCACTTGGAAGTACAAAGTGACTCCAGGTGTTGGGGGAAGCTGGGGCACAGCAAAGTGTCCCAAAAGTCCTGCCTCATCCCGCCTTTCTCCTCAGTTGTGATATGCTCCCAAACTGACTCGGAAATATCTCTGAAAATGAACCTACCATATCCACAGGTGGTGAAACGAAAGGCAGTTCTTTTACCTGGCTGGAGGAGATGTCCTATAATAAAATGTCCGTGTGCCAGTGATGTCTAACAGCTGCCCGTGAAAACAAGGCTGTGCTGTGCTGGGTGCTGACAGGGAAACATCCCATCAAATTAAACAAGGTGAGCACGTAATTTGAAAAAGACAGTGTTTCCAGCCCTGTTTTAAGCCGAGCGCCCGGGAAAGTGGCACTGCCATAAAAGCAGATGTACGGCAGCGCGAGATACGCTTCATCCTCCTCCTGCTCCCTCCAGCCCAGGGCTACTCGAAATCAAAAGCCGCTTTTCATTTTCCTTTGGACAAGCAGGTGGTTCAGCAGAGCTGAGAGACCAGAAAGGAAAGGGGATGGAGATTTTACAACTGCGGAGCTGATATAGCCGGAGATAAAGGCGCCGCCAGCTCTGGTGCCACAATCTTTATTGCAAGGATGGTGTATATAAAAGAAGAAACACAACATGGTTTTCAGATAGATAAAGCAGAGCTTAAAAACCTGGCAGCCAGAGTAGAAATAGCTGATTTTTAACTCGTGGGTGGCAAGAAGGAGGAAGTTAACAGGAAAAAAGGCAAAAAGAGGTAATAACAAATGAATTGCATGAAATGGGCCTGCCTGGTAAAGGAGTGGGGCAGAGTGCTCCTTGTTAATCTTAATTTAAGTTAAAAGAAAAGTCCCATCACTGTAAGGAGTCCAGGTCAGTCCAAGGGGCTGGCAGCAGGCTGGAAGCAACATGCCAGGGATGGACTGTCCTCCACTTGTCCAAGGCTGGTGGAAAGAGGTGAGAAACCACCGTAATTCATCACTGCCTCGGGGACCCTCTCAGTCGTGCTGAGAAATGGGCAGTGGGTTGCCCTTTGCTCCCTGGGGTGAGGTGCGCTTCCCCAGAGTGTGTAAAGGAACACAGGAGAATTGCGAGGGAGCTGCCTGGTCCTCTGGGACTCGGTGCTTTTGCCATCTGAGATGGAAGAAATTCATTAAACTACTTGGTAGTGGCTGGCGAAGCGTGTGGGGTCTGCGGGACGCAACTCCAGTTCCTGAGCACAATACCACAGTGCACCTGTAAGTAACCGTTTGCTGTTTGTTACCTCTCATCTTCAGGATGTTTGCATGGAAAAAATCTTAATTAACAGCACTTCAGGGACCGTGACCATCCCTGGCCACTTTCCCACCCCGCAGTCCAAGAACAAAGCACATTTGTCCTTTCTCCAAGCCACGGGCAGGTGGACCTCTTCAGCCTTCTTGTCCCAGTACGGCACATTTCTGCACTCCCACACAGGCCGATGAAGGGTCTGACAGAAGATAACCTCTCCCAGATGCTCAGGAAAATATTATGAGAACAATGAAATTGAGAAGATGCTTTCTGGGATGCACCTCCCAGGTCGTGCAATCCACAGGTTAGACACATCATAAGATGGAGGTGGTGTTCAATAGCCATGGAGTGATCCTTCTTCCATGCATTCATCCGATTACTTGATGGAACTTGATGATCTTCAAGGTCCCTTCCAACCTAAACCATTCTATGATTCTATGATTCTACTTTCTTAGTCCATTTATAGTTGCTGGCTTCCAAAACCTTATCTTGCAATATGTGAAACACCTTTTTTCGCTTCTTTTAAGCCTGCTGCCTGGTAAATACGCAGGTTCTTCTAAGAAGAGAAACAGTCAACAACTATTTCCTATTCCTTTTCCTTGTGCCTTTCAAAAATACACATTTCTGTATCAGATTCTCCTTCAACTGCCTCTTTTCAGGACTACAGAACTGCAAAGGGATGATTCATTTGTCCATTCACAGGCAACTACTCCCTTTTGGGCAGACTTGCATATCTTGCCTACACTTTGACTTTTGCTCCTGTGCCATATCCGCCAGCCCAACGTGGATGACTGGCACAGTAAGACAGCTCAGATGGTGCTAGATACCTGCGATATAGAAGAATTATTCCAACCCCTAATCTGTTCAGTATTGCCTTCCCCAATATCCTTTTTAGAGACAGAGCAATCGGATTGCCACCAAAGACCACCTATTCTCATTGACTCCTCTGGAGAAGTCTCATGGGCTCTGGTCTTCTTTTCTTCTGTGTTGTAAGCAGGGTTATTGTATGGGATACACTTGTTTCTGTGCCACGAGGATAAACAAAGATATAATTCTTTCTTCTCTGTTAAATTTATATGCTCATATTTATTGCTTTTGATTTGACAGGATTAGCCTCACACTTCACAAAATTTAAAGCGTCTCCATTAGGTATAGAAATTCAAACTATCAATACAGGAATTAAGCTGCTTAATAAAATATCCATCCCTCCAGCTGTCCATTCCCCAAAGCTAGGGGTCGTCTTTCTCATCTGTGAGCTCCTCTATCCAGGATGAGGTGAGGTGCCAAATCCTCTCCTCCCCATAGGGCATCAGGGTCCCAGAGATAAAGAGCAATGAGAACTGGAAAAAGGTCTGTGCTGAGACAGAAAAGAGAGAAAGAAATAAGATTCAAGCAAGACCACTCCATGAGTGGTAAAATCAAAGACAATATCCATTTTACAGCCAGACAGAGAAGATTTTTGGTTTTTTTCAGTGGGGACAAAGAAGGGCGAGGGCAGGAGGTAAGTAGGTAAAGGTAAGGGCTGGAGTTTATCTCATCTTGCCCAAAAATAAGTTCTTACCAGAGACACCTGAATAAGGAATTCATTATCCTCAGTTCTTCCACAGGAGTTGGCACTTGCCAAGCTAAAACATATTCCCTGCCAGAGGTGAATCTCTTTATTCCTTACTTGGGCAATTATATGTTTAATATTACATAGGTACTCAAAGGCATTAGCAGAAAGATGGGGATAAGTCCGTGTCAATTCGGAAGGTGCTCCAGCCAAGAAACAAAGCAGGAAGACAGAGTTGAAGTTGAGAAGAGATATTCACCTGGAAAACTTCCGCTTTTGTTCATGAAGAGTTTCATGTCCCTCTAACTTACACAGTTTTCGTCTTCTCCCTGCAGTACCAAGGGATAATTTTTCCTACTGCTAACGTCACAGGAAGCCTTACTCTGTTGCTGCAGTGGTTATTAATAATGATACCAATAATAACCATAAAAATAACAACAAGAGAAAATACTGAAGATACAGCACTTTCATCAGACTTCCATCCATTCTTTGACTGCTCCGCTAACACTCTTCTCCCTTTTCTACATCCAAAACTATCATCTTGCATCCCTTCCAAAGATAACGAATCATGCAAAGCAAACCCAGTGCTTCCTCTCAGCGGTCACCTCCCCGGAAACACCAATCCCACTCCTCATTTCAACTAGAATAAGGAAAGCTGTGATCAACAATAAGAGCCATCCTAGAACAGGATCTGTCTGCAGTCAAGGACAGGGTGCAGCTGAAATGTAAACGAAACTGTAGGACGCACTGAGGCAGGGGAAATATAATTACCCGGGCAAAGATCCTGGACACAATGCTCCTGCACAATGCTGATACTTCTGAAATCTGAAGGGCCTTTTAGGTATCTAGTGTAATAACCGTCTTGCCTTACTGCGTCAGTCACCCACACGGATCTGGTTCAATACCTTGTGCTTGACTAAAATATTTCTTCCAAGAAGGAAGACGGGCTTTTTTCTTTTTTTTTAAGCCATCAAGAAGGCAGAAATCTACTTCTTCCCCTGATGATTATTATCCATGGCTAATTATCTTCACTGAGAAAAATGTGTATTTTTTTTCCAGTTTGAAATATTACAGCTTTAGTCGCCAGCCCTCAGTTGTTCTTACCTCTTTCCCCACTAGACCAAGGAGTCCTTTGGTACTCACTGGGGAAGGAAATACGCTCTCTCATCAATTCTCCTCTATATCTTTCTGATAAGCTGAATAGATCATGTACCTTCAGCTGTTCACAACGGGCCAGCTTTTACCCTTCCATTACTTTGAGCTCACATGCTTTAATAAAAGTGCCCTGAGGTCTTTAACCACTGTAAACAAGGTCACACAGCATAAGGACAGAGCTCTGAGGGGCAAAGCAGCTCATTAAAGGTGCCAAAACACCGCAGCAACAGTTTGCACTCTGGAATCTCAGCTCCAGCATGGTAGAGAAATCCACTGAAAGTTGCTCAATATGGAAAATCACAGAGTTTGAGGCTGGAAAGCACCACATAAAGGATGCTCACTCCATTCTTACCCTCTTTCCCAGGCCCAATGGGGGACCGCTGCTGAAAACAGACCAGATGGACCTTTCATTTGACCCAGTGTGGTTGCTCTTACATTTTCACATCATCCCACTGCACTCATCGCACTCAGTGTTGTACCTTTCTTGAGATGACACTCCCTCGCTATAACCCTCAAAGCGCATCCATTATCACATCACCACCAGCATGAGCCACCTACACTGATTCGGGAGGTGGAGGGCTCATTTCTGGCGCAGTTGGGTTCTTTAATTATTCTGAGTCCAGCTGGAAAACATCTATAAATACAGACCAGACTCTGCTGGTGTGTTGGGAGTGCGGTATAAGGTGCTAATGCTGCTAGTAATTGAGTTATGACTGGTGTGCAAGGACCTGATACTGCAAAACTTTGATCTCGTCCTCAAGTTGATGCTAGCAACGTTGCCAAAGGCAGAGCAAAGGAACAAGGCTGTAGTTTATGTTAAATCAGCTCAAACTGGCATCAGATGACTTGAATTAGTACACAAGGAGCGTATGAAACATATTCATTTTGTTAATAGAAATGCCTAGCTATATTAGCCCCTTTTTTGCTTATTATTCATAATATTTTTCTATAATACAGAAAATCAGTTTTTATTTTTAAAATGCAATCAAATTATATTTCCTATTAAAACTTTAATATCAAAACAAATTAACCAATGCTGCAGATTACACATTAGTAACGTAGTTCTGACATAATTCACGCTCCTCTCGATTCTGTTATGAACTGGCACACTGCTAAAGTGCAGCAGTTCATAACATATTCTTAAGGGGAAGAGAAATGCTTTTTTTAAGGAAAAAAAAAAAAGTGAATTAGACAAGATACTCCAATAATAACAAAAAATGGTTGGGCCAAACCTTCAGATAAAAGTACGTTGAGATGGAAACAAGCCCAAATCCTTTCCTCCTCTACCAACCTGCTGAGATTGATGAGCTCCTCTTTTTCCAGATGCAAAGGTCATAGTTTCAGAGTACAGACCACAAGACCAACAGGAAAGCTGCAAGAAGTTGCAAGTCTCAATTGCGCGGCAGTGTCCACTACTGCAGGGACCATACCTGAAGCAACTCAAGCGTGGAAAACCCTATTAAATAGGGCTAACAAGGGAGAAACAATTGAGCATGCTTTTGTGCATGGTGAAGTGACGCTTTTGCAGATAGACATAGTGCCTGAAAGCAGCGTCTGTGGCATCCCAAAAACTTTCAAGGTCACTGAGCATGATCTGTCCATCATAACCTCATCTCTTCCGTCCCTTTTGGAGGCAGATGCCAGCTCACAGCTTGCCAAACTTGGTGAAATAGTCCACCCCAGGCTGCAGTCTTGGGAGAGGCAGGTCAGCCTTGCTCTGGAAGCTGTTGAGAAAGGTTCACCTCAATTGTTCTGTCGAGTGCAGTTTACCTCAGTCTCAACATCAGGTGCCTGAAGTGGTTACCACACTGCCGTGAAGATCTTAGATGGAGGCCGGGNAAAAAAAAAAAAAAAAAAAGGCAAGAGGAACAAGAATGTTCAGAATTAAAAAACAAAGGCAAGCAGAGGGCTGCAGTAAGGGGAGGGCAGGTCAAAGGCAAACTGTGAAACCTGTTTCCAGGGGCGAAAACAAGAACAAGAGAGGTGCTTTACCTGGCAGCCAAGAGAAGACTAAATTGTCAGGCTCTGCTGATCCTCCACAAAGTCCAAAGCTTTCCAGTATCTGAAGGGGCCTACAAGAAAGCTGGAGAAGGACTTTTTACAAAGGCATGTAGTCATAGGATGAGGGGGAATGGCTTCAAATTGGAAGAGGGGAGATTCAGATGAGATATTAGGAAGAAATTCTTCCTGTGAGGGTGGTGAGCCCCTGGCGCAGGTTGCCCAAAGAAGCTGTGGCTGCCCCATCCCTGGAGGTGTTCAAGGCCAGGTTGGACAGGGCTTGGAGCAACCTGGTCTAGTGGGAGATGTCCCATGGCAGGGGGGCTGGAATGAGACGATCTTCAAGATCCCTTCCAACACAAACCATTCTATGATTCTATGAAAGTCAAGATCCGATTCTCAGCCCCTTCTTTGCTCCAAATAGATGGCCTGCATCTCCCAACCTGAACCATATGTGCTGTTAGTTACTAGTTGATGATTGTGATGCTAATTAAAACATACTAAGAGACACACTATAAACATGCACAGCACATGAAGGAAATTAGCCAAGTGAGCTTGTCGCTTTCATTGTGCTTTTATTATGATGCTCCTCGGATGATGTTTTTAAATGAATTTTGAATAGTTTTCTTAATTTGTTTTATTCTGCTTCATGGTAACAAAACTGCCAGAGCCCCACAGGAATGATTCGGAGAAGTGCAATATTATTGGAACATGTCTCCTGGTTTTCTTACTGCTTACTTATAATTAAGCTTTATTGAGGTGTAAAATGAATAACAATTTAAAAAAAAAAATGTTTATTGGTCCAGGTGCAAATTCACAGATACTCCAGAAAACTTCCTTTTCCATGACCTCAAAGAAACATTGCTGGTTTCTACCAACTCCCATCGGTTTCTACTAAGGCACTAAGTCACCAACCTGCTCAGCCGTATACCCCAGCGGGACATCTCTTCAGAGCCACTTACCGTTGCTCGCTGTACACAGATGAGCGGAGAGAGTATTGCTGGTTTTCTGCATGGAAGTGAGCACACACATTAGCTGCAGCTGCTCCCTGTAGCACAAAGAGCTGGGTACCAAACCTCACCTTTCCCTGCCCTTGGTGGGGATCGGGACCCTACTATGAAAAGCAAAGTCGGAACCGATACCTTGCCTATTGCTGTATTTGTTCCTTTAGGGGACTGTCGTGGTGCAGAAATGTCTCACAGACATAATTGTAATCAGACAGTAAGGTCTAACGAGTAGAAGGAGAAGGAAGAAAACACAGAAAAAGGTAGTAGAGCTACCCAAAGCGAGAAGGTTCGCATAGACCCCGATTTAGCCTGGTTTTAGATGTTAAGTGGGACCGGTTGTGGTCATACCTCCAACACCACCCTTAGTGCATCACTGGTTCAGGCTCTGCCTTCCCACTCTTGGCCATTGGTAGTCTTTCGATTGGGGAATATTTAGCTGCACCCTTTACAGAGATGGCTGCTTTTGTTGTTGTTGGGTTTTTTTTGGTTTGGGGTTGGTTGTTTGTTTTTTGCGGGTTTCTTTAAGAAAGCTTTTCTTGGCAGGCAAATAAAGCATGTCTGCACCTTCAAGTGGATTTCCCAACTTGTAGCGTAGCTCAAAGCTAAATCCCACAGTGGTCAGCAGGCCTTCTGGTCAATCTGGGATTTTAGCACTCACGGCATCCATTTTAGCACCGTGCTGCTCCCCCAGAATACAGCACTAATGGATTACTGTGCATTACGTCCCTCATTACTGCTTAAATATTTATCAGAACATTATGTATTTAGTGGCTGGGGGAAAGAGACAATCCCGCATTTCGCCATGCAAAAGGGTTAATTACAGAGTGGATAAATCTCCGTGACTTAAAAAAATTGATAAAAAAGATATGGAGATTAACAGGAGAATGTGTTATTTACAGCTAAATCAACAATCGGCTGCATAATCCCGATCTAGGATTTGCCCATAGGAAAAACTATTAAAGTCAATATTTTATATCCATGGTCTACATTTATACAGCAGCAAAACAGAGAAGGCTGGGATTTTACTATCTGGAAACAAACCAACAGAGCTGGTTGCTCATCTGAGGCAGCTTCCTAGCCTGGAGCTACTGTCCTTGGAAGTATTTGGAGGACTTTGTTAAGAGTGGATTCGCTGTGGCCACAACCTGACAGCGTCTGAGGCACTCATATCTCCACCTCGCCCAACTATCAGTGGGCCTCTCTCCATCTTTTTCAACACTGTGGCTCCTGAGTTTTTAAACGTGTTTTTTTCAGTCTACACATCGATAAAAACCAAGCTAGCAAGATGTTTCCACAGGGCTCTATCATACCTGTGCTATCTAGCACTGCTGGAGACATACACAGGAACACAGGCTAGAAGAAGTAGTGAGAAACCAACGTCTAACACAAAACAAAGCAGCCTCTGTTTGAGCTTCAGCAGGAAATAATACCCTGATGCTAACCTGTAGCCCACTGCCATCACCTCCCTCACTGCAGTGGTCCACATGTTACACACATGTAACGCACACATCACCGTAATGACAGGCTTATGTATAATTGAAAGCCTTATTTAAGTTTGGGGTTTTAGCAGACAAAAGACACCAGAAAACCCAGTTGTTCATGGAATTCAGCCAATGTTTGTCTCATAAAATAAGTTCTTAAGGTAACTTATACTGGCACTGTGAAATATTGTTCATTATAACGGAGCAGCTGAGATAATGTTGTTTTCTAATTTCCCTTTCTCAGTCAGAAATTAAATAAAAAGTCATGTCTAAATTACAATACTGGATTGAACGCAGACAAGGACCCCATGCGGGGAGCTTATGATATATCCTTCCCACGTTTTATAGCCATTAAAAAAGATTATAGGATTTTTTTTTCCTTTTCTTTTAGGCCATTTACATTTGTTCTGAACTCTCACTGTGTTTTATTTGAAGCTCTTAAAAGTGCCAATGTACATAATAAGTCAATCAAGAAGTTAAATTAAGAAAAAAAACAAAAACATATTGACTTGTCTATACCAAACATGCACTTGGAAATCTGAACTCTGCCACCTAATGACTTACTGACTTTGCAGTAAATATCACTGAGCAAGGGTGGATGGGTTGTTCTGTAGAAGGAAGGACATTTATAATCCAATTAAGAGGTCTTCTAATATATCGTAGCACAACCCCAATAGTGCGGTGCTCTGAGGTCTTGCCCACCAATGCAGACATTAACATCTGCAGAAACGCTCTGTGGGGGCTGGACTCCATCTAACAAAGGTTCCCAGCTTCAAAAAACCTTCCCTTGCTGCTACTTGTCTCTGTTACGCCTGGTTTGCCCATGCCCATAGGGTCGCAGAGGAGCCCACCACCTTGCCAAATGCCTCCGCCATCCCACTAACTTCTCCGTTACCCTTCATCTGCTGTCTCCCTGCTTCCCCAGACCCCGAACTATGGCTGCGTAGGGCTAAGCCCTAGCAATTTAGTCTGCATGGTTTCTTAGCTGCTTTCTCAGTCATCTGTTAGCCACCCACCATCCTGTGCCCGGCATTTCCCTACCCCTTTGCTCTCCTCCCCACACCCGTTGCCATCTCCTTCTGGGAGGACATGCTACTCCTTTCCTCCCAGATGTATTGAGCCAGTCAAGGCCATCTTCTGCCATCATTGTTTTGAGTCCGTAAAAGATTTTGGACACTGCAGAAGTTGCTTCTTCCTTTTTAAGCACGCAGATTTGCTCTTTTTCTACAACTTTTCAAAACCAAACCTCTTCTCTCAGTCCCAGTTTCAAGAGCATTTCAAATATCCTTCTTCACTCTAGCAGCCCACCTCAGAGCTGGTGGCACCAAAGGAGCTTGAGGCAGGCTTCCCATGAGGCTTCATTAGCTGGAGGTGGGATTTATCTCACTTTCACACCTGAATGGCATCCCAGGCCAGACCGCTCAGCTGGGCTCTCTTGCAGTCAGTAAAGGGGAAGAGGCAACTCCAGAGGCAGATTTACCCAACCAAATTGAATCACCCACCTTAAAAACAAATAACCTTCCCTCTGAAAGCACCTCTTTCTTTCCATTGGTTAAGAAGGTACCTGAGGCTGTCAGCTTAGCCTTGCCTATCTGGCTTCAGAAATGTGAGCACCTGGCCTAAGTTTTCCAATATAAGGTGAAGACACTCTACTGTTGGAAGTGCGACTTCTTGGATCGACCGTACAATGTGGTAGCTGCACAAAGCTCTCAGAACGTTTTGCTTCAGCAAGGGCAAGGCATTGGGAAAGTTCTTGTTAAAGTCATTACGTTGGCCCCTTACTGATGGCTCACATCAGAAACCTGATGTTTTCGCTGGAAATTAACACCTTTTGCTTCCTATAGCTTACCTATCCTTGTGAAGCGATTGCCATGTTTCACTCCAGAAGTGGCTGCATTCCAGTGGAAGGTGAAGTGTTCGTGCATGCGGATTCCTGGACCTTGTTCAATAAACATAAAACTTTAATATTGTATTTGGATTGCTGCAAATGGAAGGTGCTGTGTTACCCTAATGCAATTTCTGGGAACATAAGCCCACTCTATACCTCGGGGCTCAATTAATTAAGGAACATTAAATACAGTATAAGGTCTTCCTCCCAGCAGTACAAACACCTGCACTTCATTGTACAACTTGTGCCTCTCCTAATAGCTACACAGACAGCTAAGGCCTCATCCAAAACCTATTAAAGTCCGTGGAAAGATTCCCATTTACTTCAGTGTGGCTTAGATCAGACACCAAGGCGACATTGTGAGGATAATCAACCTGGAAAGTAAATCACAACTAATTTGCAACTGGGAAAACTTGGAATGAGTAAATCAGTTGAGCTCCAAGCCCTAGACGTTGAATGTCTCGGTATAGTGTGAACAAACGATAGTAAAGGACTTTACGATGAAATTGTGGTAAGACTGCACTCCAGAGAGGTTTTTCCTGTCTCTCACTGAAACACGATGGTCCCTAGCTCCAATACTGTTTAGTTTTGTTATTCTAAGCAGAAGATGCCTCAGTCTGCAAAGGAGGTTTTTATGCTAATCCTTCGTAAACACACAGCTTTTCAGTTCCCTAATTCCCCTGTCAACAGGTTTCAGTACACAGTGACAGTAGGAAAGATGAACTAACCTTTGTTTTAAAAGAACATCAGACAAGCCAATGAGTTATCTGGTCATCACAACAAAAAATTACTGTCTGTATCTGATTAAAAGGTCGAGGAATGACTAGGGTGGTACCAAAAGTGAGATCAATTCATTTTCTCTAGACTAGTCCCCCACAGTACTGAGCTGAGACGATACAACATACAGTGGACTATAACCAAATACTTTGCCCAAATTAATTCCTTGAGTCTTGTTCTTTAGCTCTTTTCCACTAAATGAAAGCTATGAAACCAGCAAAAGCTTTAGATCACATTTTTTTCTCAAGGAAAACCCGTATATCAAAGAATCAAACCAGCAAGCACGTGAATCTGGAGTCAGCTTCAGATGAAGGCACGTAGATGTAGACTGTGTGTCTACATCTCAGCTAGGTATCCAGGCTCCCACTGTAGCCCATGAGACCATGTGGAGAGCACTTCAGCTCACCCAAGAGCAGACCCCTCCAATGCTCAGCCAAATACACACTCCAATGATTGTATTGACAGCGACGAGGGTGCAGACACCCAGGTCGTATATGGATACCTACACATAGGGGTCTTTATCTGGGCACAGTCTCACCTCTGGTTCGCCCTATATGGTGCTTGACCAGGACAAAGCATGTTCGACTTCACGGCACCAATATATTTCAAACTGAATATGGGTCTCAGTAAGCAGCTGCCATATTTTTCAGCAGCCCATAGCCTCACTCAGATTATTTGGTGTATATGGCATTTGGCTTTGCAAAGAGATGCTTTGCACCTCCTGCGTTCACGCAGCAGCCTCCAACTGCAGCTGAGGACCTGGCCAAGAGGTACACTCCTGTAGAAACAAGAAGAAATGTCTGTTCTTAATAAATGTAGTTATATATGATGGCTTAATTCAGTCTTCTCACTATCATCTCCAAGACTTATGTCTGTAACTGGCACAAGAAATATAGTAAAACAATTTTCATGCAATGTCACCCTGGTATTCACATAAGGTACTTAAAACACTGGAATTAGAGGGTAAAAGTATCTGATAATCTCCAGCAGCCTTAAGGAGAAATGTCAAATATGGACATTTTCTACCTTACAGAATGTCTTAATAAAAGAAGAGAATGGACACGAGAATTTTAATTCAGTTGAGCTATTCCTGTAATCTGTGGTTGGAATACACCCTAAGTTTTGAGGGAAATTGTATTATTTCTCCAAGAAAGCAGCTATGAAATACAGATTCCTATTGCTCCCCAGTGGCACAAACTTAAGAAGTCAAAATTGGAGCTAAAACAGGAAACAAACGTCCTAGACACACGGTGAAATGGAGCAACGCAGGGTAGGAGGCTGTGTAAAACATTTAGCTCTGTGACCTTCCATCTCATTTATTTCAGTCCTACAAAATTAACTCTGCTCCTACTGAACTGAACCAGAGCTTAAAAGAAGGGAACAATTCTCACACGTCTGTTTCGGTCACCACCATTTCCAGCTTTTGGTCTGATAAAGCTGGAAGAAACCAAGTCATATGAGATACTCCATCCAGGTTCAAAGTGGTCACCTGAGGAGCAGGTCACATCCTCGGTGGATGCAGCCAGTTGCCAGACCACAGGAGAAGGCTTCCTTAGTGCTTTATTGGTTGCAAAACACTATGTTTTGCTCTGTTGGGAAAACAAACCCTTCACCCAACAGCACAGAGGCTGCTCTAATAGACCCGTGCCTCTGAGTGTGAGGGAAAGGATCACACAGAGCAAACCCTCCAAAAAATTGCAGTACACTTGGGACACTCTTTTGGAGCCAGTTCATTACACGCCGCTGCAGGAGTTTAGCCTGGAAAGAGGAGAAACCAGCCTGTCCGTCCCCGTTCCCTTCTCCGCTCCGCCTCTCCTCCTCCCTACCATCTCTGCCTTCCTTAATTATGTTTTATTTCTTTGCCTATGCGTCATTTTGATAAGTGCCATAAAAATCCATGCGCAGGGAATCTTGCAGTTAATATGTGGAACCAGGGCACTGTGAAACTAGCTTGGCCTTCCCTCGCTTTGCGTATGCAATGATTGTGTGTGTGATCTCCCTACTGGCACCTGGAATTGGCTTGGATCCTTAGAAAAATACTAGAAAATTTCAATAAATAGAACCTATTAAGATATTTCTAGTCGGTAGCTGAATCAACCTCTACAGAAGAGAACCACTGAGAAAAAAAACAAGATGAAGTTTTCTGCATATTCCAGCCTTTTTTTAAAGGCAAAATCTGAACCAAATGACTCATTCCAACATTGCATTCTCACTAAGATATTTAATACTGAAGAAAACTACTTCTGTTATCCTTGTCCTTCTACAGGGAGAAAGCGATACCTCATAGAGACAGAAGTGTTCATGGCTGGAGTAGCCATGCACGGGAGAGATGATCTCTGCGGACAACACATCTGTATCTCAGCGAGAGCACCAGGGCCATGACTCCTTGGTAATCCTCTCTCTTCTGTATATGCACAGGTGACAAAAAAATAAAAGCAGGACCCTGAGATCCCATGAGTTGTGTGGGTATCAGAGATGGTCCATCACCGAGAAGATTTTCACCGCTTAAATACCCATGTCAACCTGACAAGCTACCAAGACCCAAACGACCAAAACAGAGACATTTCTTTCTTTCTTTCTTTCTTTACAGTATGTTCCAATATATCTTTTAATTTCAGCGTCTTAAATTTCCCTGTGTGTCAAACCAAGCTTTGCTTTTTTGTGTTGATTATTGCTTGCTCAGATTGCTCAGCCTCTTCTATATGGGAGCCATCTGCTGTTTATAAAGCTCTCTTACAGTCAAGTTTCCTGTAAAATACAACAGCTTTATTGGTCTTTTTGCAATTTTTCAGAGGCCACTTCTGATTGCGATCCTTTAGTTTTGTTTCGAGGTGGTTTTGCATTAAAAATAAAGTCATTCAATTTTCCATGGACAGTTAGAATCACTTTTGCTGGAGGGAATATAAAAAACTCCATAATCATAAAAGTTTTTGTCAGTCTCTAAAAACAGGAATAACCTGGTGGCTATTTTGAATAGACACAGAGAATTAGACACTTTGAACAGACACAATGAATATCACAGTTAGTTAGAAAAATGTTATTGGTTGGGGTTTTTTTAAGGGAAGATACTGACTAAAGGGAAGAAAATTAGCCAAAGACTAAACTTGATTAAATCAAATATTTTCACTAGGAACGGAGGAAAAAAATCAGCTCTGAGATGAAAAGCTTTTGTCTTACATTTTATAAACTTTACAGCATCTCTGAGGAAAATATTTCTGCACTCATGCTTTTTACCCAAGTAGAAACATTTCCTATGAAAAGTTTTGTTGAAACTAGTCCTAGTAAAAACTGGTCTGTGTCGGGTACTAACTTTATCTCCCAGGCACCTGCTTTAAGACCAAGAAATAAAGCTCATTTCCTTCTCAGCACTAAGGTACCTGTCCTTTCTTCAGAAAACACCAAGTAATTCAGTAATAATTACGTTTTAAAAAGTGCTGCCAAAAGTGCAGGCACCTGGAGGCAAAGCCGCGTCTTTAAGGGAATGATATAAATGCATATATTGATACATAAAAATAACTACAACAGATCTAACTGCACCAATATTTAACTAGTTTGCATGCACTTTTCAGCTATAAACACCACCCTTGCCTTATCATGTTTAAATCTGTCACGGATGTCAGATATTGCCTTCTTAAGTGGACTCAACTGTATTACAGGCTTCTGCGGTAATGCTGGGCTGAAGAGTATCTCCATTTTATGTTCTTAAATATTCATAAGAAGCTTTGCAACATTAATATCTTAGAAGGCTTACAAGAACACTTAAATAATGTGTCTTACCTCCCTTCGCCCCTCCCAAAATGTCCCAGTCTTTTCCAATTTGTGTAATGCATTGAGCCATTTTAATAATTGTTTGGGGATTTGTTCCGTGGTTCTGCAGTTTGCTCATAGCCAGTGTAATTACTATCTCCGCTGGTCTTATCGTGTGCTAATCCTGCTTGTTTTACCAGCAGAGGAGACAAGATTTGAGAGCATAAGCATGAGGCGGGGGGTTTTGCCCTGGAATTACACCCTGTGAGCCCCCCACTGCCTCATGTCTGCGTAAGAAATAAAAATAAGACCTTACTTCATCTGGAATATAACAGAGACATTTCAGAATTGCCTAGGTTGGAAGAGGCCCTTGGGATCATCGAGTCCAACCATCTACCCTACTCTACAAAGTTCTCCCCTACACCATATCCCCCAACACCACATCTAAACGGCTCTTAAACACATCCAGGGATGGTGACTCAACCCCCTCCCTGGGCAGCCTATTCCAATGCCCGACCACTCATCCTGTGAAAAATTCTTTCCTAATGTTCAGTCTAAATCTACCCTGTTGGAGCTTGAAGCCATTCCCTCTTGTTCTGTCATTAATTACCTCTGAGAAGAGACCGGCACCATATCTTTAATATGAGACAGGTGAAAGAAATTGGCTTTCTCGTAATTGTAAAGAAAGTTACGGATTGTGGAAGTTTAGCCAAATTCATATAAAATATTTTTTTATTTACCCTTTATTTAATCTAGCTGCTTTAAAGGATTTTTATGAGGTCATTATGGATAATAAAGGTATGTACAAGCTTGTGCGTGTGCACAGACCATCTGATGCACACGGAAGTCATAACCCCGTAACAAATCCTGCACCAGAGAAGGTCTCCATGTATTGCAGTTTGCTTTGAGATTCGGCATTAACAGAACTTTTCCCAACTATGTAACTGAATTCCCAGCTGTGGAGTGAGAACAACCCCCTGAAGTTTTCTATGCATGCTTCTAGGAAAATAGTAATTATGTGGGAGAAATACTTAAGCTATTGTTTTTAATGGATTCTACCTTATTTTCCTGACAATCTTGGCTGTCTTCTGCATAAAAAAAACCTTGCTCCCACAAATTCAGCATTGCACATGTGTACATTTCCTGTACTATTCTAGCCAAATCTTCCTCTGAGCTTTCAAAATTAAGCACGAGGGCTATTTGCCGAACACATCATGGCCTGAGTTTGCCATGATGAGCTTATAGGATGTTAAGACCCACTCTCTACTTCTGCTCGCTGATGTTACCAATCTGCTTCCCGCCAAGGGGCAATATTTCAATGAAAAGCAATACAGAGAATATTTTCATCACAATTTTATCATCGTGCTGGTGTTCCAGGGAGCCCTCTCTCTCATTCAGCTATGAGCAGCAAATAACCCCGGCGAGCCGATGTACATGAATGTGCCTCATTCCCTTATCTCTGCTTCTTGGTGGTGTTTAGATAAATGTCACTCAAGGCTACCATTTGCAATCCAGGCTCTCGCTCTGCTTATCCAGACCAGCATGAAAATGCTCCGTGCCTGCAATGGGATGGTGTAGATATAGGGGGATTGAGGGGATGGACTGAGGGAATGGCTTGGAAGCAGTAAATATTGGGCTTGAAAAGGATTGGAGATGAGTTATGGGGCAAAGTTGATCATTCCCTGCTTTTGGTAGTTTCTGTTGATTGGGATGTGCGCTTCGGCCAGCTCTACTCAGCGTGGTTTGGATCAGGATGGCAGAAGGTTCACCAGATGTAAGTTAGAAGCAGAGGGTGCTGCAGAGCACTTCACAGCAGGGCAAGACTGGGGTCAAGCTGGATCACACATCCAGCATCCCAGGGGACATCTCAGAAATGTTGTGGGTGCCCCATGGGACAAGCAGAACTCATCTGCCTTCAGGACCCCACAGACACTAAATGCACTTTAAACATGAGATGGTCGGGCAGTGTCAATCAGAAGGCACCGCAATGGAGATGATTCACTCTTGCAAAGCAGCAGCCCTCAATAGCATGAGAAAGCAAACCCCATCCTCACCTGAGATGCATTTTTTATTGCAAGTCAGAAAAGAAGGACTGTCATGGTTTCAGCTGCGATAGCGTTGACTTTCTGACTAGCAGCTGGTATAGTGCTATATTTTGGACCTGGGATGAGAAGTAGCGTTGACAGCGCTCTGGTGGTTTGGGTTGTTGCTAAGCAGTCAAGGACATTTCTGCTTCTCACCCCACCCCACCAGTGAGCAGGCTGAGGGGCACAAGGATTTGGGAGGGCACACAGCTGGGACAGCCGACCCCAACTGATCAAAGGGACATTCCATACCATGCGATGTCATGCTCAGTATATAAAGCTGGGGGAAGAAGAAGAAAGGGGAGGGATGTTCGGAACAATGGTGTTTGTCTTCCCAAGTGACCGCTACGTGTGATGGAGCCCTGCTTTCCTGGGATGGCTGAACACCCGCCTGCCGATGGGAAGGACTGTATGAATTCCTTGTTTTGCTTTGTTTGTGTGTGCGACTTTTGCTGTACCTATTAAACTGTCTTTATCTCAACTCATGAATATTTTCCTCACTTTTAGTTTTCCGAGTCTCTCCCCCATCCCAACCGGAGGTGTGAGCGAGCGGCAGCGTGGTCCTAGTTGCTGGCTGGGGTTAAAACACAACAAGGATAGAGGTGTTACAGATATCGTGGGTCACACCAGGCTCTGGCATTGGGGCGAGCACCACTGTCCTTGTTCCTCGGTGGACAGAGTTGCTCCTGGCACTGCACCAGCTCTGTCTCCCCACTCCTAGGGCAGACCGTGACATACTGCATGCTTAGACTTTCATGTCTGGGAGTGCTGATTGACGAGAAGCTCAACATGAGCCAGCAATGTGCCAGCGCAGCCCAGAAGGCCAACCACATCCTGGGCTGCATCAAAAGAAGTGTGGCCAGCAGGGCGAGGGAGGGGATTCTGCCCCTCTACTCCACTCTCGTGAGACCCCACCTGGAGTACTGCCTCCAGCTCTGGAGTCCCCAACATAAGAAGGACATGGACCTGCTGGAGCAGGTCCAGAGGAGAGCCACGAGGATGATCCGAGGGCTGGAGCACCTCTCCTATGAGGAGAGGCTGAAAGAGTTGAGGCTGTTCAGCCTGGAGAAGAGAAGGCTCTGGGAAGATCTTATTGCGGCCTTCCAGTACCTAAAGGGGGCCTACAGGAGAGCTGGGGAAGGACTTTTTACAAGGGCATGTAGAGATAGGATGAGGGGGAATGGCTTCAAACTGGAAGAGGACAGGTTTAGATTGAACATTAGGAAGAAGTTTTTCACTTTAATGGCGGTGAGGCACTGGCACAGGTTGCCCGGAGAGGTTGTTGAGGCCCCATCCCTGGAGGTGTTCAAGGCCAGGCTGGACGTGGCCTTGGGCAACTTGGTCTAGTGGGAGGTGTCCCTGACCATGGCAGGGGGGTTGGAACTTGATGATCTTCAAGGTCCTTTCCAACCTAAACCATTGTGTGATTCTATGATTCTATGATTCTATATTCCCATAAATAATACCAATCTTAGAAAACAATGCCATGCCGCAGGCAGAAACGGGGGGCACGAATCTCTATTTCCAAGGCAGCTGGAGTGGTTGATGGAAAAGCTCGTACGATGTACCGCCACTATTCGAACTTTGGGGTGTTAAATCCAAATCTAAATAATCCTGCATGTTTCTTCCTTGACTAAGCACCTGAGCACTAATTACATGCCTGGTTAATTCAGTAATGTACGTACATTTCTGGGCTCCCTCTGCTTGTATTGCTCTCTCTCCGCTTCGGGAGATTAATGAGGTGAAGAAACAGAAGATTGTTACAAACCTGCAGCTCGCTGTACCTCCTAAGAAGATGATGGGAAATGTACCAAACATCATGTTATTTTGTTAACACTGCTGTGTACAGTATATAATTATAATTTAGCTGTTATATTTCTTGCCTATTAAAATAGATAAGCAATGATCCAGGACTGCAATGAACAGCACAGCTTCGCAGGACTGTTCTTGCCATTGCGCTGTAATAAGCTAAAACACATTTGTGTATGTAAGATTTTTGGTAGGTTCTTTCATAAAGGGGTCGCTTTTGAAAAGCGTCTTTCCTTGTAGGTTTACCAGCTTCAGTTTACTTGCTTTCTCTCTGCCTTTGGGATTACTGCTGCCTTTATTTTGCTGAATTTTGTGAGCGTAAAGCCTTGGGCCTGATCCTTCATTTATCCATTTGCTTGAGAGTCTATGGGAAATTTGGATGCACAGACATAGAATCGTAGAATCATAGAATGGTTTAGGTTGGAAGGGGCCTTAAAGATCGTCTGGTTCCACCCCCCCTGCCATGGGCAGGGACACCTCCCACTAGACCAGGTTGCTCCAAGCCCCATCCAACCTGGCCTTGAATGCTGAATTGGACCCTGTTCAATTCAGCAGTGGACTACTCACTTAATATGGGTATGTCCTTGCTTACTTAGTCAAGATACACTTAGGTGATGGGCTGAACCAGAGCCTAAATCTGCAGCCAAAGTCTACAGGTTGTTGCCACTGACATCGAGGAGGGACAGAAACTGGGTTGGAATTCCTTGGGGTGTTACTTTATGGATCTGAATCCATAAATCTGAGCTGACTTGTTCTTATATGCATATGGTGACCCTCAAGCATCAGTCTGGATTACTTTTCTTCCTCTGTTTTACCTGCTCTCGACGGGTCTTTCTCCCTCTTCCATTTTTTTAAGAAGGCTCCTGCGAGCACAGCACTGATGCTGTGCAATTATCCAATTTTCTCATTTATCAAAGTTTTATGCCTCTTAGTTTAGTGCTTACACACTCATTATATTAAAGAAGAAAATAAGTCTAATGAGCCCAATTAATAATCCAAGTAAGCCCATTAACACCGAAACAGCCGAGAAGACACAGCAGTGTGGAAGTGAATGCTGTTTGAAGGAGCTCAAGGCAGCGATGTAGGCTGGTTCCCTGCACGAAGACAGAAAGACCATACATACACCCAGTCGATAGGAGCTGCATAAACACTTAGAGTGGGACTTAGCTGTTGAAATGCAGGCACTTGCTGCCATTCCAGATGCTCAGGAGTGTTCAGAGCACCTTCATGAGTAAAGGTGAAAGGTGGAAAACCTTCCTGATGTCCCTCTTGTCAAAGGTGGCGTTGGTTCCCTTGCTGCCCTCTGATGGATGCTCAGAGGAATCTTGCCAGGTCCTTCTGCAAGTTTTCCTCACATTTCAGGCACCCACTGAGAAACGGTGAAATGTCTTCTGCATCCAAACCAGAGCTGGAAGTGGGAAATTAACATATTATAGAAGGATGACTGGATTTAAATCCAGCCCACCCCAAACCCAAATCTAGATGAATTTGATATTCAGTTCCTTTTGAGGCAAAGCAAGAAGAAGGGACACAAAAATACTGATCATATGGCCCGGAAAATATGGACTGAAGATTTCAATCTTTAAGACCCAGGCTAAAAATTGACAGCTCCTCAGAAAACGCCTTGCATCAATTTCCACAAAATAAGACCTAAATATCTGCAAAATATATACCAGCCTTTTGAAAAGTCACTGCCCCTTCGTTCTCTTACTAAAAGTTCAAATGTCCTAACTCTTTCTTCTATGTCCCAATGAAGATATGCTTGCCCATACACCTGCCCACACAAATATGCATATATTTACGTAGACATGGGAACAAATAGACCCTCTCTCTATACATGCGTATTTCTTTTTCATCCTTTCCCCACTAAAATTTAGGGAAGCCTCTTCTCTGCTGTGCAACAGCGCACCAGAAAACAACCTGATGGTAGCCCTGCAGTATTTATCTCGTGTAACCCAACCCCTCGGTGGGAGCAGAGAGCGCCGTCAGCTCCCTTTGATTAACAGGGTGGGTATGCTTGACATTCACTTACCAGAACAGGGAAGGTAACTTTGTAGACCACATTAATGGGGATCTACCTCTCTTGCTCATTGATGACATTGAGCCTAACCATGTGGTGCTTTAGGAGCAAAGTAATTCCATCGTCTGCCTTTGATTACATCATAAATTGACACCTTGCCAAGATATAAAAACATGGTTTTAGTCTGTGGAGGCCAGGGCACTTCAGATGATGCCCTCTCTCATTTGCTGGGTCTTGTGCCACAACAGAGCTATAGATCACATCTGTAATCCTGTGGAGTTCATTATCTCCTAATGCTATTTGCTTTTTTAGATCATTAGAACGAAACTTGACCTGACCTGTGAACTATGAAATTGATTGTTGCCTTTAAATGGTCAACAGCCCATTTTCTAATCGATATACCGAATAATTTTATACATATTTAAATTATATATAACTTTAATGCTTGTTAAATTTATCTGCCACTTTCCTTCTATTGTTTATTTTGCATGCATCTGAAACATGGACAGTGCTTTTACTACTTGCTGGTACCATTTAGAAAAAAAAGGAGGAAGAAGGAGGAAGACACAAATAAAACCTGGCCTGAAACAAAAGCTGAACCACTGAGCATGAGTGCAATTCTGCTCTGAAGACTTTTAAAACATATCCTAGGTTGGGCTGTGGTTTCAGATTAATACATTCCCTGATGGCTAGGGGGAAAAAAAAAAACCCTAAACCAGAACACAGTTTTGCTGTAATCATTCAAGTTTGAATAGAGTTTGTGGTGAGCGAAGGGCTTCTTTTTTCTGCCCATTGCTTTGCAGAATGAAAAACAATCAGAAACGAAGGAAGATGTTGAGGTACGCTCACGATGGCACTGGATTCAGCGAGAAGGAAGGTTTCTGCGATAAGTAAGGTTCCTGCTGGTCCTGGGGAAGCACTGTTTAATGGTTTGCGTCTACTGGGGCTTTGCAAAAGTTTATAAAGGGACGGGAAACATGGTCTCTGGCCACCTTACAGATCACTTAACTTTTAAGTAGATGTAATAACCTTGCTTATGCTCTGATGATTTTAGGAAGTTCTCCTCTGGGCATCCTTTGGCGTCCTGCCTTTGCTGTATCTTCCAAAGTAACTTGCTGTCCTCATGCACAAACTCATGTGTAGTCCCACTGACAGCCTCATTGCTCTGCCTTTTCAACCACTTAGTGAAACAGTCATTGGTTGTTTGCAAATTCAGAAAAGGGGGGGGAAAAAAAGGGTCTCCCAAGCGGTCCAGTTCCCTTAGCATCTCTGCATCACCGGGGAAAATTCACCCCAGTGTCCCAAAGCTTCCAGTCTGGGAAAGAAGCAAATTCGGGTACTCGCAGCTTCAAGTTTCTTCCCTTATTCGTGTGCAAGAGACAGACACAGAAGCAAAAATTCATAAAGTCTGTTTATTCTGCAGGAGGCGAGACCTGACAGCACCAACACAGCGTTCAGAGGGAAATGCAGTCACAGAGTCAGGCTGGGCGTTATGATCAGTGCGGTTACTCAAGGGTTTAAAACTCTTGGTTTCATGATTGTGGACAGGTCTCTTCATCACCTTCCCCTTCTCCAGTCGACAACACGGAATATTACATATATCCCTGTCGAAGGCCTCTAAGGATGAAGTAGTTAACTTTTGTAACTCATTTAAAGAGGAAAAGCAGTACATGCTACTGCAAATGACAATTAATGATGCACAAAATGGTTCTTCAGTGGAAGGGTCATTTCCTACCATTTGACAAGCCAATCCCTCTTGTAATGTGTGGGTGTTTTTGAACTGTTCAAGCAGATTTAAAAAGAAAAAAAAAAAACAAACCACCAACCTCAGACAAAAAAGGAAACAACCTCCTGTATTCTCAAAATCACAGTCTTGCTCAGGCAATCACAGCATGGCTTTGACCCAAATGAGTTGTTGGGGAAAAGAGTGGGAGAAGTGCCTTGTTCTACACCCGAGCCTGCACTTGCTGGGCTTGCGGAAGGAGCAAGATGCGACCCTTCCACTGAGGACCCAGCCGATGCCACTGCACACAACAGCATCTCGCTGACCTCCGAAACGTCTCCTGGCCTCTCCGTGCTCCCGCTCAGAGTTCTGTCCCGAGACAGGAATAAAAAACAAATGAATAAAATCAGAAACAAGCAGACCACCAGAGAAGAATACAAACCTCCAAACCCCCTGGAATGGCTTTCCTGGATTATTACTAGCCGGGCAGGGCTTAATCTTCTAGGCGCCCTCGTCTTCGAGAGTAAAGAGGCATTCGGCACTTATCTAAAATTAAAATGGTGAGCAGTGAAAGCCCTTGCAGGTACAGGGGTCTCATCTGCATACGCGTGTCTGCTTTGTTTCTGCTCTCAGCCCCTTCTGCTTGCCTGGCGATGAGCGGGGACCGCGTGGGGAGGGCGGTCGGGGGAGGCAGTGGTTTTTGCTGTGATCCTATACCTGCCACTGCGGCACCTTGTAATACATGTCCATTTTTACTTATATTCCGGTTTTATCAAAGCAATGGGGCATGCGATAGGCTGGTAAATAATTAATTTGTTTCCCAAAGACGCGCAGTGGAAGGGATGACAAGCCCTGCCATTTGTACTTTTATGAAACACCAGATGAAGTGAAGGCGTCAGCGAGGGGGCAAGACGCTGGGAAAAAAGTGAATTAGAGAATATCTTTCCTTCAGTAAGACAAATTTGTGTGGGGTAACCATGCTTTGCTGGGGAAGCCAATTGGAAAAGAGTGATAGAGGCCCAGCTACCGAAGTTCATCAAAGTCATCTGTTTCAGGTAAGCTCATTTTTCACCAGCCAAGGGGATATTTACCTGGAGTACACCTGTAAGGTACAGCCGACAGATTGAATGGTACAGTGCTTTATTATATTTCACACCCTGATGATTCAATATGATAGGAAAGAGGGAGAGAAAAAGGGAGACCTAAAAAAAAAAAAAAAAAAAAAGCCATCTCTTCTCTTTGCAGCGCGTTTGTTGCAGACCATGACTGCAGTACTTAGGTAAACCAGAGGAAAGCGAGCAATGGTTTGCAGTGAATTACACTCCTGTGTGAGTATTTAGCTCAAAATAACCTTCGTTTCTTCTCCTTTCCTTCTTGCAAGTGATGTCCCAGATTTCTGCAGTGAGACAACCCTACATGATACATATCATTAAGTACATCCCCCCAGCCTGTCACCCTGGACGGCAGCAAGAGCTGACTCTTCCCGTTGGCTCCCATGGGAGGTGCATGACCCTAATGGGAAAGCAGAGATACCGTCAGCTGGGCAAAGAGATAAAAAAAGGGACCTCCTCCAAAATCACTGGTCTCTACAGCCAACGCTACAGCCACCTCCTGTCAAAGTGCGCGCCCTGCTTGCAGGCCACCTCCCAAGGTCCTTCCAAGGCCACCGCGTTGGAGAGTCATCACTTTGCTGTGCTGAAGACAACCTGATCCACCACGGTTCAAGTGAGAGGCTGAACCCAACTTCTAGAAGATGGGGAAATACGATCATTTCACCTGAGCTTGCAAATCTGACTGTCACAGTCCCTGAGAGTCTAAATGTAGCTGTGCCTTGGAAAATAAAACCGCGGTGGGTGGTTTCAGATACTTGGTGGGGGACATGGGGTTTTGGCAATGGGAACTTTGCCGTTTATGCCTGCTGTTTCCATTCAAAAAGGAATTAGACATTTCTCTCGGTTCCTGGAAAAGTGTGGCCAAAGCCTTTCTTATTTGGAGAACACAGCCCAAATTTGATGTACAATTTCTTGTACATCTCTGCTTCCCAATAGTCAAACATCTTTGTTTCCTGGAAAAGTTTATCTCTCTCACGGCAAGTTTGGCTCAGAGGCCAAAGTATTACAGATATTGCCACTACCATTTTGCAGTGAGATGGCAAAGATGAGCTGAAAGAAGTATTTTAAATAAATTCATAAGAAAATTATTGTTATCACAGACAATAGGTAGAGCTTTCTGGTGTCTGATATTACCTTCACCAGTAAGTCAGGGATTTCAGGTGCCTGAGCAGCTGCAGATGGGGTGGGAGCAATGGTGTGTCAGAACCAGCAGAAGCCATGCATTACGCAAATCCTTGAGAAAAAGGGGTTTGGGTTTTTTTTTTTTCTTTCGTTTTGTTTATTTACTCTTCTGGCACTAGCATTTGGCCCAGGACCAGATTTCAGCCTTGGGGCCACAGCCAAAGGCCCCATTAACCAACCATTTGGCAGGTAGGGTCATATGCTAGAAAGGACAACATCTGGACAAGTACATCCATGTCCTATCAGATATCGTGGTGCCATGGACCAACAGAGTGCTGCCAGGTTTGTCACAACAACCAGCATGGCTCCAAAATATTTACTGTTTTGGTGAGAGCTAAAAGCTACCTGGCTGAATCCATCCAAATAGCGACGCCCCATTTTCGTCGAAACCAACATGGAAAGTCACTGCTGTTGTACATGGGATTTTGTTGCCCAAGAGAGATGTTTCTGGTGGGCAGCAGATACCAACAGGGCAGAAAGACAATGATGTAAAGGGGACTGAAAACATCTACTGAAGATGGTGCGATTCTGCTAGCATTTGTCCCAAAACATGTGAAGTAACTAAAAAGGCAAGTTTAAATGCATAAATGTCCAGATCTGAAGGACTCTTTCTCTAGGACCTGAGCATCTCCAGCCTCCAGATGGGTTAAAGAGCATTTGGGACTGTCTAGGGAATATCTTTCTACATTAGAGGCGCGGTGGTAGGTTTTGTCCTTATAAAGGAGGTGGTTTCTCCTAAGCTCTAAGGTACGCTTATTTCTATTCCTTTTAGGAAAAAGAATCCTTCAATAAATTAACATGCCTTTACAATGATAATATGGACTATAAAAATTATTGTGATTCATATCAGGACACATAATGATTTAACTAATCAGTCATTAATTAAACAGGTTTTAACCTGCGGGGGCTGCAAGAGTTTAATAATTTAAGCTGACTAAATGTTAGTACTACCCAGGCATAATTAGAGCTGTGGGGAAAGTTTCACAAATACAGCAAAGCTGGCTACATTTCATGCTATTTACTGCATGTAGGCAGCAATCTGGCAGCAGAGCAGACTTTTCACATCTAAATGAGCACGTTGCCGGGAAAGAGTGACCAGGAGGGGACCGGATTAAGGATGTCAGTCAACCTAAAAAAACCTATAGTCAACCAGTCAACCTATAAAAGAGGTCCCAGCCCTACAACAGCTTAAATATGATCTTGGTACATACCGTCGCCCTCGCTGCAGAAGCTCTTGCAGGATTGACCCCTTTATTACGAGTTTACATGTTGAGCACTTCCTTGCACAGGTCTTAGGACATTGGGGTGCAGTGGAGCAGTTTAACGGAACTGTGTTGCTTATCTTGCAAGAATGGAGACGAGCTTCAAGAGCCTGGAGCCTTCACTCTGGGACCTTCATGGCCACATTTTGTTCCACCTCAAAGTCCCATTTTACTTGCCTATAAACTGGTAACTGTAGCCTTTGCCTGTTTTGCGTTGTCTGCTTGCTGCACTCACGCACCAAAAACGTTTTGTAAACAGTATTATTTTATTAATTAGGGGCTACGAGTCTGCCTTCGAGCATTAGGAGCCTGTAGTTGTCCAGTGGAGAAGGAAACACCTGGAGGAGATGACAGGTTCTCACACAGGCCCCTGATTTCTGAATCCAGCTCCTCTCCTGTCGGTAACAGCAAGGTAGCGCCGCCCGTGTATTTAATATTCAGCATCTCAAAGAGAAATGCTTTGGTCAAAGCAACATCGAGGAGGAGGAATTCTTTGTTCTATGAAAGGTTAATGCACCTGGGTAGCAGCCGAGAGCGTTTGCATGCAGAGAGATCATTAATCCATGCAGTAATAATTTGTGAAATAAAAATCAATCTTGGAAAGGAGGCAAAGCCTCTAGTTCCAAAGTAATGGACTGCCTTTTGCACTGCATCTCGTTAAGCAAGACCCAAATACATAATGGGCTCGATTTCCATGCAAGGCTTCTCTGCAACCCAGAAAAACTAATAGCAACCCTCAACAAAATGTATCCATACCCTGCTGCCTTTCAGGGCTTGGCAATTGCAGCTCAATTAACACGGCGCCCCCATCATCACAGGATGTTTTTAAGCGGCAAAAGCCGCAGTATTTGTTCCAGGTAAGTGGAGCTCCTGGGCTGATGGACCGGACCTGCAGACATGCTTGGCACCGTCAGCTCTTGGTGAAAGCACCTGATGGACACGGAGGTTTAAAGGGGCTCCAGAAGCAGCCCGGCTCTGCTCCGCTCGGAAGGAGAAAGGCAGCATTTAGAGGTGCCCCACGGAGGTATTCCCAGAGCCCCGGGCAGCCGCATCCATGCCTCTTCTGCTTCTGCTTGCCCAAGAGGGAAACAGCCTGCGGCCAAACCGAACAGGCAAAGAGCACTTGGTGGCTCTGGCTCAGACGAGGCTTGGTCAAAAGGCTGCAGAAATCCGTGGTTCACCCCGACAGGTAAATAAAACAAGGCGAGAGACAACTGGAAGGGAAATGTGGGCTTACCTGCATAGCAGAGGTGTCTTTAAAACAATATGCTGCTTTGAAAAACAGCCCACGAGCTCCTTTATAAAGGAGTGATGGGGTCAAATTCACTCCTTGTTTCCACACGCAATGAAATACCTTTTTGCTTTCATGAGTTAAGGTGATATCAAAGCTGCTGTGCTGTCGGCGTCTGGTTTCTGCCAAGATCCCAGAAAGAAAAAGCCTGCGTTATCACTCGCTCCTCAGGTTGAAATCTGTCCCTCTCGCCCTTTCCCTACCTCCCAGGGGCTTTAATTTGAATTTTCTGCTTGGGGTGGACAGGGTTCCTGGACGCTGTCACCGGCACAGGTTTGACAAGCTCGGTGGCATCTCCAGGTGATTTCGGTGAGAGGGAGGACAGGCAGGGACGCAGCCGGGCTGCAACCCAGCCCCAAGTGCGGAGGTGTCACTCTGTAATACTGACAAAGTACAAAATCCAGTCCCAATAATCCTCTTAAGTCGGAACAGAAAATAACCGGTGTGATTGATAACCCAAAGACAATCAAAGTGTTTAGGATTTAGGGAAGGGACCATACGTACAGAATATTTCCAGAAAGAACTACACAGTCAGAAGGACTGTTTTGTTTGGGTTTTTTTATCCCTTTTGGAATACTAAAAGAGAGGAAAAATAACAATTACAACCTGAAAATGGGCTGAAATCGGTGACAGTTTTACCATTGATTTGAATTAGTTTTCAATCAGGCTTTTAAGGAACACAGCAGAAATATCAATTAACAACGCAATAATCATTACAAGTAAACAAAGACGATAAGGAATAAATTAGAGCAACACCGGAAATCAATATCATTGAAAGGCAGAAAATCAGTTGAGTTCAGTTTGGGGAGAAGAGACAGGGCAAAATAAATGCAAAGAACTGATGGCTTGGGGTTTTCCACCACGCTTCAGGTGGTAACAGGCTGTAGAGCCGTGTCCTGGATGGACATGGGTGCCCCCAGTCTGTCAGCTCCTCCGTTTGTGCCCTGCAAAGTGTGACTCCCTCGCGGTGTCGTTTTCACAGCAACCTGAGAGACTGGGTATCTGATTCCCACTTTAATTAATGGGAAATGAACATCCCGGACCCCTCTCTCAGGGGTACAGGTGCTTTTTTGGGTGTGCATGGTGCTTTGAAGGAGAGAAGGATACAGAGACAGATATACATCTACAGATACAGCCATAAAAATCTAACGTGTCTGTCGACACTAGTGGAACTTACTTCTTTCCTTTGTGCTTCGGAAATAACACGTTTTCTCACGTGACAGAGGTGTGTTGTAGCAGAGCAACATGTTTTTTTCAGCCTTACCAAGAGGAACCTTTTCTGCTGAGAGTACAGAAAGCTCTGGAGTTATGTTAACAACAATTTCATGATCCAAAGATCACAAAAAAAAAAATGCATTTTTACTTTCCCAGCTTTCAAACTATCCCTTGGGATTCCCTCCACTGCCAGAGTTGGTTTTGAGGCAAATACCTCATAGAAAAACAAACAAACAAAAAACTGTTAAACCAGAAAAAAAAATGCTCAGACAGTAAAGTCATCTCAAGATATCTTTTGAAGAAGTGACACGAGATCTATTTGGAAACTTCTGAACTCATTTTAGCCCCCTGGCAGCTGGTTTGCATCACATCTCTTCCTCCAGCCGAGGTTGTCCAGGGATAATGTTTTGCCGTGACTTCTCTTCTCTGTGGTTCAGCCAGAGCAAGAGGAGAATATTAGCCCACTAGAAACACCAGATTTACAGAATGATCTGCCTAATCTTACATCATAATAGGATGACAGGACGAGGGTAACGGTTTTAAACTGAAAGAGGGGAGATTTAGATTAGATATTAGGAAGAAATTCTTCCTGTGAGGGTGGTGAGCCCCTGGCGCAGGTTGCCCAGAGAAGCTGTGGCTGCCCCATCCCTGGAGGTGTTCAAGGCCAGGCTGGATGGGGCTTGGAGCAACCTGGTCTGGTGGGAGGTGTCCTTGCCCATGGCAGGGGTGTTGGAACTCGATGATCTTCAAGGTCCCTTCCAACCTAAACCATTCTATGATTCCATGATTCTATTGATAAGATGGTTCCCACTTCCCAGGTGATTTTTTTAAGTCATTCTTGAAAGACAAAGAAATCCTCTGATAAGTGAATAGTCTTGTCCTTAAGCCTGCACGCACCTGTCTGCTTGCAAATCCTATATTTTCGGTGTACTGGACTCTAGGGGCATCCCAGACCACTGCTGGGTAAAAAAAGGGGCATTTTTCCCTTTCTATTCCATAGTGAGATAAACTTGAGATGGTCGGCAGGCAAAGAGGGAGGGCTGGCCCTTCTGGCGTTACACACTTGGCCCCACATCTCAGCAATAGGTCATTTACCAGATTTGGACATTTTTTTCCCCAAAAAAGAATGGACTGCTGAGGTGCGTTCACTCAGGTTTCAGCTCTTGCATGGGACATGAACGAGTTGTCTTTGCAGCAATTACCAATTTCTAGAGCGCTTTGTGTTGGAAGAGGCGGCGCAACCCCTGGTCCTGGGCAGTACTCCCAGGGATGTCCATGACTGAGCACAAGAGCCCCAACATGGCAGCGAGGGGCAAATCTCTATATAACAGACATATGGGGCTTTTTTTTTTTTTAACATAACTACTGCACTCATAATTCTTCACACTAATCCCATTCCTGGCACAAATCTTCTATCTCAATCTTCCTATTTTTCCCCTGTCCACATCTTGACATCCATTAAATTCTCAGTGTGCCCAAAGCTTACCAATACGGCACACTGCTTTATCCAGTGGCGTCAGTCCATCAATAAAGCTCAGCTGCTGAGTTTGTCTGCTTTCCTGCATTTTCGGATTACCGTAAGTTATGTGGATGCTGGAGCCAGTGATGCCGATGTGCCAACATTGAGCTGCGGGTCCGTGGTCCGACTCCCTGTGCTACAGCAGCGGCAGGAATGGGGCAGGAATGAGATTTTCCCATCATTTCCAGGCACCAACAAAGCCACCACCAGCAAAAAAAGAGAAAAAAAAAGAAGTGGTATGCGCTAAAGCTCAGCCCAGCTGGGAGGAGATGCAAATGTGAATGGCATCTTTCTCCTTGGCTGTGGCTTTCCACTCATCTTCTCTTCCTTTTCTCACTCCAGAATGAATGCACAATTAAAACACAATCAATCTCCGTGACATTTCCGAAGTGTGCAGTCAGTGTACCAGCTTCTCTTTTAGCCTTGGCGAGAGCCCAAATTTCTCAGAAAAATAAGCTCTCGACTTTCCCCTCAGAGAAACTCAAGATTAAAGGTTGTCGAGTGGGGACAAATCAAGCATCAAATTTGTTGTCAACAAATTAATGCGCTGAAGAGACTTCTCTGAGACTCTTTCCAGGTTTAGCAGTAAGTGGGGATGGTTAATTCTGATGGTGGCCAATGATTTGCATTCAATAACCCTGTGTCATGTGGGCAAATACAGTTTTTTTAATAGAAGTGACTTATTACACCTTCCTTTATCAAAAAATAAGGGGAATGAGAGGTAAGAAACCTATTAGCTGAAAAGCCTCTTGTTTGTGCTAGGAGAAAAAAAGGTGTTCCCGGTCTATTTTATTTGTCATCTCAACACAGACAGGAAGAAAAATATTAATATTTAAGACTACCGTTAGCAATTGTGTGTTTTGTTTTCCTATTTATACACCCTGAAGGTGCATAGAGGGTTATAGCAATGCCTCGGGTCACACTCATAATAACGGGAACCTCACTTTTTTTTTCCCCCCGCCTCCCTTTAAAACAACTCTATTAGTACTGCGCAAGCTACCTTAAGCAGCATCTGACATATACAAACTGTTGCCTGTAGGTTGCCTGTTTGTTTGATTTTCTGCAGTGTGAAGGTTGAGTTGAGTCATTTTGCACCCAATTACTTTGCAGTAAATTTGTCGGATGATTCTTGTCGTGCCGTATTGATCCAACGTGTCACCTTGAACTTGTTTATTGACACATCAAATTCCGAAGGCAGCCCTGTTCAATTTACCACTTCCCAATTATGGCATTTATATGATGTCACTGAAGCTTCTTGTCACGTTCAGATGAGGCCATTTTCCCCCCTCCACCACCAATCACCTGAGCAGCGGTTGCCATTTTTCTCTGACCTTTCCCGAGACAGATGGTGGTTCATAAAATACATCATTAGCACACGTGTCATTTTATCTTGCCTGGATTTTTTAAGTGAAAGGTACTTTGTTCAACAAAAGATTTTTCAATTTCTTCCTTGGCGACGGTGCTGCTAAATAGGATTTTTTTCATGAGCGCTAGAGAAGGGGATTCATCCCCGATGGCTTCACCGAGGGATTTGCAACACGACGCCGGGAAAGCTCCATCCTGGGCCTGACAGAGGACCTGCGTCCCTGGATGGTCAGTCACAGGAGCTGCAAACATCAGAACAGCACAGGGTCCATCCCGGTACTCTGACAGGCAAAGCAGATGTAGGGAATGGGACGTTGATGTGACGTCCACCAGGGGAGGTGGCCTGGTGTTTCATGGACGGTCGGAGATGAGCGCACAGAAGCAATGGTTATTTGCTTTTCAAAATCTTTCAGGGTCTGTGTGTGCCACCCTGAGTTTACTGATGACAAAGATGGTGAAAATAGCCTTCTTTTTTACCCTGAGGCGTCCTGTTTCTTTGCTTTAGGGCAGCCCGTTTGGTTTTTTAATACCTCGAGATATTATATTTTAATATCTCTGTGCAGAGTGGGTACAGGAAGAGTATTTGAAAGTGCTGCTTTCTCTTAAATTATGATAATATTTGATTCCAATAACTAAAAATATTAGCTGGCCAACTTTGTCCCTTTGAATTGATTCAGCAACACACTTAAGCTCAGATTTCTATCAGGGCACACACTTCAGTCCCGCTATTTGAATTTAAGATGTCTGTGTGGTGTCCAAGCTGAGGACTCATGAGTTCATGCACAGTAAAAGTGTCCCTCCTGTCCCTGTGCAGAAACTCCGAGGTAACCCAGAAGACAACCTGGACCAAGAAAGGTTTTGTTGTTTGAGGCTCCCTAGGGCTGAGGTCAATGTTAAAGACAAATAGAAAAGACATGCACTCTTCCACTGCGCGATTTATCACTTCCCAAAATGTGCTCGAGAAAAAAGCCAGGGGAGGAGTGAGAGAAGCAACCACAGCAGAAGAAAATATTATCTTCTTGGCAGT
Organism: Anarhynchus alexandrinus; assembly: GCA_008711295.1. Classification (NCBI taxonomy): domain Eukaryota; kingdom Metazoa; phylum Chordata; class Aves; order Charadriiformes; family Charadriidae; genus Anarhynchus; species Anarhynchus alexandrinus. Next base: position 7,475,035 of record VUYV01000015.1, on the reverse strand, counting down.
TCCTCAGTTATGACGCCAGTGGTGTTTTAGAGTAGCTGGAACAAATACCTTTCCAAATCCAATTTCATTAAATATAATAACTTCTTCTTGCTTGACACTCACTATTTTACTCCCACATTTCCCTGACTGAGGACGTGATCATTTCTGCATCACCAGAACGTAGAAAACAGCGGACAGCATCTCTCTAGGTTCCTGAACACCCTGGCTCGTTTCACCGTACTTTCACATCCCGAGTTCACGCAGTGTTGCTGCTGTTTCAGCCTGACCGGCGACGCTGCGGTGGTCTGGCATGGGAGAGAGGAGCCTGCCTCTGCAGAGAGGAAAATAAAGTCAGCAAATGCTCTCAGGTGGAGACCTTGAACCTCATGTGTCAGCCAGAAGCCAGTTCCTGATTTATAAACCCACGGAAAGGGTTATGGGTGGACGCTGGGCACTTTCTTGTGCTTGTTCGGTCAAGGCAATGCTGCTGTCAGATCTTACCAGGTGGTGAGACAGCAAGACAGCTTCTTCTGTCCTTTGTGTTGTTGGCAGCTCTTGGATGATGCTCCTATCTTGAAGCTGTTCCCCAAGTTGAAGTTACTGCTTTTGCAGTTTATTGTTCTGCTCTCTCCAGCACATATGGTTAACCTCCTTTACAAGACTGGGACTCTCTCTGCCCCAAAGATGTTACCTATGTCCCTCCTTCAGCTTGCTCTGTCTACCCTCTTGTGCACAGCTCCCAATGTCTTCTACTTGTCTGTTATTCGGGGAAGCCACAGTTAGGCTATGAGCACTAGTTTCCTTTTCCAAAGGTCTTTGTATCACAAGACACTCAAAAGAACTCCAGTTCCTAGCCCTGAAAAGAATCGAAGTCCCCAAGTCCATTGGGCATTTTTGAACTGCCAAAGATTTGCTGTACACACATTGAGATGTTGTGGAAGTGGTGGATGTGGCACAGCCAGATGTTTAGACATGGTTTGAAAACTGACTTGCAACCATCACCACCTTCTGTACCAGAGGCTTAGGAGATATTCACAAGTATCTGTGAAACACCCCTGGAGGTGTTCAAGGCCAGGCTGGACGTGGCCTTGGGCAGCCTGGTCCAGTGGGAGGTGTCCCTGCCCATGGCAGGGGGGTTGGAACTCGATGATCTTCAAGGTCCTTTCCAACCTAAACCATTCTATGATTCTATGATTCTATGATCTACCAGGTGGCTACAGCTCAGGGGGTAACATCCCAGCTTCTAAAGCAGGGAGCGGAGAAAAGAAGAGGCTACTCCTGGGACATCACAGGCCAGGAAGGTCTTCTGAACCAGAACCAACACCTCCTAACAGACAACCAGGAATATGAAGCCAGGGTCATTTCCCAGCACAGCAGGATGTGCTGACTCGCCCTGCTGCTCTGATAATCACTGGTGGCTCATCAGGTCAAGCTTGAAGTCTCTGATACCTGTGCAAGGCTTGTACACAATCCATATTTTGCCAGCCAGGCTGGTTTTGTCACTCTTTAGGAGCTCTGAGAGCATTCACAAGGTATTTTATGACCTGTCACCGGCACATCCAAACCTAAATTTCATCCCTTCTGCTCTGAGTTGTATCACGTGGTTGTATATTCCTGTAGAAACATTGTACGTCTCTTAAACATGAGTACAGTAGATATATATTTGGTCTGTTTATGAGGTAGACAAACAGATACACAAACACATGGGTCTTTCTTTGCACGTATGTAAGAAACAGAGATGAAGAGTGCACGTGTTGGATGGACACAGGATGGATATGTGTGTGCATGTCTGCAGGTTCATGTACGGGAGACTGTATGGCCAACGGGATAGAGCCCATCTCAAGGCAGAGAGACAGGTCCAGCCCCAGGCTGCCTCCCATCTGCACCTCTGCTTCCTCTCCCTGTCTTTGCTTTCCCGGTGTGTCTGGGATGTGGGAGCTTGAGAGCAGCTTGTCTGGCACAGGGTTCCCAGAAATAAGTGTCCAAAAGGATTTGGGTGAACCAGCCCTCAAAATAAACGATTCTGCTGAAGAAGGCCCCTTGCGAAGTTTGGGGCTTACTTGGTTTCGGCTGTAATGACACATCGTTGTTTGCACAACTGCAATTCTCTGCACAAGCTCACAAATAAAATGGGATGGAGAAGAAACGCTGTGGTAGATACTGGATTTATGACATGCCAAGTTTAAATAGCACCCATAAGGCTTAAACCAGCAGCGATGGGGAATCCATTTTTCAATTGTAGCCAGCACACAAAGCTTTCTCTTTCTCTTCTCACCGGGTAAGATGATGCTGGGTACCAATTTCCCGAAGTCCTCCTGCCAGGAAATCTTGTCTCCACCTCCTCACGTGTGACTTAGCGTTCTTTTTAAAGTCCAAAAATGTACGAAAATAGCAACCACGCTACTTAACAGTATCAGATGACTAGAGACAGCCCTTAGATACCAATTAACCTTTGTGCCAGTTTTAGTCTTGCGTGCACGCTCTCATTGTGACTGCAACTGTTGAATAATTAATCCCTTAGACTAAACAAGCCATCGCCGGACCGCACTCAGCTTCCTCTTCTGCCGGTTTAGGCATTGATGTCTAATTTTTTGTCACTGATTGTCACCCCCGTTTGAAGGGCATTTTTTCTTTATGTGGATATGATTATATTCTTTTCCTTACTAACCTGAACAGGAGATACGGGGGTTTTATGGTGGGCAGTATAGTGGGAAGGAAGGGGAAAGGGAAAGGGAAAGGGAAAGGGAAAGGGAAAGGGAAAGGGAAAGGGAAAGGGAAAGGGAAAGGGAAAGGGAAAGGGAAAGGGAAAGGGA
>VUYV01000015.1:7375177-7472193 GCA_008711295.1 Anarhynchus alexandrinus | reverse complement strand
AAATATCTTTCAGGCAATTACTTTTTTTTTGTGGGTGAGGGGGGGGGGGAGGAAGGGGGGGAGGGAGAGGGAAAGGGAAAGGGAAAGGGAAAGGGAAAGGGAAAGGGAAAGGGAAAGGGAAAGGGAAAGGGGAAGGGAACAAAAATCTCATTTTGACAACTAATTGAGGGGAGACACATTTCGGTTACAAGGATGGTTTGGGCTGCTGTACTATTTTGCACAAAACTCCAAAATTAAAAATTACATCCAGGGAGTAATTTTTTATTTTATTTTTGCAAATATTAGATAGCCCATTTCCATCTTATTGAACATATTGTCACTCTAAACTGGCAGCTCGTTTGTTATTCTCAGAGCATTCTAAAGATACAGAAATAATACTACAGAGAATACAAATGGATACACGTTTCATGAATACTTTCCAGGATATAAATTTGTAGTCATGGAAGAATTTACAGATACATCATTGTTTGTTTTCAAGTCAAAGAAATACACTCTTACATTTCATGCGTAAAATTGTATGCACTGCTCTACTGCAAACACATCAATTAATAATAGAAGGACAAATTTTGTGGTTCTTTGAGCTTTTTCAGGCAAAATTCTCATAGGTGATCAAGAACTGCCTAAAAACAGTGAAAATATATTTATCTTTATGAGTTGTTTGATTTAATTTTGTTGCTTAAGTACCACCTATGAGTTCACAGTGCCTCTTTGAACATGTTAAGCAGAAATGGTGGGAGGTCTGAACCACGGAGCATCAAAGCCTAGTTTGGCAATTACGCTCTTTAATCTTCTATATGGAGAGTACCTCCTCTAACAGGTGCCGGTAGCCTATCAAAGAAAGCTCACACGAGCACCAAAGAAGCTGTCTCAGCCCAGCACTGTTCAAGCCTTCATCGTACGTTTTGGAAATGTCCCACGAGCACCTTGTATCTGTGACTGGCATGACACCTTCGGGGAGGGGGAAAGAGATGAGCAAGAACTTAACAGGCAAAATGGGAATTGCAGCCCCCCGGGGAGTCTGTTCCCAGCCTGGCTGCGGTGGGAGGTTTGCCCCAACCAGGAGCCCCGGGGATTGGGTCCCATGTACTTACTTTTCATTATTCTTAAAATCAATAAGTAGATACTGACTACTCTTAAAGTGAATATCAAGATTAATTGACCCAAGTGGTAAGTATTGATCCAGGAATGGTCAATCGATTGTCAAGGGATGATAAATCTTGAATTTTATAGGAACACGAAGCCACGGGCAGGAGCAACCCTGGGTTTGCAGTGGTGGACGACCATGCAGGGAACTCCTGGTGCGGGATGCGCTGCCAGCATCAAACTTTGCAGAGCCAAAGTACCCAAATCCTCCCTTTTTCCCCCTAGAGGAACTCCTCCCAAAATCTAGGATGTTTTCTCTCTCTTGAGTGTGTCTCAGGTGAGGTTTGTTACATATGCCAGACAAAATCAGTGTCCAGCTATTGCAGAGGGCAGCAGAAGAGGGGTCCAGATTGAGTCTTCCTCCAGCATGGACTGACTTGGACAGAAAAATTTGGGGATCTGTTACGATAACAATGTCCAGAAATGCACCTGATTTTTTCAGGCACTGGGGCTTTTTTAAGCACTTAAAGGAGATCTGGAGTGAAAAAGCACTGTTCACCTGGGATTGAATACCAGCTTGTGTGGGGCAGAAGGCAGCAGATCTGGACAAACTTTTAATAATATAATATATGAAACATTACCAGGTAATACGATTTATCAATATTGTTCCAGACTGTGGTATTACTGATCTCTTCGAGTTGCAAACACCAAAAATCAATTGGTTCTTTGTCTGACTATTTTCGGCCAAGCGCAATCCAGGAGGTTTGGGTTGTTTTGTTTTTTTTTTTTCTTGTGAATTTAACAATGATTTTTTTAAAAAGCAAAACTAATAGAAAATGTTTATATGGATGTTATACCAGAAGGGGTTTTCAAGTCAAAGGGGAGTTAGTCAGCAGTCTAATATCACAGTCCGGGACTGCGCCCAGCCAGGGGCAGCACAGAGCCCCTGCGCCAGCAAGGTTACAGCCCAAAGAGCGCAGAGACACGGGGAAAGGCTGCGACCTGCAAGCAAATCTATCCCCTGCCTGCCCAGATCAGCACAAAACCTAAGAGACCCCAACACTTGGGGCTTCAGGCACTGCCTTCAGGAGATTTGCTAACCATCGAGAGAAAATTTCCTTAAAAGGTTTCCTCCTTTTTTTTCCCCAGCAGCGTATCTGTGCCTCTTCAGCCACGTTCACGTTCCCGTTACAGCCGTGCTACCCCTCCCGAGCATCCGCATCCGTGACGTTTCTCCAAAGGGGAAACCACCAGGGAACTGCCAGGCAGTATCTAGACCTCTGGGATGTGAAATATTTGTATTTTAATTGCATCCTTTGTTCTTATTTCTAATAAAGGATGATATTATGAGGCCTGAGGGCCGTATTCCTCTTTCTAGGGATTCTTTGTGCGGTGATAAGAAAAATGCTACGTGAAGTGGAATACGCGTTTGACAAAAATGTCCTTCAATGTGAGGAAATATCCTATCTGCTTTCACAACCTCAGACGGAGGGGAATGCAGCTGAGAGCTCTTCCCTTAAGCACTGCTTCCTACCTTGCATTTACTCTTCAGTCTCATTTTCTATAGACGCCCACGAATGAGACTTGGAGGCAAGGAAGAGAAGGGAATTTTCAAAAAAGTGTGCAGGAGGCACGGGTACGAAACCAATTATTTATTAATAGGTTTCGTCCACACACCTCCTGTGCATCATTTAGAACATTTACCCTGTAGGCAGCGGAGAGCAATCAGGTGAGAAATTCGGGTTTGCGTCTTGCCAGACGGGCTTGACAACTTCGCGCTGAACTTTAGCTCCACATCTCTGTCCTGGCAACACGGGAGTGTGTTTAATTTAAACAAAATGCCTAGCAAAAGTTGGGGGTTTTTTTTCCTTAAAATTTTGAATTTATACTCCCCAAAATGTGTATAACCATATATATATTACTGATTTATAAATGCATGTCTGTATATACATATCCCATGTATGAAGTGGCCTTGCTTTTGCACTGAAATGAGGGCATCTAGCCAGTGAGAATTTGAGAGCAGTGAGAATTCCATTTTCTAAAAAAGAGAAAGAATAATTGAAAAAATGACAGCTAAGCAAAGGAAAATGACACTTTGAATAGATCCCTAAATATCGTTTGCATCTGTAGTGACTCAATTATTTGTCACTAATGCACAGATTTACCAGTGTCAGTTGAACCACAAGTGTTGGAGGACTTGGTTTCAGCACAAGCTGCAATCCTCAGGATGCCACTAAGGAAGAAGTATCTTAGTGACTCTTGCATTAAGAGCGTGAGGCAGCAGCATCCTTATTCCGTGCAAGGCAAGCCACTGGTTAAGAGACTTGTCAGGAGTCAGGCAATGAGTCAGTTGGCAGGGCTGGAAGAAGTCCCCTCATTGGGCACCATTATTCAATCCTATTCTGATTGCCTGACCTCTCTGGCATGCTGGCTTGAGTCAGAAAACACCTGAGGATGCTGAAGTTTCTCGGCCTCGTTCATCATAATACAGTAAAAGTTGTAGAAGAAAATTCTCCGGTGCTGTTTAGGTTTCTCGCCCAAATGCTGCTCAGCGTAGCTTTGATTTCTGTGGGCCGTTGGAGTAAAGCTGCTTGATAGCTCCAGTGGGAACTGCTGTAGGTAAACATTGAGCAAGAACTCGGGACACAAACTTATGTGTACAGTGCTGAGAACATCATAGATCACAGGTGACCAGGAAAATAAGATTCTTAATCACCTGACAAGGACAGGAGATAACAAAACAGAGCTGGGTACAAATTTCTCCTAATGGACCTTTCCAATTCCCATTCTTCCTATACAATTTCAGCATTTAGTGACAAGTTAATCACAATGTTTGAGCTTCAGTCAATAGCATATGTTCCTCAAAATAAAAAGAGGCTTTGTTTTCTGGTTGCCCATCAGATTGCAACCAATCTTTCAAACAGAGATGCCAGACACAGGCACAAAAATTTACTGACAGAAGCAGGACGACAAGGATGACGGACTGTATGATTGTGCCAAGGGGCTGATTTCTCATCATTTAAAAGAGCAAAACAAGCTGGGACGCTGAGACCAGCGCTCACCCCTCATCTCTTCCCAAACCTGCACCCGTAATTAGCACACACGAAGGGTTCTTCACGTGCAACTCGTATTATGTGTGAAATATCTATTAACAACTGATAAAGCAAGAAGAATTAATTTAATAGAAGCAGCTACCTGACTTACCTGGCAAGATTTCGCTCCATTGCCCTCAGGTAAATGTAGGTGTTGGACATTAAGAGCTGGCAGCAGGCACAGTGAGGAAGACAATTAGCAGCAGCAAGGAAGCGTCGCAGCCTGCCAGACTTTTATTGAGGCAGGTCATAAAATGCTTTTGTTCACATTTTCCAAGATTCATTGGCAGTCTTGTAATTGATGACAGAGCCAAGAGAGAAAGCGTCTCTCTCAAGCGCTGTGCAAGGCTCCCCACGCCATTGATAATGACCTACTTGCATTTACAAGAAATAAGTTCCAGCATCCTTTTATTGATACAAAACTGCCCACCATTGAGGAAGTCCAAACAGCTCTGCAGAAGCTAAAGATAAATAAAGCTATTAAAACCTACTCCATTCCTCCTGAGCTGCTAAAGTCTGTGGCCTCTTAATTGCTACAAAGCTATAGACGCTGTCCAAACTCATTTGAAAGAATAATCATATACTCAATAACCAGCACATTGGAATAGCAATAATGAAATACCACAGAAGAGGAAAGATGACTAAGCAAAAAGGCATCATTTAGTGTAATTCTATTTTTAATACCTGGCAACTTTTGCCTGGGCGATGCTCTGCAGACTTGCTATCAGAGTGATTCCCATGATAAAATCATCTTAGAGACAGTCAATATTTTTGAACGTGCATCCACAGCTTGATGTTTTTGTGGGGTGCAATCCTAGGGAGTTCGTTTAGCCTCAGCTGTGACTCCAGCAGAAGATTTGACTGAAGAGGGACTTGTTTGTTGTTTTTTTTTTTATTCTGATTTGCTCTTCTTTTGCTCTTTCATCCTTTTGCAAAAACAGTGGGACCACTCCTCCACAAGGACATGTTTACAAGGGGATACCACAGATATCCTCTCTCTGGACACCACCACTATAAGGGCAGGCTGAATACCTGCTCCAGAACCCTACTGCAAGATGCATTGGACACCCCCACCCTTTTGGGACCACTAAAACCACGAGCAGGTTGCCCCAGCTCCTTTGGATCTCCTGCTAATTGGCTGGCTGATTTGGTCTTGCTCCTGCAGACTGACCACATTCCCTTTCAGGGTCCCTTGCAAATGCCTGGCAGCTCTACAGATTCAGACCCCATGGTGGCAGAGGAAGACATCTAAATCAACCGCTCCACCCAAATTCACACCAGCCTTTCAAAAGCCACCGCACACATGGGCCAATAAACTCTACTGTAGACCTCTGACTCCAGTGGAGCCCCTGCAGATTTACACCAGCTGAAGACTCGGCCAATAAGCACTACTGCAGCGCTGGCATACGGCAATGATGGTGGAGAAAAGATCATTTAAAGATATTATATTCTCTTGCGTCTTCCAACCTGTTCCACAGAAAACTATCACGAATTTGCAGATCTCCCCATAAGTCACCATAAAAGCATGTCATTTTTCTCTGATCTTTAATTCCTTGAGTAGCTACTTCCTTAATTGTAGTTTACAGATAATTCCAGGTAGAGTAGGTGTCATTAAAACCTCATTTGTCACTCCGTAGTGACTGCAGTAACACAGTGTCTCCTACTGTAACTAGGAGAAGGCTCCACAATAATTGCACATCCCCAGGCAGTGAACACCGAGAGTTTAATGGTGCCAACTGTAACCGCAGCAGAAGGAGAAAAGCCCAACGTGCACAGTGCAGAGGCGCGTTAACGCAGCAAAACATCCTATGGCAGACAGCACCCAAGGGCACCAACCCCTTTCCCAGGCCCTGGGCTGCAAATTTTGTCATGGGATTCAAATCTAGAGTCACTATGGCAGGAAAAGCGTAGTCTGGTGCATCTGGTGCATCTTCTGTCATTGGGGCTGGTTAGAGCCACAGGGCTCAGCTGAAGCTAAGGAAAAGTGCAGGGTCAGGGTTGTCTCTTTCGGAAGGAGAAAGGGGGTTGCCAAAGGAGCTGCAGCCACCCGCAAGCAGGGGGAAATGTCATTAAAAGGTTACCTTCTGCAATCAAGGGTGCGCCACTTGAAATGTAACTGTCAGGATGGTAAATGCATTAAATCAAATTAACTCCACTGGATTGAATGGAGTGTTATAAGGAGAGAAGATAGTTTGTGTGGTTTATATCGTCTGCGAGAGAAAGCAGTGGAGCAGAGAAAACTTTCACACTGCCATTTATTAAAATTACACTCAGCACTTTCCTCCATTGCTTTAGAAACATTAACAGATTGGCAGCCCTGTTCTTATCTCACCAGTGGGGAAACAACGGCGCGGAGATTAAGTGGCAATTTTAAGGTGAAGTAGATAGCTACAGCAAGCCCATGGGAGCCGGAGCCAGAGCTGAAAGAAGAAATGTGAGATACTTCGCATGGACATTGACCTACTGGGGCGATGAAGGGGATACACAGCTCTGCAGTTGGGCTATTTAGTTTAAGGAAGTGTATAAACACAACCACAGCACTTAACTACAGAGCTTTGGAAGCACTGGTGGGGTCAGGCTCAAACAGGAGGGTAAGGAAAGCAAGTTTGTTGCTCAACAGAATCTGAAATTATCTCTTGCTCTTCATTTTCGTAGGAAAAAAAAAAATGCAGAGGCACCAGAAAACAATTTTCCAGGTGGTGGTGAGGGTTCTGCACATTTGCAGATGACCTTACATTGATATGAATAGAGGGAGAACTTTTCTTGACTTCTTCCTACGCTTTGATGCTGGCCATCCTCACATGGATGTCTCGTAACAGGTCAGGTAGAACAAAGCAAAGGTGTCAGAGTCCTAAATATTAGATGTGCATGAAGGAGGAAGAATTAGTATAATTAGCATATAACCAAAAGGTAAATTTGCAATAGCTATATCCAGGTCCATGGCTGTCATCTTTATTCTGTCCAAACTCTCGCTGGCTTTCGGCATCTTACTGTATCAGTCTAGCCTAGCCTGCTCCTTGGATCTATCTACCAGGAGCAAAAATTAACAACATCCTTCCCCTGCTCGTATCTTCTACTCACTGTCAACAACAGCCTCAGGGAGGAAGGCCAGATGGATGTCACCGCCGCCTCCTCTCCGGGGGGATGCGCTGAGGACGGCTGCAGGAAGAGTGCCCGCAGGTCGGCAATTCCTGCGGGGCAACGTGCGCTTTGCCCCTCTCGCACAGGAGAGCTGCCCTGGTTTCACAGCATCTGCGACTCCCCCCTCCCGGAGAGGCAGGAGGGCAGGAGCAGTCCCTTCATGTGAACGAGGAATAAAAGTGGCGATTTGCATGCGACAAAAGGCATTCCGAGTCGGTGCCATAGCCAATGGAAAGCGTGGTGGCAACAGCAGTGAAATTTATAAGTGGAAAAAGTCTTTAAGGCTTATTTGCCAAAAATGGTTATTTAGATATGTATTCACACACAGCGCTTTTGTGCAATGGTCTCCAAATGGCTCTTTTAGATGCAACTGCAGTATGCATAATAAATAAAAATAACAAAAGAGACCTGGAAAGCAACGAGCTTGTGCCATTGCCAGGAACGGCGTTGCTCAAATGCTGGTTTTAATCCTATTCTGGTTTTTATGGGTTTGAGAAAGTACCTCATTGCATCACAGGAGACTACTAAACCTCATCAACTTATTCAAAATTCTTCCATGTGCCACAAAAGGAAAAAAAAAACCAAGACAAAAAGTAACTGCTATGAATTCCCTGCTGATAGACAAGCACACACCTGCCTTGCGTTTCCCCATGGCCAATGCCCACGTTCACTTCAGAAGAAGAATCCAGACAAGTATGATGCTTCAGGTAATGATTAAACAGACATTAAGAACGTGCCCAAAATGAAGGGCAACCAGGCAACTGTTTTGACATGGGGAGTGTAAGCATAAAACCACTGGAAGAGCTTTGGAAATTATTTTGTCGCTTTGGAAACCGAGGCGGTATCCCAACAGACCTCCCAAAGAAAGAGAGAGACCTCAGCCATCAGGTTGATTTTTCAATCAGGTTGATTTTTCAATCAAAGACCTGGAAGATCATGCGGCTGCATCCTGCACACCTCAGGCTGCGTAAACCACAAGAATTTGGTTTCTCTCTAGATCAGGAAAGGCATCGGTCCTGGGCTGAGGATGCTGGTACCAGCTTCAAGGGCAGACAAAGTTTGTCGTTACCTAGAGTAGAAGACTAACAGCGGTGGTGAAATCACGGCTGCCAGTGGGAGGCACCCAATGGCTTTCAAAAAATGTGCTGCTACAGAATATCAACTCCACCAGGCAATACGCTGTCCATATGCCTGGAGATGGAGTGAGCTCCTCAACCATGGGTGACCACGGCACCACTGGCTGTGTGGGGGAAATGGGTGCTACTTGGGTGCGATTTATTCAACCTGCTCTTGGCATCTGTGCAAGGATGAAACAAATTTCTTGTCTTTCTCCATAACCCAACATTGTTTTACACCTGAGGCATTCCCAAAAAGTCAGGTGTCCCCAGGAAGGAGTTACCCTGGAAGATGCAGATGGTTAATAATGCTTAGCAATTTAAAGATTCCTCCTCTCTCTGCAGCTCCCATAATTTGGCAATACTTACCTTCAGTGAGGTTCTTGCCAAGGGTTTCCAGTCCCGCTTAACCAATTCTGGATTTCAAGTGAAACCCAAACCTTGGGCAGGATATGTATGGGATGGAATGACTGCATTTTATACCTATGTCACGCCCGGGAGTTTATTGGAAAAGCACCGAAATCTCTTTCTCTCTTGCCCACACTAATAAAATAAACTTGGACCCAAGACTAGGTAAAAAATGCTTATAGCAGCAATTTTTAGGGTCTGATTTTGAAAAGAGCAGCTAACAGGAACTTCAGATGCTGAGCCCTGCTAACATCACCTTCGAGGAGGTGTCTAGCCAGATCCTCCCAAAATTTGGTCACTTCTCTGGGTTCTAGGGGGAAGCTATTAAAAGAGTTTTAAAAAATATATCCCAGTAAGTAATTACTCTTGGAGGTGTGTGCTTGGTGATAGTATTTCAACAGACCTCAACAGTAAATTGCAAGGTAACAGGAAAAATGATGGCACTTTAATTTTTGATCTAATCAAACAGCTTTTATTTACATGATCTACTAGTTAACTCCACCATATCGAAGCTGACAGACTGTCCAAGTTACTTTAGCCCCTAATTACTGAAATGAAGCGAACACCTTTGTTGAATGATGTGTATTTTTTCCTGTCACCATAAAAGAGACCCCCCCCTCCTTGTGATTTAATCAGATCCATGTCCTTCCTGTAAATAACATTTAATCATCTTAGCCAACCTCATTTTTATAATGGTCCCTTTCACTGGAGCTCAGGAAGATATTAGACCACAATCACACACACACACAAAAAAGCATTGTTTCTCAAGATCAGAAGATATTCATATTCTTCTATTTAGTAGGAATTATTTTCAAGATCAGATTAAATGAGTGAGTCACAGAAGAGTTTGGGGATTTTTTTACCAAAGCCCATCCTTATGTCCAGCCAACAGTTAATCTCATGGACTTGTACCTGCTGGCAATAGTGTCACTGATTTTGTAACCTACACTGAACTGTGGATTAGTGGGGACACACTAATCCTACGGTCAAGTGAGTTGGCAGTAGTTCTTCGCAGCACTCTTAAGGAGTTATTAAAGGGGCAAAAATCATTAGGAAACTTAGAAACTCTCATAAACTCCTGTGTTACTCAGTAAAAACTTCAGTCACATACTTTCTCCAAAACAGCTATGTTTTTGCTGTTGCATATCTTCACCCAAATGGAAAATCAAGAGTTACCTATATTTAAAGCCTGGCTCCTCCACTCCGGTGGGGTTTGCCTCTGTACACCCAAAGGGATAGTGCTGATTTGGGCTAACAGAAATCATCCATCAGGTGCTCTTTTTTTAGTCCAATCAGAAAAGTAACCCATACCTTTCTATAAGGTTATTACATTGGCTTAGTGGTGGACAGATCTCTTTTTATTTTTGTTTAAAATTTTTACACGCAGTAGTGTGGGGAAGTACAAATATAATTGACTTTTTAAGAGCTTGATCAATTCATATAAACCCTTAGTATTATGAAACAAATAAAATAAGAACCAGTTAATGTTCTTTTATGGCTTTTACATACATATCATGGGTGAAACTGCATTTAAATAATAAGAAGAATTTCTTCTCAAAACACTACTGTTTGGTTGTGGCCATACAGCCACAGTGAGACTGTTATAACATGAGCCACGTGGCACAACACTATCTGCTTTCATCCACCGGGAGAAGAATAATCTTTGCTGTGACATGTATATTCCAATAAAATGCATTTTTCTTTATGTGCTAACATGAAATGGAAAGTTATAATAAAATTAAAAAACCCAACATGAAAAGCCATGAAGATCAGAGTGGGCACAGAAGATATGTAAAGGTGATTTAAAAGATTAGGAGGGACAGAGAGCAGAAATCTTCCACAAAATCGTGGAAACATTAACAACAAAATCTGGAGACGAAAGAGGGTAGCTCTGTGTCTCAATGTTTGAAATGTAATTTGAAGGTCAGGGACCTCCATAAGAGATTTTCCCTTGCAAGAGGGATTTTTCTACATTTCCCTTTTACCAGGACATCCAGAGATGCTGTTTCCAGGGGAAAGACAGATTAGAAGATGACTCAGATGAAAAATATACGTCAGGTAAATGTGAAACGCTCAGTAAGAAAACAAATGTCACACTGTGGAGGTTTCCTCTCAGACCAGAAGCCATCAGAGGACTGTGCAAGAAGACCAGGCTCTGGTCGCAGAAATGGTGCCTGAACCTTAGAAGCATCCCTCCCCACCACTGACCCACCAAATATCCCTTTCGGGAAAATCAGGTCACCGATCCAGAGTAAAAGCTAAAAAGGGAAATGGGAAGAGCCAAGCTATTAACTTCATATATATTCAGAGCTTGAAATAATTTCCCCTTGACATTTTTAAAGCGCATATCCCAACTCGCGTTTGGCTGCATTTCTTAGATCGGTATGACTAAGGGAACAAATTTCAGAGCCTCTTGACACCAGCACAGGTTTTACCGCCCAATTCAACAGCTGCAAAGCCAACCCTCAATCTGGACCTCCAAAACACCAATGCTGCCTGTCTGTCCCACCAACTAGATGGGTTACTGAACCCCCCCAAACATGCGCTGGGGCAGCCCCAGCCATTCAGAAGCACATCTTTTACTCTAGCTGCCCGTAGAAAATGAGAAACAGACTGAGAGTCCATAACATATGCTGTATATTGCCTTCTCTGGTGCTTTGGAGCCTCAGAGCATTTCTTCAGTATTCGTATTTTTCTTCCAGACTCCATGGTGGGATATGAATACACATTATGTAGCCAAACCCACCGCAAAATGGGTCAAAAAGAAGCAAAGGGGTGTTCTTAAGAAAGTCAGGAACTGGTGGAAGATGCAAGGATGTAATGCAGAGGCTCCATGGCTCCCAGGCCTTCTCTTAAATTGCTAGAACAGACTTGAACTCAAAGGAAGTGTCCTCACTTAGATGGCTCAAATACCGGGGAATTGAACCCAGCATGAAATTTTGCATTTCCTCATTTCACTGAGAGTTTGCACAGCTAAAGAGAGCAGCCCAAACTGGGTAGCTCCGTGCTTTGTCCAGCTGCGACATGCAGGAGTTTCATTCCTAGATCCAGATTTGGATTTTGAAGACACCGTGACATGAGCTTTGGCTAACATCTAGAAAAGTGACTGAACAAAGAGAAGCAAGAGGCCCTTGTAACCTCTGGATGTACGTTCCTGGGGGGACACCTCCATCAAACGCACTCAATTTGCAAATGAAGACAACACTTTCTCCCAGTTCCACCTTTGCCAGTGTGGCTTGGTATCTCTATACAGTGCTGGGGACCTTTGTTCCCTGCCCGACAGCTACTCAGAAACCACATCAAAAAGGATGAAGCATGAGTAATTAAGTGCCTTCTGCACTGAGAAGAGTGGGAGAAGGAGTTTGATTTAGCTGCAGTGATTCCATTCTCAAAATAAGAGTCCCAAACCTTCTTTGCTGCCATAATAGGCGTGTGATCACGCAGGGCTGCAGAGTTTCTGCTATGACATTTCGTTACAGCACTGTTAGGGTTTATAATTCTTATGTATTTCTCATCCTAAACAAGAGAGGGCACAGTCACCCATATACACCTACAAACACGTGCATGGCTCCTGCAAACCTCTTGCCTCCCCAGAAATCACCCCTGTGTTGCTTTCCTGATTGCACCTCTCACGATAAGATCTACAAAGCTTCCAAAAGTTGTGCTGACATAGCAATAATCTGGAAATATCCCTCCGGAGGTGCCTATTGATTGTCGCTGTGGGTGGATTATATGAGGGATCTATCTTAATTACCAGAAACTATCTCCTTGGAATGGCCAGCAATGTAGCAAAAATGATGCACGAGGAGATCCATTACTCTCAGGGAAAGGTCAATCCAATAGGATGCATGTTTGCATTCAGGTCAAGTGATGGCTAGTCCATCACCACGCTCCATTCTCACTGCCCTGTCAGCTCTGTAATGGCTTCACCTCTCCTCCGTACCTCTCACCTCCCGCTCTCCGGTGCCAGACTGATAACACGAATTAGGGCAGGTGGAGGTAAGAGGGCACAGCTGTATTATCGCAGATGATAAACAGTGTCAAAGACAATTATGGGAGCTGCAGAGAGAGGAGGGACCTTTCAAACCCGTCCTTTGCTTTCCGTGCTGTGGGAGGAGAATACCTGGCCCGTAATGGGAGCAGAAAAGGGGAGGTGGAAGGAGGAAGACAGCTTTGCTGCCTCTTTCTCTGTGAAACGCCTTCTCCCCTTTGGGAGCATCTCCGGTCTGCTGGAAACCCAGCTCTGAAAAGAGTCTCATGGAGCAGGACAGGGAGGCTTGAGTGGGAGGGACTTCACACATGGTTTGAAAAGGAGCCGGGTGCTGATGGAGACACAAATATGCCCACAATGGTTCATAATTAACTCTGGCACCACGTGGCAAAAAGATATTAATGCCTGGCAGAGGTGTTTGCCAGAGGTTTGCTGCTCCAGGAGGCAACCTAGGACAGGAGCGTGGGTAGGGAGCTATGGAGAGCGATCCAAAGCCCCATCTCTCCCTTTCCGCCGGGTACACAGGCATCCCAGGAGGGCTGGTCTCCTCCAGCTGGTCTCCTCCTTCAGTGCCTGCATGACCAGACGTGAACACCCGCCTGTCTGCTCTGGTCTCAGACACGAAGAAAAGTTTTGTGCAACCACTGCACAGTGTCCCGTGGTGTTGTGAATAACTCAGCTGCTGCCCGCAATCCCACAGACTGTGTGCAAACTGAGTTTATAAATTTACAAATTAATTAAGCTTGTTATACATTTAATAACCTTATAAATTGCCTGGAATTGGGTGGCTTTTTCCACAGAAAAGGCCCATTCCTGTCACCAGATCTCACACCCGTGGGTGCTTTTAAGTCCCCTCTAGCTAGAACCAAGATGGATTTGTCTGGAGAGCAACAACTGTACTTAACCTGGGGCTGCAGCTCTATCGGCCACGCCAGATCCCAACTGGAAAGACCAAAAAATACAGATTCAGTCATATGGAAACAGAACTGGGATTGACTAAATGTCCACATTTCTCAGGACTAATCTAATATTTTAGGCAGGAGAGGAAAACCCAGGGAGGTAAACTAACCATTGCCCTCCTGCAAAGCCACCTTTGGGTTCCTCCCTTGCTATGGACACCAACCCCGCCACATCTTCAGAGTTGCTCTCCCATTTTTTACCCCCCTTCCCCACCCGCCATTGGTATTTCATGAAAAATAATTGCTCAGTCTGGAGTTCAAGGCCAAAAGGACTTTGCAAAACTGTTTCCTTCCCACCCCTGCTTCCCAACCCTTCCCATCGCAGCGCTCCTGAACTTTTCGGTAACCAGCACAGAAATTCTTTCTAGGTAACTAGCGTGGGTGTGCTGCAACACTCTTAATGATGGCCTCATCTGGAATTGCTTTATTAATATTTATTAAGTGATCACTAGCTGCAGGTACATTCTTTAATAACTTATTTATAAAGCATGCTATAAAACACATTAAAAATACATTCTTTAACAGATAACGCCATAACAAGATGCTGTAAAGCAAACTATAAAACGTAAATGACGGCTGTACCTGAACTGAAAACACACGGGAGGTTTGGAGAAGCGGGGAGAGAGGAAGGGAGGCTGTACCCAACATGCCTGAAAACTAGCAGTACCTTTTGGTGGAGCAGAGGGTTCATCCGGATGACGTTTAAAAGGATAAATACAGAGCGCTGGACTGTTTTGACGCATGGCTATGGGCAAGAAGAGGGGAACATGCGGTTGCTGCAAAAATATTCCTCGCCAGGGTGGGAAAGGGCTCCTGCTGCTACTTGCAGGTGGTGGAGGTGGTGGGTCCCCCCTGGATCCCTGCAGCCCCCCAGCCCCAACCCGTCTCTCCCTGCACCTCTGCTCTGCTTTGCTTTCCAGGCACCCCTTTGCCTTCCCTTCTTCCCTCTCTTCTTAGCTCTCCTCCTCCTTCTCTTCTCCATTTCTCCCTCTTTTCCCTCTTTTTTGCCTTCCTGCACCTTTTTCCACCTTCTTTACAGTTTGTCAATGTTATCATTAGAACATCATCGGAGTATCAAGGATTTAAATGCTTTTAAGCACAGGATCCATGCCCTCAGCTCCCAGGGATCCTAGAGAAAGAGGATGGATAGCAGAGCCATCATCGCCCTTTCCGAACCCACTTGCGAGGCAGGTTTGGTCCTCATTCCTCCCATGCATCTGCAGTCCCCTCCATGCACAGGGCCAAGGAAAACAGCACCGGCACTGCGCCAGCTCTCCTCCTAACTAATTCTTCTTTGATGTCCTCGCTCTGGAGCAAGGAAATTACCAATTTTTTTTATGCCTAGGAAAATCCAGCCCTCTACTAGGTTGGGGTTTCCATCCAAGCTGACAACCAGCGGTTCCCATCACAGCAAAAAGAGAAAAAAAAAAAAAAGCAAAATTAGCATATCCAAGGGTCAGTTCACAGGAGCTGAAAGCAGGCAAATCCTACCTACCACAAGCAGTCCTGGCTCCAGCCCTCTGCTCCCCCCTTTCATAAAATCGTAGAACCATAGAATGGTTTGGGTTGGAAGGGTCCTTGAAGACCATCTAGTTCCAACCCCCCTGCCCTGGGCAGGGACACCTCCCACCAGCCCAGGTTGCTCCAAGCCCCATCCAACCTGGCCTTGAACACCTCCAGGGATGGGGCAGCCACAGCTTCTCTGGGCAACCTGGGCCAGGGTTCAGGGCAACAGGTTCTGGGCAACCTGTTTCATGCCCTTCCAGGGACACCTGCTGCTCACCACTTTGATCTTACCAGGTACAGTGCTCCTTATGCTCCTGAATGTCTTATTGACAGCAAGAGAAGTCACAAAAAAATCATTAGTAACCACATTCAATTGTTAATTAATTCTTTTGGACAAGGGGAAAAGTTGACAGGAATGGAAATGCCTGGTTTTAGCTTGGCTTTGCAAAATATTCGTGAACAAGCTTACGTTTGTGTGTATATTCGTAAAACAGCTGTGATTTTGGAGGTGTGTGCAAAGAGAAGTCAAAGAGATGGCAGACGACCTGCCCACCCCCAACTCGGCCCAGATTTCCATTTCTGAGGGGTTCTCAGGAGATCTAGAAGCTTAAAAATGGAAGCAGAAAATATTTGCTGATAAATTTTAAAAAAAAAAAAACCACAATACATTCATGGAAAAGCACAATTCGGTCCCAGACAGAACCTGGATCTGACCTGGCCAAGGCATTATCTACCCGAAAATTTTTTTCTCCTATTTTCACCTGGGATCCTGAGGACTTCCTATTTTTTTGCAAAGTCAGCCTCGATTCAGGACCACACGATTTCTTCATTTCCTCCTTGTGGGAGTGTTGAAACATCTCTCCCAGCCTTTTCCCCTTCCCTCTCCCCCCTCCTCCCACGGCAAGCAAAAATGGCAAGACTAATTTCATTTCTTTTCCTTTAGTTTGTCTATCTGTGACAACCCTTTTTATGCATTTAATTCATTCTCAATTTCTCATAATCAGGCGAAAGGTGTCCCCTAAGGTTAGGAGAGAGCTTGTCAAAAAGGCAGCGTAAATTTGCAGAGGTAATCACCAGTCTATCTCCTTTCCCCACTGCCCGTGGAACTATTAACTAATATCACTGTCTAATCTTTTTTGTACTTATTTATTTTGCAGCGAGAAACTAGTGTTATAAACACCCCTACTGTCAAAACTTGTCATCCTCATTACCTCAAGGCGGGCTCCATCTCAGTTATTCTAATTTCATAGTTTCTCGAATTTACAGCCGCTGGAAATTGAGTACAAAATCCATTATCATTTGTATATTTTAATTATGCAAATGAGGCAGCTCAGCTGCTCTGGCCGGGACCTGCAGGGATGCCTAACTTCAGTCTGGGTGATTACAATTTATCCAGTCGAGTCACTTTAATTGTAACAAGCTAATTACATTGTTCCATTTGGCTTTAACAAAAGAAAAGGAGACGGAAGACGCTTAATGGCAAAGGCCCGGCGTTACGCCGCGTCTCCCCGGCGAGCGCGACGGGGGCGAGGCGAGCCGCGGCCCCGCACACCTGCGGAGGGGACGGGGTGGTTTTGGGGAGGGGGGTGTCCGCCCCGGGAGGGATGGCAGGGGAAGCCGGACCATCAGCCCGGGAGAAAGGCGGGAGAGGGACGTTGGCTGCGCTTGGTTGGCCATCGCCAGGTTGGCCATCGCCAGGTTGGCCGAGAGCAAACCATCCCCGGCAGCCGAGGGATGCCGAGGGGGAGAGCAGCACCCTGCCCCTGCCGCCATCACACCAACCATCCCCGAGCACCTTCCGATAGGGAATTTAGCACAGGCACATCCCAGCCTCAGCTGAGGTCTCAAGGACTGTTGGTATAGTCCCTAGGTGTCAACTCTTTCTCTCCATCGTAAGAAATATTATCTGCATTTATAGGCATTTCATTCAGGTATTAAAAAGAAAAAAGAAAAAAAAAAAAAAGAAGAAGAAGAAAAAAAAACCTTACCACCTCCAGCAGCCCAGATCAGCAATTACTTTCTCAGACCCACAATAAATGCTCAGTACCTAAATTAAATACCCAGGAGAGATGTAATATGGCTGCCCACACCTTCACGGAGGCTGTTAATAAATAATTACTTCTCTTGCACTGGCCATCTGAGGATCTCAAAACCTTTTGTAAGTATTAATGAATGAAGCCTCGGTGTGATAGAGCAGAGGCATATTCTCATCAGCTCTTTATAAATGGGGAATGAAGGTGCAGAGAGGCAAAACAGCTGTAGGGGTTTCAAGGGAAGAGCTGGATTTAGTCCAACCAAGTCATAGGCGCTTGTTTAGCCAGGCACCTCCCGCTCCTTGGTTATATCCCATGAGCCACAGCTTGAAGACCATCCTTTAGATCAGATCCTATCCCAAATCTGCACAGCTCTTCCAAGCAGGTCCCACAGTCTCCTGTGCTGGCAGTGGCCGTCGGTTTCCTCCAAGCCTCCTCCCCCAGGAGTGGAAGGAGCTCATCAGCTCCCAAATGTGGGAGAACATCTCAGCTCAGGGCTTGTCTGGGGTCTTGTATGAAGAAGGCATTGTGCAAGGGACTGAGCCGACAACGGAGTGCAGCTGAATGCCCTTCCCTGCCTAGATGCTGGGGAAATCATTTGGTTTTTCACAGCCCAGTGTTAGCTGGATGGCTGTATCAGAGAATGCATTTGAGGACAGCAGCTCAATCAATGAGCAAAAATCTGCATGCACGTGGGATCTGAAGTTCATTTATGAAAAACCATCTTGTTGGCCTTAAAAGCACCCCAAGCAGAGACCCAGCACAAGATTTTGGTCCATGCCAGCAGAGCCACTCCAACCTTGCAGCATATCGGCTGTGCTGCCCATGTGCCCTGGGTGAGCTCCATGTCCTCCCTCCTGGTCCTCGTGGTCACTGTGGATCAGGACTGGTGGCTCTAACGATGGGCACCGCTGTGAGACCTCCAGGATCTCTGCTGAAACGTGTGAAAGGGTCGTGCCTCTTCTTGTGATGTTAGCAGCTACCTGCCCTCGGAAAAACACCTCCCCTCTTCAAAGTCTCTGCCTGACGACTGTGGGATTAACTGGAGAAGAGAATAATCATTCCTTGGCAGAGAAGAGATGAAAGAACCACATAGATCTTTTCCCTCCCTAGTTGCTAGGGATGCGCGTTATTATTGTTATTGTTATTTCCTTCGATACACAGCATTCAATTTATTTCCTTCAGCACACGTTTATGGCGCTCCAAGGGGTGTTCCAGGAGCTCTGCTTTTCCAGCACATCCAGTTCGCCAGCGTCCTTTGTGCCAGTGCCGCTACGTTGGAGGGAGCGAGGGGGAGAGGAGAGGAAAAGGGGGAGAGCCCTCCCAAAGAGACACTTGCCCTTGGCCACGTGCACCGATGCTGGAGAGACAGAAGCCTGGGCACTGCTGGTGTTATCCCCAGGTGAACGTTCGTGGGGTCCCGTTCGGTACAGCAGCAGTAACCACCATCTTGCTGCATTCCCTTGTCGGCCACCAAACCATGGCAGGGAAAGGAAATTGAACCCATTAAACACACACACAGATGCCTCTGTGCTGTTGCCCTGCTCAGGAGGGGAGGAAGGAGCCTCTATTAATTTTTTTTTTCCTATTGTGCCTTTACCAACTGCAATCTTTTAATCATTAAAAAGAGGGGGGAGGGGGAGGGGAGGGGGGATGATGAGGGATGGCAGCAGCTACTGTAATATCCACGCAGTGAGTCTCCAGGAGCAAAGCATAGAAACAGGCTGTCGCTCTTGTACAGTGCTGGGTGCTGGTGATGGCCACGCTCACCACGGCTTGTTTGTGCCTCCCTTCCACTCCCCAAGGAGCTCCCTGACCTCCCTGCACCCAGGGGCTTCCTCCCTCCTCCAGTGTCCCATATCTGGGGGCCACGCCAGGTCTCTGGGAACCCTGCTTACGGTTCAGCAGCTCTTTCAGGTGGATCTTCTCCACCATTTGGCTCTGCAGGAGAAACATGGCCATGCCTTAGCCAGCTGATTTTGGTTAGGTAGCCTGGGCACCCCAGTGTTTTTAAGCATTGTGGCTCTAGCATTGAGGGACCATGCAATCACCATGTGGCTGTGCCTCCACAGTCGCAGCAATCCCAGCAACGGGCACAGCAAGGTGCAGTGGGGACCTGCTAGTGGTTCTCCTGGCAGCAAGGGGCTAAGGAAGAGCTGCCACCCCTGGACGTGCACCAGGGCTCCCTCAGTGCACTCACGGAATCACAGAATTTTCAGAGTTGGAAGGGACCTCTAGAGATCACCTAGTCCAACTCCCCTGCCAAAGCAGGATTGCCTAGAGCACATTACTCAGGACTGCATCCAGGCGGGTCTTGAAAGTCTCCAAAGAAGGGGACTCCATAACCTCCCCGGGCAGCCTGTGCCACTGCTCTGGCACCCTAACTGTAAAGAAGTTTTTCCGTACATTTGAACAGAACCTCCCATGTTCCAGCTTGTGCCCATTGCCCCTCGTCCTGTCACTGAGAACCACTGAAAAGAGTCTGGCTCCATCCTCCTTCAACCCACCCTTTAGATATTTGTAAGCAGTAATAAGGTCTCCCCTCAGCCTTCTCTTCTCCAGGATAAAGAGTCCCAGCTCTCTCAGCCTTTCCTCATAAGGGAGATGCTCCGATCCCTCAATCATCTTGGTTGCCCTTCGCTGGACTGTCTCCAGCAGTTCCCTGTCCCTCTTGAACTGGGGAGGCCAGACCTGGACACAGTATTCCAGTTGTGGCCTCACCAGTGCCGAGTAGAGGGGGAGAATGACCTCCCTCGACCTACTGGACACACTCTTCCCTATGCAGCCCAGGATTCCATTGGCCTTTTTGGCGACAAGGGCACATTGGTGGGTCATGGATAACTCCCACCACTGCACAGGCTTTTGAAGCCCAGGCTTGGCCAGGCTCTCTCAAGAGGTGAGGTTTCAGTGGACAATCCCAAATTGCTGTATCAGCCCCTGTGCTCTGAGCTTAGCAGCATGAAGGGGTAAATGCTGGCCTGGTGCACTGGTAAAAGCACAAGAACGGGCGTTGCTGGGTTGGACCAAAAGCTTTGCCCCGAGTCCTGTCTCAAAGTGTGGTCACAAATACATGCCCAGAGGGAAGCATGCATGCCTCCACCAAGGGCCCTCCTGCTCCCTAGTCATGTTCCGGGGCGGATGTAATTTCTCTACCCTCCGTAGCACACTGTGGAAATCTCCCTCTCATTTTTTAGTCCCCTGTTGAGCACTCGCAAAGCTTTAGCACCAACTAATAATGCAACATATGGTTTCTCACATGTAGAAGACAACCAAGTGAACAGAAAAGCCAGAACATACAAAGCGTACAAGTCCGGGGAAGCATGGGACGACATCAAACAATTAGCAGTATATATCATTTGTAGCTTTGTATCATTCATAACACACACTTTCAATTCAAACAGGGATGAAACCCTTCCTACATTAAATCTTTAACCCAGCCCACCTGAGCAAGCCTGTATTCAAAGCACGTGTAAGCGCAAGCATGAGGATAATACGGTATATGTATTGTGTATTGTGTACATGTATAGGTAATCATATAGGGGACCTTCTGTAAGTGCCAACCGGGTGCTGAGTTGGGTACCTATGGCACACAATAATGGAGATCAAGGATAAAAAAGAGCAAGAATTATCCTATTAGACACCATCCATTCTTTGATCAACAGTTGCAAGGGGAAAGCTGCAGGCATCTGCTCACCCTTGTACGCATTTTTCCTCCCCTTTCACTTTCCTAATTTTCTGCAAAATCTTAAGGACCCTTGCCAACACAAACTAGAAAACTTCAAATTAACCTACGGCAGTGTTCAAAAGTTTCAAAAAAAAAAAAAAAAGGTAGCACTTTTGACATTTTTCCATCCCCTCCAGCAGATACCACAGACAGGTAGAGTATCTTCATGTCACACTGGATCTGGTGAGATGACCAGCACAATTGGTGCTGAATACATCAACGGACAGAGTTGTTGGTCATCTTAAAAACCCAACTATGCCTCACTTTATGGATGACAGTCTGTATTGCCATGTGTCTGTACACTTCTTTCCAGCATCCAGATGAAACACTACCCGAGCATTTTACTGAGACCTCCATCAGATGTTAACACAATAACCTCTCCTATGGGTTTTTAATGTTTGCTATTTCAAACAGTGCTACCATTGACATAGGAGGTACATTTAGCTATATATTTCTAATGGTATAGGAATAAAATGCCTGGAGAAATAAATAATAATAAGCTCTTTTATAGCTTCTTATACTGGCGGATCTCAGATTAATTGAAATTATATGCCTTATGCCTGCTCATCCTCAGGACAGAGATTAAAATGGGAAATGAGTATTTATAGCTACATAGATGAGAATACAAGGTGGGGTTTTTCTGACAGGCTAAGGTATTTGGGCATCACTTTGCTTAGAATTGCAAGGCCTGACCCAAGCCTTGTCCTTGAAGACAAGTGATACTGTTGGGATTTACATGCCATTCATTTTCCATAAGACAAGCCCATAAGCACCTATGTGACTTCTGAAAGTGAAAATCTCTCAAGTTTTGCAATGTTCAGTGAAGGTGCTCATAAGTCATAAAATCATAGAACGGTTTAGGTTGGAAGGGACATTGAAGATCATCCAGTTCCAACCCCCCTGCCATGGGCAGGGACACCTCCCACCAGACCAGGTTGCTCCAAGCCCCGTCCAACCTGGCCTTGAACACCTCCAGGGATGGGGCAGCCACAGCTTCTCTGGGCAACCTGGGCCAGTGCCTCACCACACACAGAGTAAAGAATTTATTCTTAATATCTAATCTAAATCTCCCCTCTTCCAGTTTAAAACTGTTACCCCTCATCCTATCACTCCCCTCCCTGATAAGAAGTCGCTCCACAGCTTTCCTGTAGGCCCCCTTTAGGTACTGGAAGACTTCAGACCCTTCTCCAGGCTGAACACCCCCAACTCTCCCAGCCTGTCCTCCCAGCAGAGGGGCTCCAGCCCTCAGAGCATCTCCGTGGCCTCCTCTGGCCCTGCTCCAACAGCTCCGTGTCCTTCTGCTGTTGGTGGCCCCCGAGCTGGAGGCAGCACTGCAGGGGGGTCTCCCCAGAGTGCAGCAGAGGGGCACAATCCCCTCCCTTGCCCTGCTGGCCATGCAGGGATTGCCCTGACCCAGGTGCAGGACCTTGCACTTGGTTTTGATGAACTTCATGAGGTTCACAGTTTTATCCTAAAGTCCTTTCAGGAAAAAGTGATTTAAGGCTTAAATCCTAGTACAGGCTAAAAGGAACTGTGTTTCTAAATCTATTAGAGTGCTGTGATACAGGGATGTCCCAAAGTAGGGGACCAACTCTTGGCCTTGCCAGAAGTGCCACCATGAGGATGGTTGGTGAAGGGCCATCACCTTCTGCCACTGAGAGGCTTGGGCTGCGTGTAAACAAGTGAGGACACATGAAATAAGGGTGGGCAGGAGATATTAAATGGACGTGAGATGGGACAGATTTGGGTCCCAGGTGGAACAGAGTTTCTTTTAAGGTCTACTACTAAAACAGCACCACTGGAAGGCAACCAATAATATTGGCACACTCATGGTGAATTAGAGTGAGTGTTTCAGACACAAGAAAGACCTAGCCCAAAATTTCAGGAAAAAAAAACCCAGCATCTTTCATTTTTCAAGTGGAGTTAGAAGGCTTCAATTTTTATTTTTTTTTTTTAGTTTTCATTTCAACTGCCTCCTTTTCATTTCAGAAGAGTATGAAGAGATGCAAAGCCAAAACAGAAATTTTATTTTTGTTCAAATATGGAAAAAAGGGGAAATTTGCTCATTTGAGTAAACCTAGGACAACACTTTATTCAGCTTTTCAGCAGATAAGATGTCCATTCAGCTGGTATCATTTCACAAGCACCATGTGTAGATTAAAGAGAGCAGAAACATGGAATATATCTCCTGGCCCAGGCTTTTTTATTACTTTAGATAGTACAAGACAGTGATCCCAATAAAGGCCTCTAGCTATGATGCATAAAGCTTGTTAAAAACATCAGAGACACTCGTATCACAAATTACCAATATTCTCCTTAAAAATTTCTGCCATTTTCCATGTTTAAATTTTCATCATTCAGGAAATATAGTGATGGAAACATAGTTTCCTGAACAATACTAATAAAAATGGTTCCTGGACTTTTGGGTTCATTTTTAAAATGTCACAATAACAGACGTCTGAGACATACCCCTTTGCTTTTCATTTAGGTTTGGTAACAAGTTTCGGATCTCCAGAATGCAAGGGGTACTTTGGGACAGGATTATTACAGCTATAATGAACTTTTATGCACGCTGTATTCATTTTATTATGTAGCCTTACAGTAATCTATACTCATAAAATCTCAGGACTCTTCTCTCTAATGTCCTCCCTATTAATTGCGATTTGCGTCAAAAATATAATTGCTATGGTCAATAATTTAAATTCCATCAACATTAGGAATAAAAAAGGGATGCAAGAAACTATTGAAAGCATGAAGAGAAGTATTTTATTCTAAGAAATATTATTCTGGTTAATTTAGCTTATGTAGATGAACCAACATACTGCAATAGCAACTCCACCTACCATACGTTTTGCACTACGGTCATGCTAATGTGCTTGAATATCAGCTTGATGGCTGATGTAAACATAGCATCATCCATGAATTCCAGCAGCCGCCGGTATGACCGTCGCACAGACAACAGGCACTTCACGTAATTAAACAGCCAAGTAGGCAAACCCAGACAAAAGAGCCATAAGTTGTCAACAGTCAGCTCGTAAGGCTATATATCATGGCTGATATATAGCATGCCTGATGCTGTTGCCATCAGCAAAAAAGAAAAAAAAAAAATTAAGTTGGATTTTTTTTGCGGAAGGTTTGGAGGTACGGGGAGAGGGAGAGCAAAGCATTTAAACTTCTTCATTGCTGCTGATGATGATAACAAGGATAGATCATCGGTTACGAAATCGGCAGCCTTAATCTTTCTTCCCAGCCTCATTTTTATACCGCACCGTGGGATCTCCTCTCCAGGGGCTCGTACGGGATGGACTCGCAGGATTTACGCGCACCGGTTGCGACGCCAGGAAGCATGAGGCTCCCCAACGCTGAGCCACAGCGGTGGTACCACCCACGCTCCTCTCCGAATTTTCATCAGTCACGGGAAATGGGACAGGATTGCGCCAGACAATTTTTATTTAAATGAATGCCATTCCTGGGGAAAAGGAAAAACCCTGCGGAGTAGCGTGAGGGCAGCAGAAACTCCTTGCAGCAGGCCCAAGCCCGCCATGCAATAGACGGAGGGATGTAAATAATTGAAGAGAATCATTTTGTAATGCGCTGACCCCTGAGCGTTGCACATCAGTCATGCGGATACCGTCTCTCTCCAACCCAGCCCGCCCAGTCCTCCCCTTCTCTGTACACACCATTAATGACCTTTTATGAGAATTAACCGATACTAACGCATCGGCTACAGATCTCCTGCATTTTTAAAAAGTTCATCTACTTGTTTGCCTGCACAGATTAGTTTTGTAAAAACAATTGTCATGATTTAAAACAGCTGGTTATGGAAATGTCTACTGAGCTGCTGGGTAGCATTTTCTGCCCTGTTCATGCAAAGCATTAGAGGACCGTCAAAAAAAGAAGGGTGGGATGCTGTTAAACTTGTAAAAGGAGCTAATTATGGCAAGTCTGTTGGCAGTTTCTGAGCTGAGGAGACCCAAAGCCAGTGGGAAATTTGGTTTGGTTTTTTTTTTTTTTAGTTTGATTCAGTTTGTTCCATGTGAGCGGACAGATGAACTGAGAGGTGAATGGATGGTGAGGTGGATGGGTGAGTGGAGGAGTCTCCCAGTCCCTTCCGGGCCCTTTCTCCAGTGGCAACATCTGGGATGGGCTGCAGGGCAGAAGCACGGAGCAAAAAGATGCTCTCTGTCCCAACGAGCACACAGTCAATCCTGAAAATAAAACCATAAGCCTAAAGACCTAAGTGAAAAAAAAAACAGAACAACTCTGCTCACACTCCATCTTAGAAATTCAAACCACCATAAATGGATGAGACATTTCCAGCATTTGCGAGTTCCCTGGTCATCCCAAAGGCTTTTCCCCTTCAATATTTATTTACACACCGGAATGTAAGTGACCACGTTAGCAACAGCAAC
Source organism: Anarhynchus alexandrinus (assembly GCA_008711295.1). Lineage (NCBI taxonomy): Eukaryota > Metazoa > Chordata > Aves > Charadriiformes > Charadriidae > Anarhynchus > Anarhynchus alexandrinus. Next base: position 7,446,729 of record VUYV01000015.1, on the reverse strand, counting down.
ATGGTAGGTATTTCTATTGCACACTGCATGCCCGGGTCCCCTGGCTCTTTATAAGCATTAGCTAAATAGACACCACTACGTAATCGGTTTTGTACCGATTTATCTGGTAGGGAAGCCAAGACGTTGATGGGTAAGTAATTTATCCATGATCACATTCATGTGGGTAGCAGAATGAGGGCTTCTGCTTTGCAACAAGAGGTCCCGGTGAGATGCAGATGTCCACCAGGACCGTCTCTGCAGGGGGGTTGAAGGCACCTGAGAAAAAGCCACAGTGTTGTAAGAGGGAAAGGGAAGCAAATAGCAAAAACACCCAAGAGAATTTGTGCTTTTGGGAGGGAAATCATGATGGTGTCATCTGCTAAAATACTTCCTGTGCTGCCCAGCCTCTTTCAGGGACTCGAGGGAAAGGGAAGCCCAAGCTGCAGGAGCACCCATCCTTGGAGAGAGATCTTCTCCTGTCAAAACAGGGGGATGCTGAGACACATCCTGAGTAAAAAATATGATCTCACACACCTGTCCAGGGTGGTTTAATACTGACAGCAGATGGACAGACAGAGTGGAAGACAAGCAGATAGATCCACCTAAAAGGCTTACCCTCTGGGTAACTGATTTTTGTTACCTACTCTGTTTGAACCAATAACATGTTCGTTTTAGAGGACAAAATTCTGGTGTAAGAAACAGGCTGCTTTCATCATGCTATTAATATTAACCAAAATTGCTAGATTTATCAAGTATAAGGAGAACAAGAAGTCATTGAAGTTGTTAGTCTCTCAGGAATTGGGGTTTTGGGGTGGCTTCCCACTCTTACCCTTTGTGGATTGGTCAGAGCCTCCTCTTGGAGAGGACCTTAGAAGGGGAATTATCTGGATGTTTCTCCCAAGAGTTGAGCTCTCACAGATCATCACAGTACAGCTCAGAGAAGGGTTCCCTGAATAGGCAATGGCCAAAAGGTGGTCACCCATCCTGTGGATCTAAGGATAGGCACCCACTTTGGCAAAACATTGGGGAAGACCATTGCAAGGTGGTGTACGTGGGCTCCTGGAGGACACAGGGGAGTGGAGACATTTTTAAAGAAAATCTTCTTATCAGATGACTGTCAAACACTGGTTTTGCTTCCCAACATCCAACCTTATACCTTGGTTCAGCATTCAGGAAGGGGGGTGCAGCTGAGCGTGGCAGCACAGGCAGGCTGGACACGGAGGAAGAAGGCAGAAAAAATGGAAATTACCACCTCCGAGATGTAAGAAAATGATGGAGAGCTTAATGTAGTCTAGGTGAAGGCACTGGAGAATCTCCATCCCAGATATAAAGTGGTGGAAAAGTAAATTAGATCTTTAATTTTACAGATAAAAAAGTGCTTTAACCTCACTAAGGCGACAAAACCAGAACAAAATTTGGAGGGAAGAATGGCTGCAGATGTAGTGCTATGTTCTTAAATATAACTTGGGGTTTCCAAAGATAGACAGTGTCACTTGTGTTTAGCATATTCTTTTGATAAGAGACCTAACTTTTAGAAAAGGAAATGAAATAGGTGTCACTTATCCTTGCTTCAGAGAGGGATTAGCTGGATTAGTGAAGTTGGAAAAACTGGGGCTTAGAATGAAAATTGTAAGGTGTTTACCTGTAGGGGAAATAAGAGTCTCCAGTCACAGAAGTGCTGGACTGGGGATAGTTTGTTAGTAGAGCTCCTCAGGGATGTTTTTTTCAGTAGTCATGTTTAAAATGTCTGTGAGTGACCTTGGTACAAAAAGTAGACATTTTCTAATGATGTTTCCAAAAAACTCAAAAGACATCATTTTGGGAAGGACTGACATGCTCTGCAGGAGGAGTCAGGTGACCTTGAGAACTGCATTAACAGAAACAGAGTGGCAGTGCTGACAGACAAGTTAAAAAACTTCTGGTATCTTCTGAAAATGACCGAGAATTAAAACCTGAGTGCATTCATGACTGATATGGTCATGAAAAATGCAAATGGCTTCAGTGTAGGAGATTTCCAGAAAGTCCTGCAAGAGTCGTTCATAGCAGGCAATCCTGTTCTCGTGAGCATTGCAGTGTCCAACCTTCATCACCTTCCACCCTAGCCAAAGCCCAACCCAAAACCAGATGCCCAGACTTTCCTGGTCACAGAAGGGATTTGCTGTGAGGAACACATGGAAAAAATGAGTATTCTGAGATAGTTAGTAGGGTAACAGCTCTCTTAGGAGAGAACCCAAATCGTAAGACCATGATGGGGAGAAGGGACAACTTCTGTGATTGGGAGGCTTTCATGGTATTCTCTTGACAGTGAAACACTAAGCCAGTGAATCCCATGTATGAATATGTGGGAAACCACACCAGGTTCCCCTTTCCTGGTTCCTTGCAAACCCAGAAAATTTTTAATTGCTCCCATTCTAAAAATAAATAAATAAATCATAAAATCATAGAATGGTTTAGGTCGGAAAGGACTTTAAGGATCATCCAGCCCCACCCTCCTGCCATGGGCAGGGACACCTCCCACCAGCCCAGGGTGCTCCAAGCCCTGTCCAACCTGGCCTTGAACACCTCCAGGGATGGGGCAGCCACAGCTTCTCTGGGCAACCTGCGCCAGGGGCTCACCACCCCCACAGGAGAGAATTTCTTCCTTATGTCCTAAATCTACTCTTTTTCAGTTTAAAACTGAAAATTGCCCCTTGTCCTGTCACTCCAGGCCTTGGTAAAAAGTGCCTCTCAGTCTTTCTTATAAGCCCCCTTTAGGTACTGGAAGGCTGCAATAAGGTCTCCCCGGAGCCTTCTCTTCTCCAGGCTGAACAGCCCCAACTCTCATCCTGTCCTCATAGCAGAGGTGCTCCAGCCCTCTGATTGTCTTTGTGGCCTCCTCTGGCCCAGCTCCAACAGGTCCATGTCCTTCTGCTGTTGGGACTCCAGAGCGGGAGGCAGCACTGCAGGGGGGTCTCCCCAAAGCAGAGCGCAGCAGAGGGGCAGAATCCCCTCCCTCGCCCTGCTGGCCACGCTGCTGGGGATGCAGCCCGGGATGCGGGGGGCTTTCTGGGCTACAGTCGCACATTGCCGGCTCATGGTGAGCTTCTCATCACCCAACATTCCCAGGTCCTTCTCCTTTGAGCTGCTCTCCATCCATTCTCTGCCCAGCCTGGGTTTGTGCTGGAGATTAAATAAATAACATTTAAAAAAAAAAAAGAAGACAAGATTATTTTCAACAGAGAGACAACAAGCCAAAAATCTCTGAACCAGGACTGCAAACAGCCACAGGACAGGATGCGCTCAGAATCATCATGGAGATGGGGAATGCTTGGAAAACTTGAGTATTCACCTGGCCTAGACTTCATATGTGTTGCCATTTGGGGAAAAATAAGTGCGGGATTGGTGAGATCCTCTGTGTGGCTCGGTTTCTTTCTGTTTAAGAAATGAACTTGGAAGTGTTAAGACAATGCAGGGTCTCCCCAAAGGTCACAGCTCTTAACGAATCATTCATCTGCCCAGCATTTCTCTGAGAAAGTAGATGTTCTTCAGCAAAGACTATTCCTCCTTAATAGCAAGTCTGGGCTTATACCAGCAGTCCTCCAAACTCGAAGCAGTTGTCAGGACAGCAGCGTGACCAAGCTGAACAAGAGGGCCTGTCCCATCCAAACCAAATCAGCACAATATTTTTTCCCACTTTCTTGACTTTCGTACTAAAATCTGAGCTGGTGAGCAGTCCGGATCAATACTGAAGTGAGCAGAAAGCCACAGGCAAATTCTTGATGGCTGGAAATCTTTCAAGAGCTTTTTATTTGCTTGAAGCTTCATCTGAGGCACAAAGCAACGCACACCATGTTTCTCCTTTCTTTGTCTTTTTTTTTAATATAGTGACAGTGTCCCCATTTGGGGCATGGGATAATGCAAAACATCTCTGATAAACTGAACGTAAGTGTCAAAGAGAGAAAAGTTTCCCCCAGTTCTGGCAATGTTTCATATGAAACGTTGCACACTAGTCATAATTTATCATCATCTTCATATATTCTTATATAAGTAATACAAATCACCACAGTCAATTAATCAATCTGTAATTAGGAACTGACACGAACATTTACTACCATCAGGCATAATTTATATGATTACAGATGATTAAATAAAATGTAATTGAGTGAACAGGCAATTTGTTAAGCACATGTAAATTCAGCCATACCACCTCAGGCTGTGATCTTGTCAGATCTCGATAGCTAAACAGGGTCAGGATGGGTCAGTGTTTCGACGAAGAAACCCCACGGGAGAAACCCAGGTGCTGCAGGAAGGGGTGGTGGTTAATAGGTAGCGCTCTCCTCGCTGAGATGGTGTTGGAAGCGTAGTGTCTCTAACGTGTTATTGGCGAGACGGACGTAAGCTGTTATAAGTGCTGCCTGAGCAGTTCCGGAGAGAGGTGGGAATTTGTCTCCTGGACTTAGGTTAATTTAATTTCAAGTAGAGCACACATCTGGCCAGTCACCGGGAGGAGACAGTAAACCATGGCACCCTGACACTTGCTGCTCTTCAGCAGAGCCAGAAGACATGTCACTTCGGTGATTTAGTCTGCCTAACTCAGATATCTCCATCTTCATTATTTAGGGAAGGGGGAGTCCTCTTAAAATAAGCACATAAATTCCTCTTCTGCCTAGTGGAGAGGGGCAGGTGCTCTTGAAAGCCAAGCAAAGCAGACCCTGTCTGCCTAACTCCGGTGCTCAATCTCCTTCAAAGACATCTGTGGCCCTCCACTGACTGGATGGAGAAGTGGGTCACATACATCAGGACAACTGCTTCATTGAAACATGGGTATTAATTGGATCTCGGTCCCAGACGTTTCTGCAGATCCTTGAGGTAGAACAAAGACTACAAGCCAGCCAAGGGCTGCTGGGCCCAACAACAAGGAAATGAGAGTTTATTCTCAGCGCTCCATCCAAAACCAGCTGACATCAGTAGACCGTCCCGTGGGAACTGCTAAAAGCAACACTGGGAAAGTGCTTTTCTTTTATTCTTTTGTATTTTTTATAGCATCAGGACCAAATCCAACTAAGTGAATGATTTCTTGAAAAGTTCAGTGTGTTTCCAAATTGGTTTTGGTCACACAGCCAGAGAAATGCAAGAGGTTTTCTTTAATTATTGCACAAAAATAAACTTGAGTTATTAGGATCAATTCCATTTCTGTAGTCTTAAACAAGAATATTTTTGCTTCCTCTGTTTTTAGACTCTGCATGGCTTATGCCAAGACAACTCATTTAAAATAATTAAAACCATTTGTTTTAGTACAGTGCAGCAGTTTCTGCAGTGCTTTGCCTGTTTATTTTTTGCGTGTTTTCCTTGAGTCCAGTGTCACTCCCAGTGAGAACTGGAGCAGACCTCTGACAGATCTGAATGAAATCACTCTGCGTTCGCGCCATGGAAGGCGAGCAGACCGGCCAACTGGAGCTAAAACAAAATTATCTTTGATTATTAAATGGATGCTTATATAGATGGATAACCAGATGTGTTTGACAGTGGATGTGAAGGGGGGGGGAGTTACCTTAGGATTAGAGCAGAAAGTAACGCAAGCTTTCTTCTCCGAAACAATTAGTGAAATCACTTTCTGGACATTAAGAGCCCTGCATGTGCAACATTATACATTGGGGCCTGCACAACCAATTTGGGTCAGTATGACGTTTAAACTCTTAAGTGGTACCACTAATCTCCATTAATCTGACTTCAAAGATGACACATAATGCTCAGTACAAGAGACTAAGAGTTGTTAATGCATGTTCCTCAGCTGGAGCACTAATACGCGACTCCTGCAGAAAGAACAGGATCTTCCAGGCTTGGGTGTAAGCGTTAAAAATAAACATCTATTTAGGGATCTTCCCAAAACTGCTCTGTTCTTTGAGTTCTTTCCACCCAGTTGTGCCTTTTGCCACCGTAGGTGCAAGGATGGCCATGAGGATTTCCTCTCATTGGGGTTACTGCATTCCCCACAGAAAAAAATACCTAGGATTGTCACTTCCTTGTGCAGCCTAAGTCATGAACTGCTGACCTCATTTAATGAGGAAGAGTTAGGGCAGCAAGCCATGGATTTCTACTCCACTCTCGTGAGACCCCACCTGGAGTACTGCATCCAGCTCTGGGGCCACCAACAGCAGAAGGGCATGGACCTGTTGGAGCATGTCCAGAAGAGGGCCACAAATATGACCCGAGGGCTGGAGCACCTCTCCTATGAGGAGAGGCTGAGACAGTTGGGGCTGTTCAGCCTGGAGAAGAGAAGGCTCCGGGGAGATCTTATTGCAGCCTTCCAGTCCCTAAAGGGGGCCTACAGGAGAGCTGGGGAAGGACTTTTTACTAGGGCATGGAGTGATAGGACAAGGGGGGATGGCTTCAAACTGGAAGAGGGCAGGTTTAGACTGAACATTAGGAAGAAGTTTTTCACTTTGAGGGTGGTGAGGCACTGGCACAGGTTGCCCAGAGAGGTTGTGGAGGCCCCATCCCTGGAGGTGTTCAAGGCCAGGCTGGACGTGGCCTTGGGCAGCCTGGTCTAGTGGGAGGTGTCCCTGCCTATGGCAGGGGGGTTGGAACTGGATGATCTTCAAGGTCCTTTCCAACCTAAACCATTCTATGTTTCTATGATTTACCCCAAGGTACGCGGTATGGAGAAAACACGGCTGCTCATTGAAGATTTAATCTCAACCCCATGATTATCAATCAGAAGCGACAACAGAACCCAATGAAATTATGCTGGTCTAAAGCACCTAATTGAGAGGAAAATCTGGGGGGTTGGAATGCCAGAAACACAGCTTTGAAATTTCTCCTTTTTTTGTTGTTCCAAAGCAAGATGTAGTTTCATGATGGATCTCAGAAGCAAATGTAAAGAGTCACTGCTCTGGCTGAGTAGGATTACTCCGTGTGTTCCTCATGTACCCGGGAAAATGTTTGTTTTTACAGTCTTCAGAGAAAAGCAGCATTTTTGTTAAAAATATCAAAATTTCACTTTTCTTTAATTCCACAGGTTTTGAAATAGATTCAGTTGTCCTTGCATTATTCCAACATTTGTCACTGAAATGTTTCCCAAAGCAATTCATTGAAATTTATCAAAATCAGGAAACAAGAGCCTCTGTTCTTATTATAAGAAAAATTATACCTTTCTCAATTAAAGTAACATTGATCAAAAAATAATAGTTACGTGTGGTTTACAGAATAGAAGTAACTGCTACGTTTTCAACCTCAAAATTTCTGTCTGAATAATTTTGAGCGGCTTTACTTGAAGATATACCTGGGAGAAAAGGTCCTGTCTAATTGTTTGGCCAAGCCAAAAGCCTTATTCTGTAAATGCTATGAGATCTTTTCAAGAAAGGTGTAACCACCTAAGTGCAAAGCTGTAAAACTCAAGCAAAACTACATGGTACTTAATCTGTGCCTTGCTGCGTTGCCCAAAAATCAATAAAAATGTTGAAAAAGTATCTAACATGTTCTGATGTGAAAAATCTCTGATTTCAAAACTTTAACTGGGCTAGTCTCCCTGGATCATGTGCCAGGCAACCAGTACAAGCTCCCAGTCTGAGCCTGACCGGAGCCCTCCTCATATCAATGGCACCTTTGCCTTTGACTTTCTTCTGGATGGTGTCTCCTGTCCTCCTGACTATTGTGCTCCTCATCTAAACATTGGCAGACTATTAAGTAAGATTTCATGAAACTGCTGAAAATCTCACTTGTCCCCAAGGAGTCCACCATGGGAGACAGTCACAGTGAAAAAGTTCCTAAGATCCACGAATAAACAATCTTGTTATTCTATGCCTTCCTTGGAGATGTCTATGCCTGCTGCTGAAATGGCTCGAGTGCTGCAGACTGATTATAAAATTATTTAGTTAATAAAGACAGGTAGGAAAGTTTCTATTTATCCCTATGATAAAACTCTCCTGCAGCTACAGGATTTGTCTTACCCTGCAACAAGGTGGGACCCATCTCATGTAGCTCAGTGGGTGGGACTTGGCTCCCCATGCAGATATATGGGACTCCATCCAGCTGCCTCAACGCAAGTGTCCAGCTACATGAGAGGGGGCCCTGGCCATCTCACCAGGCCTTAGCTCTTGCTCCAGAAGGGCACTGCTCACTCACAATCTTCTCATATGTGATACCCTAGATGGTCCTGGACATCTCACATGGCAGTAGACATGTATGTTTTGGCAACCAGATCAATTGCTGGTACCACCTCAATCTCCATCAGCTCTGCTGTGAGCTGGGACCCCAAAGCACATGCGAACACCAATGTGTGTCCAGCCACAAGAGCAAGACACCTCTCCATCTATGTGCATTATCTAAACGCTGTGTATAGGCAATGAAGATAACACGTCCATCAACTATGGCTCACATTACCTGCCTGGATACATCACCACAAAAAAGTCCCTCAACACAGATGTAACCCAGGCACCTTGGGCTTGATTCAGCTGTCTAAAAGGCATGTGTGGTGCCAGGTACACACCCTAGGATGGGAGAATCATCCACGTGGGGTGGACAATCTGACATGAGTCACCAGGGTAGGTGACAGGCGAAGGAGCACCACCCTGGAGCGGTTCAAATGGCACCAGACACTTGGCCCTTTGCTGTCGGCAGCTATCTAAATTTTAGGTGGTCCCATTAGAGGGTCCCCATCATTAAATCAATGGCAAAACTTCCACTGCCTTCAGCCCAGCCAGGACTTCACACCATAACTAGTTCCTATTGGTTATGAAGAGAAAGTGAGCACAGGTCTTGCTAAAGTAATATCACATGAAGAGTTTCTTCCACACCTTCCCCAGGGAATTTTGCTTTCCCCTTGCATTTCCTATCGGGAATCTCATTTTTTGGTCTACTTTTGGAGCAGACAAATGTGACCTCCCCAGCTGAGAGCAGGCTGCCTGGGTTTGAGAAACGCTGTCAAAGGACAGTGCGTCAAAGCATAAAAAAAGATGTTGGCTGGAGTTTTACACGGAGTTTTACAAGGTAGTAACGTAGACTATAAGCCGGTGCATTTAGGCGTCTGGGTGGGGAAACTTATGAAAAATGCATGAGAGGTTTGTGTAAGAAATGCAGTTCACTGGTGTTTCATATTCATTATTCTTATTTTTTTTCAATGAAATTATCCTAAGGAATCTTTTTTTTTTTTTTTTTTGGAGCTAAAGAGAAAGCACGTGCTCAGTAAGTGAGTTCAGCCGCAGATTTCAGGGTCCTTAAGTACTCATTGACACAAGAGGCGACGACAGCTCTGCAGGAACCTTTATGGGTCTCTCAGGGTTGTTGGTTTTTTAAGCCTGTGTATTATGGATTTCCACAACAGGTGTTAACAGCTCAAGGCATCTTAATGCCTATTGGATTAAATAATGCACATTTTTAAAATTGCATGAAGTCTCTCCCACTGGGGAAATGCTATCCTTTCCGCCTTTACTTTTTAAACGAAAATAAAGCATTTATTACAAAAATTACCAAAGAAATGGCTAAAATCCATCCCCAAAGCAACACAGAAGCTGGGCTGAAATTCTACGTTTAGCTCACTCCTTTACCCAAGTCCTGAGGCTCTTGGAGCAGATCAGATCAGAGAGCAAATGGGTATGACCATGTGCACAGCCAGGAAAGGTCAGGAGGGGTTATAGAGAATGGGACACTGGGACAAAAGCACTGGTTAAACTGGTTAAAGGGTCTTTCATGCTTTTGCACCAATTCAACCAGCGAACACCAGCTGAAAATCTGAGCCAGAGCTTTGCTGGAAACAAAACATGAGTGAATGGACCCATTACTAGGAGTAGCACCTCCATCCAGCCCTGGTGAGGGACAGCCGCAGGACACAGCACATCCCACCTGGGCACGACTGTCTTGGGGTGATCCTCTGGGGACTGTGGAGCTCCCAGTCAGGCAGAGATGTCCACACTGGTGCCCATGTGTGGTCGGTCAGGCCCAGGGGCACGCGGCCAGTGCAGTAGAGCAGAAGGTCTGGATCTGGCCATGGTTGGCATGGGCAAGAGCAGAGCCCAGCCCGGAACCTCCTCTCCCAGGAGCTGACGCTCTCCTTGGACACCCATTTTGGGGAGCTCTTCTGCAAAAAGCAGGGGGTGCTTTGTTAAAAGTTTGGCTGCCATTTGGGCATTAATCATGGCTCTAAAAGCGTTTATTAATGCCCCATTGATAGCTAACAGCGAAGCACTGCTGCCCCCCCACTTTTGCGATATGCAAACAGTGGTGATTAAGCACCAGATTAAACATCTTCATGAATATTTAAAAGGCTGGTTTTGAAAGTTTCCTGTCCTTTTACACTAATAGCCCCATTAAAACCTGTTTACAAGCCAGTCATGAGAGTAACTGTGTGCACTTAAAACACGAGAGAGTTCCCCTAGAGGAGTGCTTTAACCACGTGAGAATGGCAGCTGATCAATAGCGATCTTAAAGTAAGACTGTCTGCCTAAACCCAATGGAAACAACCCCTACAATATAGCTATAAAGAGCTGGCAGCTGCCCAACTGGTTAATTAGGGAGGCAAAACGGTAATAATAACAACAATAATACTTGCTTGAAGGTCCAGCTGTCCTGGTCCTGGGTGTCTGGCTGCCGTGGGACTTCTCAGAAGCTGACTTAAAGATGTTAACAGCAGCCAGGAAAAGGCCAGGCAAAGTTTTAAGTAAACTTAACAGTTTGGTGTTTCCTGGATCTTCGTATGTTTTACACATCAGCCCCTGAGTGCACACAGCCAGAGCCTACAACGGGGAACGCAGACGCCATGCGATAGCTGTTAATAATTCATGCAATCTGCATGCTATGTAGAAGTATGGCAGAATAAACACAGGTCTTACATAGGGTGTATACCCATAATAGAAGGGATGTGCACATTCAACCAGCGCTGTAAACCCAAAATTTAAATCTGTGGCGCCGAACCCTAAGAGGGTTCACGGACATTACTCTCGGCCTGCTCTCCGTTACACACCGTAGGTCGCATCGCAATCGCTTCATCGCCTGGTTCTGAGTTACGGGGCCATGAAGCAGCGGGGCGGCTTTGTGAAGGTGTTTGAGCTCAACACGAGAGTTAGGTGCTTAAATACCACAAAAAAAACTGGGCCTTTGTGTCTGTTCTGGTGTTACTGTGAGCGCTGGAAAGAAATCTATTGACATCAGTGGGCTTTGGATTAGGCTCCTGCTGTGTTATTAAGTGAATTATTAATTATTAATAATAACATAACAGAAATCACATGTTGCCTTATTCAACCATTCAATTTTGCCTTATGTGGGGGTTTTTGAAAATACAGTCGCCGAGTTTAAATACAAGTGTGGATTGATTGTTCAGCCTCCTTGCTCATTGCCAAGGAGAGAGTATGCTTACATATGGGTGTCCAGTTTTAAATGAATATTGATTGACTGAAATTCATGCCGTCTGCTTCAGTTTAACTGTTTGGCAAAACTAGAGATGTCAATAAAACTGGATTGAATTTTGAACGGTATTAAAACTTTCTGGAGCCAAGGTAATCATGATGGAAAAAAGTAATAAACGGCTGGAGACCTTACAAGCATGGGGCTTTTCCTACTGCTGTGAAGCCCTCTGGGGTTAGGGGTGTTTAGACCCAACGTTAAAAGACCAGCAGAGCTGCTAATGGTCTTTCTGTCCCTTTGGCTGCAGCAAATATAAATAGGCAAAGTAGATGCTGTAATTCATACCTTGCTAAATTGGCCAAAAAAAGGTTTTTATAAGTTTCTTCAGGTTTGGGAAAGCATCACCCTTCAAGCGAGAGGCAGCTGGCTGCATCTCCACGAGATCTTCTCTGAGGCTGCCCCCTGTGGGACTGGCACCCGCCTGTCCTGGCTCCCCAAGAGAGACACATATCTACCTTACCTGCAGGAGAAGTGGCACTTGGCAGAGTGGGGATCAGAGAGCGTGGGGAGAGCAGGGCAGTCTCACCATGTAGTATTTTGGGTTTAATTCCTGGGACAGGAATTCATGGGGTAAGAGCACAGCGTGTTGTCCGGCCATCTGCATCCTCGCTGCATCCCAGTGCCCCAGCAACTTTTATTGCACTTTTCTGCTTATTTACGGTCATTATTATTTACTTACCCACTCGTCAGTGCACTCAGTGTGAGTGAAGTGCAGTGGAATTAAGGCACTGATGCCCACAGATTGTTATCCTATTTCTAAATGGTTCCTATGAGGATTTGTCCTACGTATGAATCCGTATGCCCCAAATTTAGCCATGTGAAGATCAGGCTGCCTAACCCAGCAGCTGTTCAGGCACCACAGGTGCCTCCTCCTGCCCTACAATAATGAATTAACGGCACTCAACTTCGCTCTGGGAACTTGAGCGATTAATACAAACAGAGATAAATCCACTTGTGTGGCTTACACAAGACCCTGCATAAGAGCTGGTAGCAAAGCCAGGAGTTGAATAGGACTGCCTTGAAGGTTTGGTGTGTACCCCAACCCTTGGCCAAGGACTTCAACCGTCCACCCCAGTTTTGGGCTAGAACTGTCAAAAGAGGCAACTCCACAGCAACTCAGCAAGATGAGGCTCAAAGGATGATGCTCTGCTGTAGGACTGCAGATGGCTTGGAGGTACCTCTTCAAAAACCCCTCTCAAGTCTTCTCCGCAGTCGCTTTTTCCTGGGAGTTGGACTGTGACTTAATAAAATAACACCAGGAAGGCCAGCCCGTACTATCTTCGTATTTCTACTGCAGCAGAGCCGTCAAAACTAGTATCTGTGTTTATTACCTACCAATTAATTAACAATCGTGAATGAAAGCAGATGGGAAACACTTTAATTTCTGGGCCAAACTAATCTGTAATGGTACTTCTTTGAAATTAGTTATGTGTTTGCTTAATTTCTAAACATCATCTTACTAACGTGTGCTAGCATTGCTGTGAAATAAAAGGCCTTATTTAAGGTATGTAACGTGGTGACTTACTTGCTCACACGGATAAGTTAGGCACAAATCCTTGTCTTTTTTTTTCCTGACATCAAAAGCAGCTGAAGGTATTTTAAGCCCCTTCTCTGCATTTCTCCATCATGATCAAGAGCACTCGTCTTGCGGAGGTGGAAAATTTGGTTCACCCTGGAGCACTTCACTATTCAAGGTTGGAAGGTGACCCTGCAGACAAATGCGTTATCACGGATAAAGGGAAGCTAAACCATGGTGGAGGAACTGGAACAGGAGGCAGGGGGTGAGGAAAGGGAAGATGGGAATTAAACTCATTCTGTCACTGGTGAAAACTCACCACCCCTCAAAACTGCTATTACCCCACTGAAGTCATGGCTTCTGGAAACACCCAAATGATAATTATTGGGATGGCTGCAACAAAAGAAACTGCAAGGTAGCAGTAGAGGTGATTAGGCAAGCTGATGGCAAGGCAGAAGCCATCAACTCGCCTAGGTGAGTGGTCCTAACCCCCGGTGGGAGGTGGTGGGATCTTCAGGCAGAAGAAAGAGCTGTGGGGCTGAGAAAGGTCTGGACCTGGAGGCACAGGGGCTGTTTCAGTGGTAGTAATGAGGGACTGAGGGACAGAGGTGGCTCTGAGAAAGGGTTGAAGTGTTCCAGGATATGGAATGTGAGTTTTTGGAGAAGGAAGACGGGTGCAAGAGACATTCACCCAGGCAATTTTAGCCAGGACCATAACTTGGGGGTACTCCAGTTGAGAATCATTGCAGCTCCTACCCCATCACATCTGCTGTTTTGCTTCTTGAAAGACCTTATCAGTAACTGCTGGTTAGAGAGCTGCGAGGCAACGGCTGTCCTGGATCTGTAGCACATGTATGGGGAAATCCCTGAAAATAAATCTGAATTGATAGACAGAAGGAGAGCGGAAAAACCTTCCTGCTGCCATTTACATACTTACCTATCAAAAGTCAACCATGTTGACTTTTCTCTTATGGTCTGAAGAGAGGTTATTACTGCTGGCAGGCAGAAAAATGTGATCTTTTTGTTTGTCCTCAGTATTAACACAAATAAGTAGACGGTCTCAGCCCTGGGCAGCAGAGAGTGGAGCTTTGTTCTTCTTTTTCCCAGCCATCAACATAAGTGGTGGGAGCACCGTGTCTGAATTATCATGAGCAAAAATTCCTCTCACTCCAGGCTCCTCAAGAGTGCCCACTATGGAAAAAAAAATAATATTGGATAATATAGGAAGAGGTAAATAGAGGGATACCACAGTGAAAGAGCTCAAAGGCACACACTGGTTCCTGAGGGACCAGAAACAGGACCTGCCTGAGAGTGATATTGGGTGGAAGTGGTAGGATGGTAGCTCTAACACTGATACTAATAATAAGTGAAACAACAGCAGGAAGTTGGATAGTAAGATTAATAGCAGTGATACCAAAATGCTGTATGGAAATAACTGGACGTGGAAATATCATGACTTTAAAGAAATCTTCATTCATATGAATTTAGTCATTCCGAGTGCTTTGAAAGAACCATTTTTTGTGACATTGAATGCAAATTGGTGGCTGGACAAGCTAAATGAAGTCTGTGTGTCATCCGAAGGGCAGGGCAGATACATGCTTGGGTTACAGTTAATAATGTGGTATTGAAATTATATATGTCAAATTGTTCCATATATAACCAAAACATATGTTTTATCCTGAACAGCCTGAAGCAGAGGGGTGGGCTAGCATGAGACAAAACTCTTCTCTTTCAACCAAAAATTCAAGATGAGTTGGGTAAATTATATAACAGTAGTATAGGTGCTATAAAATATGCTGCCTCCTGCTTTGAAAATCTGTGTCCATTATAAAGATTGCCTCTGACAGGTTACCCAGATGCTAGGTGCCTAAATTTGACAGGCATGTTGGTAGGAGCATTTTCCTTTAAATGCTTCCAAATTTATGAAAGGATCGGATGAGAAGGTGAATTGAACTTATGGCCACAACCCTGAAATTGGATTGTTCCAAGAGGTAAGTGCGAAGGAGCCACTCCCTCGGCTGAGTAAATGGTAGAGACCAGAGACAGTTATTATTGACTTACTTTCAGTGTCACAGGGGCTTTTGGCTGGGGTTTTGGCTAATTAGTAGCTGATTTTATGAAATGGTCTGTGCTCGGCACACTATAGGTGTGTATGTGACTGGGAAGTATCACATGGTTGGACACCGACAGTGTGGACATCTGAAATGAGGTGAGGCATCCCACTCTGCAGCTGGGACACTGCAAAGTCAGTTCTGCAGACGTCCTTGCTCCATGACCCAGAGACTCTTGGTTGCCTGCTGGAGACATGTGACCTCCAAACCATCCTGGGACCTGCTAGTGAACTGCCCTTGATACTGAGCATGGTGATAATTTCTCCACTGAAGAGAATGGATGGATGCATGGATGCATGGATGGATGGACAGATGGATGGATGGATGAATGGACAGACAGATAGATGGAATGCATTTTTAAACCAATCTATAATATTCCCCAGAATGGCTTTTAGAAGTAAGAAGTCCCATTCATTTCAATGAGTGTTGGACCAGGCTCTGTATTAATTAAGCCAGTAGCTCCCCGTTGGCTCCTGCAGACCGCTGGGACCACAGCACCATGAGAGCCAGTCCAAAGCTGTCCACGGGCTAATAATTAGCACCTCTTTCACAGCATCTTTGCCGTGCATGAATTTAAAATTTGGATGACAAGGAGGAAAGACTGGCAGAGGTCCACTGTCCCACTGAGTCTGGAAATGTCTGAATCAAATCATGGAGTTACCACATGGTTTCTAAGTTCCTGGGAATCTTTTATTTTATGTGGCTTTTCAACGATGGTTTTAGCTATGATTGATCCTTTTTTATTATTGTTTCCAACTGCACTATGAAGAAGTGAGAGTGAAAGCTAAGATATGAGAGAGTTTTTAACTCAACTACATTTTATAAAATCTCTCTGAGATGCTGGTAGATGAATGATACTCCCTAAACGCATTCACACACACACACACCCTTTCCAGGTGCATAAATTGAGGCTTGAAGAAGAGGTTGTATTTTTCCATCTTAGGCTGAGAGATCCCAATCCAAAGTAGATTGATTTTCAGAAATGCCCGGTCTGGACAGATGGGCAGCAAACCAGATTATTCACAGGGCATTCTTATTTGAGAGCTTATCTTTAAAATGTTGGTCTATAAATGGCTCTCTACAAGGACACGCAGTAATTCATTGAACTAGAGAGTAAAATTCCAGGATGCTGGGTGTCCTCTGGCATGATCATACCACTACAACACTTTACCCCACAAATATGGTTATTTGAGGAATTATTTCAGTGATTCTGTTATTTCAGTGATTCTGTTATTTCAGACCAACACAGAGAACTCCAGGGTTGAAAAATCAGCAGATTCCTTCACCATAACTTGATCCAGTGCCCAATATTTTTTTTCCATTTCCTTAATCTATTGGCTCCTGGCATTATAGCTTGGGATTTTTAGCACAAATACCTGCTTGGAGCAGACTGGTCTGACCTAGCGCGTCTGACCTCAGAAGTCCCAAAAGCCACTCACGATGTTGGTTAAGAAAAGCAATGTAGGGATCTTTAACCCATGAGTCCTACAACCACTGATTTCTGAAGGAAAAAAAGCATTCCCTCTCTCTTTAAAAGACCGGGTGTCTGGTGTAGTTACCTTGCATGCTGAAATAGAAATCAAGCTGCTTGAAATGGCTTTTTAGAAGGAGAGAACTGAAACCTTCCCATCGCTGCTCCAGTCCCTCTCCTTAATTCACCAGGTATCATTAAAAGGAGAGAACCAGTACTGCAATAATATTGCAACGTGGCTTGAAAATCACACCTACAACCTTTATAAAACCAGTGAAACTTCCTCAGCCAAAAGAAGGGGCTTCATTTGTTGAATGACAGCCTTGCCTTTGCAAATGTGTCCTAGATTGCTGGGCCCTGAGTGACCGGGAATTGTCATCCTATTTCAGCTTTGAAGGTGCAGCGTTAACCTGCCTCCAAACCAGATGATCCCGCTGCTTCTTTAGCTCCCAGTTTCACTTGAACTTCAATGGGAGTCTCAGGTGCACAGCGGCAAGCCTTTAATGGATTAAACAAACAGAGCAAAGGCACATAGAGTGTACATCCATAGTGTGCGCATCTGTGAGTCTACACACACGCGCCCGTGTATTTAAACACACAGAGGCAACAGGGTGAGAAGAAAGAGTAAAACATCCAGGTAAATTATTGGAAAAGGTTTCCTTTATAAAGTTGAGCTTCGTGCAGCAGCACAATGTATATATCCTTTCTTTCTGCATCGTTTCTGTGCCGTGGTCAAAGAGTATTAGAGGATACATTTCTGTTCTAAATTACATCTGGGTAAATCCGGAGGAATTCCCCTGAGCCACATTTACCTCTAAGATTTTGCCTACGTGGGGACACTCAGGAAAATAACCCAAATTAGCTGAAGGTGAGAATTTAAAAGTGGATTAATTAAACTGCGTGAAACCCCTGTGAAGGTTGTTCTTATTCAGAATTCAGGTGGTCTTCATTCAATTTAATTTAATTCACTTTGGAAATTAATTCAGATTAATTGTCCTAACAGTTTTTATGTACCTATTCTAGACTAACACTGGGGTAATAAAATGAATTGTAGCCCACTGGCTTCAAGATGATTTTTAGATTTATACCGGGAGGCTCTGGAGAGAGATTGTCCCCTGTGTGTCCAGAAGCCAGTGCTTTGCTAGTCAAGACAAAGGAGTGGGGGTGTTTCTGAAAACAGATAAGCAATATTCTTTTTGCTTTGGGGGCAATTTGTTTAAAGATCTGGTAATAAAAGGGAGGTGACAATGACAACACAGCAACAGGTTAAATACCACTGCTTTTGAGCCCTGAGTAGGGAGCCTACAGACTTGCCTTCCCTCAGGGCCTGATCCTGCATTTATGATATTCTTTTTTTTGGGGGGGGGGAATTCCTTTGGCATCAAGAGAAACAATATCCAAATCTTCTAATTCCAGACAATCCGATTTTGCAAGCCTGGAGCCAAATGAAAATCAAGACTACAGTAGAGAAGGGTCTGCTATTTGAGAAAAGAAAAACTGCTTTAAAGAGATAACTGCTCAAAATCTACTCCCCAAAGAAGGAGACTCTTATTAAGGGTTTCTTCTTGAGATGTCTGCCTAAAGGCTTCTTCAGAAGGGATTTAGTCGTTTATAACTCAGACCTGGAGTTTGAAGCCCCCCTTTTTTTACTGCATGGTAGCTTGGAGGTCATACCCCTGCTGCCTTCCAGCATGTTGGGGCTAAGCCTGGGTGGGGGGACAGCAGAGGTGGTGTCCTCTGCCAGGGTGTCCCCCTGCCAGGCTGGGGACACTGCAAGGACGCTAGAAGGAGCCCAGCCAAACAGGCAGGCAAGAAAATCAGGGCTTCTAAATCTGCCTGGGATCGTCCAAACACCGCTGTTGTCAAGAATAAAACCCACCCAAACTTATTTCTGAAAGGCTTTTGCCAGTTTTGTGTGTCTTTCTCTGAGCACCCGGCGCTAGCAAAGGGGGGTAGGACTGAACCGGCTCCTGTTTGCTGAATCCTTTTTGTATATTCGGATTTTAAATGTCAAATATAGCTTAAAAAAAAAAATTAAAAAAATAAAACACTTTCAATGGGTCTAAAACAATACATGCAACCTCCAGCATGTTGGAGCTGTGACAAAACAGTAATTATGCTCATAATGTAAATAATAAAACGTAGCAATGCTAATGGGATGAAATTTGGGGAAGGGCTGGGGGGGGATGTCCAGCCCGGACCCCCTCAAAGCCATCCTCCAGGCATCGCGATTTGGAGTAAAAACGCTTTAATCCTTAGTGGGGTGGTCGCTGCAGCGGGAAACCTTAAATCCCGGCTCCGCCGCTGTCATCCCCGGGCTCGGGGACAGGTCGGCGGTCACCACCCGGGACACCGCGGGTCGTCGGTCCTCGGGACCTCGGGGACAAAGCGAAGGGAAATTCGCCCTCCCTCCCCCCCAAACCGTTTTGCTGCGGCGACCTGCGGAACCAAATCGCCGCGCAAAGGCGCGGAGAGATGCGCAGGGAGCCGCGGAGCGGGGCGCGCCCCGGCTCGGCTTGGGCACGGGTGGTTTTGGGGGGCAGGGGAAATCCCCCCTGGCACCTCCCCATCGCTCCGGTCCCCAGGCACCCCTCCAGCTCCCCGGGGCAGGATCCGGCCCTCCAGACCCCCGGTTTCACCCATCAAACCAAATTTGCTGCTGAGGCAAATTTGACCTGTTTCTTGGCCCAGATACGTTTCAAACGCTTTTTCCTTTTTTTTTTTTTTTCTTTCTTAAAAAGACGGGATGCGGGGGCTCCGTGGTCCCTAGAGCATCCCCCTGCCCATAAATTTGTCCGGCTTATCCCTGGAGAACAGGGTCGAAGGGTCCCGGATACTCCCAGGACACCTCTCCTCCTCTTCATCCCAGCTCCCTCGGGTCCCCTTCCCCGACGGGGGTTAGGGGGGGTCCCAGAGGTGACAACAGGTGATCCCCGTTTGGGGACCAAGACCCCCTTTTGCGGGGGTCGGGGGGGTGACATTCTCCTGTCCCCCGATACCTCGGGGTATGCGCGCAGCCTAACTGCACAGGCTGCGGTGCTCCTCTCCTTGCAGCCAGCTAAAGGCTGTTCTCTTAATGAATTACTAATGAGTTAAAATTGGACAGCCGGCTTAATTAAAGCGTAGAGGCAATGTGTTTACCACATTGTAATTGAACTCATTAGGGCTCCGGCTTTGTGTTTTTAAGCAGCCGCCTTGTTCCGCACGNCCCCCCGCTCCTTCTCTCCCGCAGGGACTTGTGCTAGGTGTTGGGGGGGGACCCTCCTGCAAAGCGCCCACGGTCTGGGGGTGCTCGCCTGGATCCCTTTTTGCGCGAAAAGCGGGGAAGAGGCATAGGAAAATTTGGGGTGGGATAGGGGAAATTTGAGGTAGGGGCGAGTTCGGCGAAGCAGAGCCCGCCCCCTCCCCAAGAAGGTCCCTCTCGTCCCCCTCTAGGCAGGGGGGGTGCGGGGTACCCACCCCCTCCCATCCTCCGCAGCCGTCGGGGCGGATCTGCCCCGGGGGTAGCGGCGGGGCGGGGGGTGCTGCGGTTCCCCCCCCTCCGCTCCCGGAGAGGGGAGGGGGCCGGGGAAGGGGGCGGCTTCCCCGCACCGCTTGCAGGGCGCTTGCCTGGCTGCTAGAAGGCGTCCGAGACCCGACCCACCCGCGGCACAGCCTCCGCGGCAGAGGCGGGAGCCAAACTTACGCGCAGCGGAGCTACCGCGGAGCGCGGCCCGGCGCCGGCCACCCCCTGCCGCACCACCCCGCGGGGGGGCCTACGGAACTCGGGCGGTCAGGTAAGCCGTGGGGCTGGGGAGCAAGCTGGGGAGGGATGGAGCCCCGGCGGCGGGGGGAACCTCCTGATTTGGGTGTATTTCTCTCCCTCTCGGAATAAATAGCGATGTCGTTTGCTGTCGCGATAGGTCGCAGGGTCGTGCTCGGGGCGGAGAGGGGGGGAGAGGGGAAGGAGGCTGCCCGGCACCGGGTCAGGTCTGGCTGGGATTGTCCCCGGCAAGTTTGGGATGAAGCGGAGGGAAGGGGCTATGGTTTGGGGCTGCGCGTCTCCTCCTCCCCGTTTCTTTTACAGATATACATATATTTTTATTAATTTCCTTTCGAAATAATGAACTTCGGGCTGGGTTTGGACATGGTGCGGGAGGAGCAGGGCTGGCTGGTCCCCGAGGCCAAAGCGGGGGACCTCCCGGCCCCCCGCGGAGGGGGGGTGCGCGCGTTGCGGAGTTCTCCGCTCATCACCGCGCCCGCGCAACGCTGCGCGTCCTGCCCGAGGAGGGGGGTGGAGGGGTGGGCAGCGCTGCCTCCCTCCTCCGGGTAGCTCGGCCTCTCCCACCCTCTTTCTCCGGGAAGAGGCTGATTTTGGGGGCAGAAGTGGGATAAAAGGCGGTCACCAGTCTCCTCCGCTTTGTCAGTGTCTCCGAGGTTTAACAGCTGGGAGGAAACGGTAGATTTATTTTTTTTTTAGTTATTTTTTTTACCGACTATACCCCCAGAGCTTTGGGTTCCGAGAGCTGGAGCCCTCGGGAAAGCCTTCTCGCCCCCCACAAGCCCTTCCTCGACGGGCTGCCTGCTTGTTGCACAGCTCTTGCCCATGGGCTGCCCCGCAGCAGGAGCTCATAGCGGTCTATATAACCCTTTAGAGACGCCTATACCGAGCTGGCTATACATAAACCCGCCTATATCCTCTCCGGCAAGTCACTTTTTAACGCAATCCTGAAATCGTGGCGAGGAAGGACAGGTGGTCCGCTTTCCGGACAACAGAAGGGGAAAGAAGTTGGATTTGGTTGTAGAGGGAGAAGGTGACGAGCCCGAGCCCTAAGTGGGTGATGTGACCTGTCAAAGAGTGGAGGAGCGTAAAAGCCGAACAATCCCAATCCCCATAGGTTGTTTATTCCTCATAAAATACAACTCTACATAGCAGGAAGTTACTGCAAACATTTATCAATAATGAATGAATCTCCTGTAATAAAATACTCGCATAATTAGCTACAGTCAAGTACGTGCATTACGCCAAGGCTTTTGCAACTCTTTGTTGAAAATCCGACTTAGATAAATCCTCTCAAACAGCCTTTTAAGAAGGGGGAAAAAAAAAAAAGCCAAACCCAGGAGCAAACCACCACCCAGCATTTCTCCTTCTTTTATGCCGTTTCTGAAACCCAAACCGTAACTACTGAAATATAACGGAAAACTCTTTGGTGAATTCAGAAGAGTCATTAACATTCAGCTTTAAGTGAATGTTAACAGTAAATAAAGAAATCTCTTGATTGTAATAGTTGCAACAAAGCAATAATAAACCAGTGGGTGGTCATCAGTAATGATAAATGTATCATTATTACTGTGTGTTGGGGAACAGGGTTTGGAAAGTACTTCAGACTTTTTAGTGGCAAGCTTGGTGGCAATTCGTTTCTTAGTCTGGGGGAAAAAAAGAAGCCATATAATTTTATACACAATTTAGGTGAAAATAAATTTAAATCTGTATATTACATTTTTAATTTCAAGATAGTAATTAAAGCTGGTTCATTATATCTCCTCTGAAAGTCTCAGTGCTCATCTTAATTGCCTGTTTGTACAATCTGCTTTCTAAGACACCCAAGGTTACTGGGTTCCGAAAGATACAAAATTGAATTATTTACTGACGTGATGAGCCTTCGCCCGGTGGCGTCACGTTTCCCTGGGAAGTTTGGGCTCTCTGGTCCCCACCGCAGCCCGGTCGGGACCTCACTTCTCTGCCGTGGAAGTTTGTTGCTCGTTTAAATACTTCGAAGCAGGCACGTTTCTGCGGGAAGATGTTCAGGGCGCTTTAATTTATGCGTTTGACAGAATAATAATAATAATTAAAAAATCAATAGCTGAGGTGTTTTCCGTTTGGTATTTTTCTTTTTTTCTCCTATCCCGCCATGCCCCCCCCCGGGGGTTAATTCATCCACATCTAAACTTGCAGCTCTTTTCCTCCCTGTCACCCCATCCCCAGGCAGGACAGAGATGAACCCACTCGTGTTTTTAAGCGTTGAGGGGCGGGATATAGAGCACCCATCTCCTCCCGGGCTGCCAGTCGCTTCCAGTATGATGAAATAAAATTGCAAATCACACTTTTTTTTTTTTTGTGCTGTTTCTATTCGGGAGGATGATGCCGGGGGAGAGTGGGGGGGCTGACGGGGGTATCCGCATTTCCTGGCTAAGGTCTGCACGTACCTTCGGCGAGGACCGCCTCGGTTTTGGATCGCTCAGAGTAGATTAAATTGGGAAGTTAAGAGAGCTCCCTCAGACAAAAGATGCCGTTCACGGTTCCTACCCTTAGCCGCCGTGCTGGTTTTCAGCTACCGGAGGGATATCAGGCTACTCAGAAATGCCCCATCCCTAAACTCTCCCGGTGCCTTAGAGAGCCAGGAGAAGATCGTGTTGAGTCTTTTCCCCTCCCGTTATTACCATTATAGATGCATCTTTCCGAGGCGTCCTCTTGCCACTGAAAACTCCACGTAGATCTCTGCCCTTTTGTTGTGTCTAGCTGGGTTATTCAAGAGCAGAGACAAAAGCCCGAAGTGATGTGATCTAAATGAGCTCCGGGGTTTTCCAGATGGGACCACCTCTATTCCAAATGCCCTCTCTGCTTAATATAATAAAACGCGATTAAAAAAAAAAAAAAAACTTAGAAAAGAGCTTCGCTCTAGATGAAACAGCGTAAGCGAAATCTACCCAAAAGTATTTTAAAACACTCATTTGCTGTCTGAATTTTGTTAGCAAAAGCGGTTTTATAACGATACCTTGTGTATCTGCTACTTACACGGCTGCAAGTTTCAATGGGATGTGGAGGGGTGGGAGGAGGGAATGGATCCGCGTTGGGGGTGGTTTTCTTTGTGGTTTTTTAAACGCACCGAGGTTATCTTACTTCTCGTGGCCTCTCTGCTACAATATTTAAGCGCTGTGGAAGTAAATAAAGGCCGTGAGGGTGGTTTGGGGTGGTTTAAACTTGGCCGCTTTTCTCAGCTGCTCGTTTTTGCAAGAAGGAATCTACAGCGAGAGGATCTGCTGCTGTCGCCTCCCGCTCAGCTGCTCCAAGGCAGAATCGCGATAGAGAAGGGAAGAGCGGAAAAGGAGCCAGGGCTCGTGTTTATCCCTTCCAGGCTTCTGGAATAAGTTTGTCCGCTTTCCCCTCTCTTCTCTTAGGAGGTGACTCTAACCCAGCCATTGCAAACGGCAACAGTAAATAACGAAATCAACGGGAGAAATTGGAGGCGGCAGCAGGACAGGAGCCTATGTCTGCAGCTACCCGGGCGGGGGGGGAGGTGTAAACACCCCAGCTCAAGTCGGGACCACCCCCCCTAACCCCGTCCAGGCTGGGATCCAGGCGGCCGCGGGGCCGGCGATGGGGTCGGCTGCGGCCGGAGCAGCCCCGCGGGCCGCGCCCGCCTTGGGGGCCACCTGCGGGAGCCGCCCGGCCCCTGGGTGGACCCACCTTTCTCCCACAAGCTCTGCTCACCCCCCTCACGGTCGTGCCACCCCACGAGCTTTGCCAACAGGCTCAAGTGGGAAAAAGAAGTAGAGAACGGTATATTCTCGCCCCGCTTCTCTAAGGCGCTGGTGGGGGTCAGCCTCTGTTCCCACTTCGGAGAGATGCACCGAACCACGGCCCCGCGGTGCGGCTGCGGGCAGTGACCGTGTGACACGCAGGGTCTTGCACCCCTCTCCCCTCCGTGGGGACTAGTGCACCCAGTCCCCGTGGGTTTCAGCTTGCCTTATAGAGCACAATCGAGGAAGCCCCTGTAATTTTTCTAACGGAATTCAAGAGGGTCAATAGCACCGAGCAGGTGAACAAAAAAGTTTAGGTTTGCTTTTCGTTTATTCATCACGAAATAAAACGCAGGCGCCGGGTAACGACTTACCCCCGACCGAGCCTGCGTTTTCAGCCTCCCACGGGCTGCGAGGACGGGGCTCGGGGCGGGGGGGGGGGGGGCTTCGTTGAAGGCGCTTTGCAAAACCCGCTCATCCCTTTCGCTTCTTCGTAACCGCTTTTCCTCCTCTTCCAACGCTGGGCTCTGAGCCTGGGGCAAGGTTGTCCATCCCCGGTTCTCCCGGGAACCGTCGGGGAAAAGCCACCGGGTGGCCCCGGCGGCCGCCGCGGGGATGCAGGCACCGAGCCCCCGCAAAAGCTGGCGGCTTCTCCCTAAAAAACCTCTCCCCGTCCCCTCCTGGTGCCGACCAGGGAGCGAAGACAGGAGGGGAGATTTTCTCCGTGGCGTGGTAATAGATCATACAATGTGTGACACGGGTTTAACCAATAAAACAATTTGAATCAATTAGCTGGCGGAGGAGAGTTTTGAAGTGTAAAATTCATGTCAGTCTGGCTAGGAAGCATTGATTAAAATGTCACCGATGTGAGGCTTATAGCTATTGCTCACACGAAAGCAGCAGGCTCCGTGCAAAAGAAGCTCGGGAAAAAGTAGGAGGGAGGGGGAAAGAGGGAAGCCTCCGTGTGACAGTGGCGGCAGGGTTTAATAAGAAGTGACAGAAGTAATAAGGAGAGGTGTGATTTTTGTTGTTGTTGTTGTTGTTATTTTTCAAAGTTAGCGAGGACCCGAGAGATCCCGGGGGGCTCCGCCGTTTCGCTGCCCGGGGGGGAAAATGCGGAGAGAGTCGGTGCGCTTTCGCGTGGATGTCCTGGGAAAGGTCGGCGCAGAGATTTTCGTCTGGATCTGTGATGCCCTGGGAAGAAATAATAACAATTAAAAAAAAAAAAAAAAAACAACCGGGGGGGGAGAGAAGAAGAAAAAAAACCCCAAACGACAAGTTTTCGTAGCTAAACGTGGTCATGTGCATGGAGAGAAAAGGAGAGATGGAAGCATTTTTGTAAAAAAAATGTAAGTCAGAGAGGTATTAGGAAACACCCGACGGTCCAGATGTCCTCCCCGTTTTAGCTAGAAGGGAGTTTTCCTTTCTCCTTTCCCAGTTTTTTAGCCGGTTCCCCAGTTTTCCCCGCTGGAAAGGACCGGAGTTGGGTGGGTTCGGCCTCCCCGCTCCCTCCTGCCGGGGGGAGGGGGTGCCCCGTCCTCACCCCACGCTGCGCGGAGCGGCGGTGGGGACTCACGAAGTTACCGGTGCTTTTCGGGGGTAGAACGTGGAAAAAAAAAAAATCTACATTTTTTACTGCACTGTATTTACNTGAAAAAAAAAAAAGGGGGGGGGGGCAGACGCGGCTACCGTGCTGTAGATTATTTGCTAGTTGTTTGTTTTTTTTTTCCTTAATTGGGGGCATAAAGCGATTAGAAAAACAAACAAACAAACAAACACACAATCATATTCGCGCCGTGCTGCTCTTTGTGGGAGCGAGAACCTGGGTCCGGGTCCTTCTGAAAGTGGTTTTGGTGAACCACCTCAGCGCAGGTATTTGGGAAGGTGAGCGCGGGTGGCAGCAGCTATTCGCGCCCGTGAGGACACGGCTGTGGCGAGAAACCAACTTTATTTTTTCTTGCTCCTCTCCCCCTGCCCCATAATTTCGGCCAGATCCGTTAAAAATACCGTTTCCCGAAAAGACGCGGCTTTTATATGGAGCACGTTCAGTTTCTTGGAAGTGAGCGGGCTCAGACGGGGGGGGATGCGAAAAAAGGCAGAAAAAGCCAAAGCGCATCCCACTTTCAAAGGCTCCGTCCCCTCACTCGCCCTCCCCTCGCCGGGAAACCGTGTGCGGAGCCCGGTCGGAGCGGGGAGAGCGCTCCGGAGGATGAGGCGGGGGGGCTGCCCCGACGGGGCGCCCGCATCCCCTCCCGGTGCGGGNTGCACCGAGGGCAGGGCTGCGGCTGGCCGCGCTGCTCCGCGGCGGCGGGCGCGGGGATGCGCTTCCATCCCGGCGGCGGCGGCACGGCTACAGCGCGGCCGCGGAGGTAAAGGATGTGCGGGTGGCGGCGGCGAACGTCGAAACTTTTATTATTTTGGTTTGGGTTTTTTTTTAATTCCTTTTTTCCGCGCTTTCACTGCGGGGTGCGAAACGGAGGAACGCGTCGGGCCGAGCTGAGGGGCGCGGAGGCTCCGCGGAGCATCTTCTCCGGGCAGCGGCGGGTTTCCAGGACGGGGAGGCGGGAGAGGGACGGACGCGCGTGTCCGCTGCGTGTTTCGGGATGAACCGCCCGTGGGTTGGAGCATCTTCCTACCGGGAGGGGCCGGTTTGCTTATTTACCGCCATCTCCGCACGTCGGAGAACCGGGGTGCGCGGAGGTGGCCCCGCGGTCACCCCCCGGCGAGGCCAGGGTGGGTTTGAGGAGGAAGAAGGGGAGTCGCTAAGGGTAGCTAGCTCCTTCCCACGCCGGGAGACTCGAGTGGGGTGGGGGGCTGTGTGTGCTTGCGGCGAGGACTCCAAATCCCAGGTGGGTCCCCCCATCCATTCCCGGGGGGGTCCCCGGCTGACGGCGCTGTCTCTCTCTCCCCCTTCCCCGCCCGCAGCTGGAGCAGAGCAGTCCCCCCGGCGTTGAGGCGATGGCGACCAGCCCGCTGCCCGGCCCCACCGACATCTTGCTGCCCTCCCCGTCCAGCGCCTACCCGCCGGACCCCATGAACCAGCCGAGGTCCGGCCACGCCGCCATGAAGCCCAACCAGGTGGGGCAGGTGATCCTCTACGGCATCCCCATCGTCTCCTTGGTCATCGACGGGCAGGAGCGGCTGTGCCTGGCGCAGATCTCCAACACCCTCCTGAAAAACTTCAGCTACAACGAGATCCACAACCGGCGGGTGGCCCTGGGCATCACCTGCGTGCAGTGCACGCCGGTGCAGCTGGAGATCCTCCGGCGGGCCGGGGCCATGCCCATCTCCTCCCGCCGCTGCGGCATGATCACCAAGCGGGAAGCCGAGCGGCTCTGCAAGTCCTTCCTGGGGGAGAACCGGCCCCCCAAACTGCCGGATAACTTCGCCTTCGACGTGTCCCACGAGTGCGCCTGGGGCTGCCGCGGGAGCTTCATCCCGGCCCGCTACAACAGCTCCCGCGCCAAGTGCATCAAGTGCAGCTACTGCAGCATGTACTTCTCCCCCAACAAGTTCATCTTCCACTCCCACCGCACCCCCGACGCCAAGTACACCCAGCCCGACGCCGCCAACTTCAACTCCTGGCGCCGCCACCTCAAGCTCACCGACAAGAGCCCCCAGGACGAGCTGGTCTTCGCCTGGGAGGACGTCAAGGCCATGTTCAACGGCGGCAGCCGCAAGCGGGCCCTGCCGCCCGCCCCGCCGGCCCCCGCCGCCGCCGCCCCCCCCGCCGCCTGCCACCCGCTGGGCTCGGTGAAGGCGGCGGCCGCCGTGGTGGGCGGCGGGTTGCTGAGCCCCCACCTCCTGGCCGGGCCCCCCGACCTCCACCAGAAGCGGCCGCGCTTCGAGGAGGACGAGGAGCTGCAGGAGGCCGTGGCGGCAGCGGCGGCGGCGGCGGCGGCTCACGGCGGCAAGAGCCCGCGGAGCTACCCGGTCATCCCGGTGCCCAGCAAGGGCTCCTTCGGCGGCGTGCTCCAGAAGTTCCCCGGCTGCGGGGGGCTCTTCCCGCACCCCTACGGTTTCCCCGCCGCCGCCTTCGGCCTCTGCCACAAGAAGGAGGACGGCGGCGGCGGCGGGGCCGATGCCCTCGGCGGGGCGGCGGCGCACAAGGCCGGCGGAGGGGCGGCGGCGGCGGCGGCGGGCGGCCTCTCGGGGCTCTTCTGGCCGGGCAGGAAGGACGCCGCCTTCTACCCGCCGTTCTGCATGTTCTGGCCTCCCCGCACACCGGGCGGGCTGCCGGTACCCACCTACCTGCAGCCCCCGCCGCAACCCCCCGGCGCTTTGGGCTGCTCGTTGGGCGACGGGGCGGGCCTGCTGCGCCAGGCCTTCCTCGACCTCTCGGAGCCCGGCGGCGAGGCGGGGACCGCGGGGCTGGGCACACCGCCCGCCGCCGCTGCCGCCGCTCCCCNACCGGCACCCGCTGCCCCCGCCGCCGCCGCCGTCGCACCCCCCTCACCGCCTCCTCTCGCCCGGCGGCACCAGCTGCAGCTTCGCCAGCGAGGACAGCAGCGAGGAGGAGGAGGACGAGGAGGAGGAGGACGAGCCCGAGGTGGACGTCGAGGGGCACAAACCCCCCGAGGAGGAGGAGGACGAGGAGGAAGAGGAGGAGGAGGGCGAGGAAGACCTCCGCGGCGGAGACCCCTTGGCGGCCGGCGGCCGCTTCCCGCCCGCCCGGGGCCTGCCGGAGAAGGGAGGCCGGGAGCGCCCCGCCGCCGGCCCTTTCACCCGGCCGCCCGCTGAGGAGAAGCCCGGGGAGGGTCAGGCCCCGCCGCAGCCGCCTCCCGGGGCCCCCCGGGCGGGCAGCGGCGGCAGCAGCCCGGCGCACCATCCTTCCCTGGAGGAGCAGCCCTATAAAGATGTAAATGGCCCCTTCACGTCCCTTCCTGCGGCTACTGACACATCCCCCGGGGCGGGAGGGGGTCCCCTGGGCGGCCGGGTCCACCTTGCCGCCATGTCAGGCACCACCCGCACACCCCCCACCCTGCCGCCATGTCAGGCTCAGGGTCCTGTTTGCCGCCATGTCAGGTGCCATGTCCCCAGCCGGCACGGCAGGCCGAGGCCGGGCTTGGGGGGCCACGGTTGGACATGGCCCACCCCACCTTCCCCCCTTCTCCCAAAATCAGGCACCTAGGAGGGGCGAGGGCATCCTCCCTCGCCGTGCCCGTTCCTGTGGTGAAGCCCTTCGATGGTGGCACGGCTTTACAACATGGCGGCCAAAGGCCAGCCCTGGAGTCTGACAAAAACGACTGGCAGATTTATTCGGTGGGTGCCCGGCCCAGCGGGGTGGAGGTGCGCGACTGTCGGCAGTGTTTGTGGGCACTGCGCGATGGCCTCGCTTCCTCGTCCCAGATAGGGGGAAAAGAATCCAGGCCCCATCTTGGGAGGGGTGCCCTCGCCCCCCCTGCACCTTGCCCTCGGGTATTCGACGGGACGCGTGCTCCTTCCGTAAAGGTGGCTGTGGAAGACAGCACGGTGGGATTCCCCACCATGTTGTTTCCGTGGGCATGCTTTTTGTGCCGGCCCTTGAGCCGCCGAGACTGCCTATGTGCTCCTAGTTGTCTTCCATACTGATCTCGTGCGTTTCCCTCCTTTCTGTTTTTCCAGAATCAGAAGAGCAAGGAGAGCAATCAAGTCATCTTGCCGACGAAGGAGGACACCTTCTCAGGTGAGTACAGGCGTGGGTCCGCCCGCTCACCGCGAGGTGTGGGCATTCACAGTTCTGCGAGCGGTGTGGGCTTACTCTCCGTCGCTCGATTTAAACAAAAATAAATCACTTCCGTGATTTCAATTAAAAAAATCCATTAAACATTCTAATGGTCTCTCTATGGTGGTAATTTGGCATTATATTCATTCGCATCCAAAATGCGCCTCTGTGCGTGCTGAATATACAAATATATATTTACTTTTTTTCTTGATTCTGATATTCGTTTTGGTTTGCGGTTTCTTGCTGGTAAAAGCGTTCTAAGCGCTGCGTTTTGTTTGGATTTCAGATAAGAACAAGGAGCATAATTTTTTCATCACCGATTCAGAGCCTTCAGGAGGAGACTTCTGGAGAGATATAGCAGGTAGGTAGGCTCAGAAGAAGGTAGAGGATAAAGAGACAGAGACTTAAATTCATAATCAAATGTCTGAATATTTAGTACAAGGGTAAAGATAAAAACAATTCCGAGCAAATATAACTGAGAAAAATGCAAATAGGTGGAAAGCAGTGACTTTAATAGGAATAAGATTATTAATTGCTGGGCATATTTCAGCAGAAATTTCAGAAATGTATCAGGTTACACAATGAAACAGGCTGGAAAAGCATAAAATGACAATAATTGAAATGTTCTCTTTGAAACCTTCCATTAAAAAGGATCACAGCTTATTGCTTTTAATATCTGTCAGAAAGACATTAAAGGTGTTTTATGACATCTATGCCAACATTTATATTATCTCCATGATAATGATCTCTACACAAAATGTATAATACATTTACAAAAATTACATTATACAAATTAAATGAAACCACCTTTTACTGATTGCTAAATGTCTCCAAGGGGTTTGGGAAAGACGTGATTAGAAGTTTTGATACTAAGTTGTCTATTGCAGTGTCTTAAGGAGAGGGTTTTGTTTCTTGGGAAAAAGGAATCTAATTTTCCATTTATGTAATGCAAACTGCCTTGGCTTTGACTATTCACGGTTAATTGACTGTCAAACGAGGTTGTTATCCTCAGGCAATGTCTGCAAATTTGCCTGTCAAATGAGACAGAGAGAGCAAGCGGGGAGAGAGAGAGTTGTACAAGGAGTGGAAATGAAGAAATGGGATCTTATAGAAATCTTATATAATAGCAGAGAACAATTGAAAGATCGCAAACATTTGGAAATGTACCCCATTTCAAAGGGTATTTTTTAGACATATTTAATAATAAAACCTGCTTTAGCAATGGTATATGAGGAAGAAACCTATCAGCATTTTAGATTTTTGTAAATTTTGTGGTTGAGGGATTGAGGTTGTGGACCAATGGATAGCACCTAATTATCTTCTGTACTTTCAAATAATTACCACTGAGGGCACAGCAGTGATATGAGGCAGAAGTAAACCTTAAGAACCTAAGAATTTTTAGGAATACAGTACACTGTGCATAGTCAGTGTCCTTACTGTGGCTCATTTCTTTTGGAAAAAATATGTACTTTTTGTCTTTTAGAAAATTATTCTATCTGAGCTCATTTTAAAAGTAAATTATGGCGATACTTTGCTTTTTACTTAGAAGTTGTAGCCCCTCTCCCTATGTAAAATTCCAAGTGTTTTGTTTTGACACTGTGAGTCCTTCACGGTGAATTTAAATGTAAATTTTAGTTTCCAAAGATGTGTCCTGCCCTGCATGTTTCAGCTCTGTGGAGAGTCTTAAATATAGTAAGTAAACTGAGAGCAGCACCTGGGTGTCTGAAGGTCTTGGGACTGGATCTGAGATGAACTGACTGTAAAGAAATGCCTAAATGTTTAAGGGCTCGTTTCTGAAGATGATTTCTGTGCGCTCTCTAAGCAAGAGCAGTTCCATTATCTTCAGAGGGATTCATATCGGTACATCTGTGTAGGATTGGGCCTTCTTAATCTTGCCTAGAATTAGTGGGTTATGTTCGCACTGCTTTTGTCAAACCATTTTGCAGCGTATTCTGGCTCTCCAGTTTCTTTAGTGTACTTAATACGTTTACAAGTTACTTAAAGCTGTGCCTTCTTAATAAGATTAAGAAAGATGAAATGATCCTGGAAATTCCTCTCCATGTGAGATGGACTTGTATTTATCAACTAAACCTAGTAAAGACAGATATCAGAACAAAAGCAGTGTTTTCTGTGCCAGAGATGATAATTTGTAAGCGTGTATGTTTGCTTCTTATTCTCAGTATGTCACTGAACTTAATAATAAGTGGAGCTTTTTGCAAGGCTGAAATAGATACGGGCTTGAAGATCCCGTAGCCGTTCATTGTGCATAGCTGGTAAACCGTCGGTGAAAATCCCCCTTCCTTTTCTGTCTGGCAGTGATCAGAAAGAGCTCGAAATTATTCAAATTCCCGTGGCGGTTTTGAAAGATAACTGTGACTAACTTATGTAACTGGTCCATTTTTGGAGGAAAGCTGTGGTTTGCCATCCCGACCCTCCTTCAGCAGCTGGAGTTGAAGGGTAGAAGAGCTGTGTGTGTCCGGCACAGCACAGCATCGCAAGGCTGCCTTGCAAACACTGCGCATCTACTAAAGAGAAGTTGAGCTCTGTAAGCTGTTCCTCATCAATCTAATTTTTTATCTGTTTTAATGAGAAAGGAGAGCTCTAAAATTGGGTGTTAATAACAGTTAGAAGTCAGCTTCTCAAATCTTGTTACAATTTCCCCACTTTTGGGGTTTTTTTAATTTGTAAAAGATGGTTTGGCAGGCATTTCAGGAAAATTCAGGCTAGAAACAGTGAGCCAGATTCTTCTTTCATTTCCTCTTAGATATATATCCTGAATAACTCTGCAGATATTGGTGCAATTATTGTAGATTTCCAGTAGCTCATAGGGCAGCCTGGCATTTATTACGTATAGCAGACTGGATGGTATTATAGTTTTTACTGGGACAAGTGGTAAAGCATTGGATCCAGAAGGTAAATGACATAGAATTGTATTACAGAAGGTGTTTGCGAAAAAGCAAAGAAGTTAAAAATTGAAATGGGAGAAGATGAGGCAAAGTTTCAGATGTGGGACCCAGCACTGCAGAGTAATAGATAAGATTGTGTATAAGTACATGGGTCTGCACGACAGACAAAACTGCAGATGAACTGTAGGACTGGGTCCTTATTTACTATTCCTGTCTCTTTTCTCTTCTATTATTCCTAACGAGTTCAGGAGCTCGCTCTGAATTAATAAAAGGGGATGGAACGTTGTTGAATTTATTTTTTGCAAGTCTTACAATAATAGGTGCATTGTTGTTTTTTAAAGCCCCATCTTCTGGAATCTGCTGAGAATCTCACCCTCCATTTAAAACAAACCAGGAATTAGAAATTTTCTAGCCCTCATGCTTCTAGATTAAAGTTATGAAATACTTCCCTGATGTATGCATGAGGTTCAGACCGAAAGCCAGTTGATTTGTTGCCTCTCTAAAATATTTCATATTTTTAAGTCGGTCACAGTTTTTGAACATTCAGTTTGAAGTCCTGAAACTGTTTTCTCCTCTCTCCGTTAGTACTTCAACACTGATGTTTTTTTAATTGGATGTTCATGTTTTAAACTTTAAATGGAGGTTATGAATGAGGCTTTATCTGTGCAAAAAGAAGAACTTGTTTGTTTTAAAGTTAAACCACTTTCAGGCAAAGTAACATTTGAAGCTCCAGGTTTTGTAAGATGTGTATATGCCCCAGTGCAGGAAAGCACTTAAAAGATGCTTATTGAATTTCCTAAAATAGGCATATTTTCCCCAAGTCCTGATTATCCTATTGATTATTCCCCCCAAAAGTAGCATGATTATGCACGATGCATGAATATTTTCAGTAAGGGTAGGATTTCTTCAGGACATACACAAGAACTGTGCGTGTCTTAAAGCGAGTAATTACTTGCAAATACAGATGGAGCCTTTGGAGCTCTGAAAGTCTGCTGGTCCACATCTGCTGATATTTTTAAAATGTGTGTATATATATATATATATATATTTATAGCCAGAAGATACTGACATCTTCACTGCTGCGGTCTTTGCGTCTGCCGGCAGCTCTCTCTGCAGCTAAAAATACCAGTGGATGTTTAAGTTATGGTAGACCATCGATGCTGCAGGCTTCGCAGCAGTAAAGCTCACCTGGTAGGAGTGAGCTGCAGATTGTGCTTTGTGATATTTAAGTACCGTCCAGGAATAATAGAGCCGACACTGAGAAACAGGCGGGTGGATGATTTTGGTTGATGCGGTCTGACACTGCAGATGCAGTGAGAATTGGAGAGAGTACGGACTGGGGACAAGGCACAGCGCTGAGAGTTAGGAGAGCTGAGTTAATCGGAGCTCTGCGCGGGGCAAATCAGCTGCCCATTGATGTAGCGGAGTTGTTTGGGCCAGCGTGGAAATCTTCAGCTGCTCTTTGAGGAGAAGCTTTTAGAGCTTCCTGAGGAAGGATTGCAGGAGATTGCTCAAGATGGCACAGCATGAAGAGGTAACCTGGCTATATCTAGTTTGGTCTTGTACATCGAGGGCAATGTGCATTTATTTTGGGGAGAATAAATTTAGAAATGTTTCTGTTTGTTTCTTTTATTAAAAATTCAAATCTTAACTACTCCAGCGGGTAGAGCTAATAAAATGTTGGCATCACAAGAGCTGAGGTTGTGTCAGTGTACAAATTGGGACCTCTGGTTTTCAGAGTACTGCTAAATTTGAGGTGTGTCTACTCACAGGCATCATTTCTGCTTTCCACCACGGGTGGATGTTCACATTCCAGGTTAAGAAAGTAATTTGGGTAAAATACAACCCATGTACCTTTATTCCAGATAACAATGTCTGTGCACCTAAGCTAATCGGGAACAACAGAGGTACCAAAAAGCTTTAGCAGAGGCGCTGCAAACTGGCTATGAATACTTCATCCCCTTTTCCCCCTAACCGATAGGCAGTTGAGGTAGAGTTTGATTTTTCTGACTAAACTGAAATAGGCCTCTCTTAAAGAAAACCTAGGTTTCCGTACCGGGGGGCTGCACAGCTTTCAGTGCTGCTGTTTTAAATGCTGCTACAAGTTTGTGTGTAGACAAGGCCCAAGAGAGTTATGGTGGAGCTATTAGGAGGGGAAGTGATTTTTTCTTAGACTGATTAAAATTCTTTGGGCTTTCTGTTTGTTTGTTTTTAAACACCTATTTAGCTTTTAATTAACATTTAAGAGAAAGGAAGCTGGTTAAATATTCAATACCTCCTCCCTTTCAATTAAGGTAGAACAGTACACAACGCATGATGAGGCCTCTGGGAAGTATGGAAAAATGGAGAAGAGCAGGCTCCTGATTATCATTTTCAGGGGGACTGGAGAGGTGAAACCCATCTGATTATTATTAGCATTAACAATAATAACGTTGAGGGGTTTTTTGAACATCAGAAAGCAGTTTAAAAATGCAGTTATTCTTTAAAACCGTATATGCTGGGTTTTGCCTTTAAATACCTTCACTTTTCCCATCCTGTTCTTTGCTTATTTCAGGGGCAAGGCTGGAGGATTTTCTAATCAGCCTTTTCGGTAGCTTAGTAGGGAGGCTGCAGATGCTGGAGAAGTTATTCTTCATGCTACATGCCCTTACTTTCTTTTTGATGCCGTTCTTTCAGTCCGAGCGAGCCGGCAGCCATACGGCCCTGAGAGCTCAACCGAGCAAGTGGGAAAGAGCTACGTTGCCGCCAAGCTCTGTGCTAGGATCTAGTCTCTTCCCCTTTTTCTGCCTTCCCCTTGAAAAATCTGGTTACCTTCTCTTTGTGAGTCTTATCCCTCAAAATTGCGCATAAACCATTCAGAAGAGAATGCCTCAATGAAATAAATTGATTGGAAAAACATACTAATGTTTATAATTCAGTAAATGCCCTTCCTAAACCTAAATTCCTTCTTTTTCATTTTATGTACTCTGATTTTTCTAACAAAATACTTCGTTAGCAATTCTGTTTAAAACAGAATTATGTTAACTAAAAAAAAAAGGACCATTTTACATTATGGAAACACCTCAAACCACTGCCCAAAAACTGATGTATTTTTAAGCTTGCTATTTCTTTTAGTGTGGTGAGACAACTTACCTGTAGAAAATACTTTGTTTATCTCAAATATCATACGAAAATGATTTTTTTAATCATTGTGTTATGTAAACAGATTTTTGAAATGGAATCGCTGGCAGCAGATATCAGTTGTGTAAATGTATATGCCTGAATGAGTGGTTGCCTTTTTTTTTAAAAGAATGAAGAGCTAACAGATGCTAAAATGCACAGCTATTGGATATATTTCATATACTATGACTTCAGGTTTACTGGATATAAGAATGCATTGATTTTTAAAACCAGAAATAAATGTTTTGCAAAAAGATTTCTGACTGCATGTAAGCCAAGACTTTCCAATTCAACCTTAAAATTAGCCTATTGTGATGACCTACTATCAAATGTATGGTGACAGTAAGGGTTTTTTAAGTAGCTGCTGTCTTACCTGTTGTGTGGTGACCTATTCAGTGATATGGCTTTTTATTTTTTAAAAAAAACCCTCCATGATTCTTTCTTCCAAATACATAAACACATGAGTAGCTTTATAAGTACATATGTCTTGCGATTACTCATCAGTGGAGTTAATGATGTGTATTTACTGGCTGGACTAAACCAAAAATTAGTGCAGTTAGTTCAATAATGCTTATTTACCAAATATTTTCTTAATTATTGAGAGTCCATTTCTACTTCAGCTGTAAATAATAGAAAACCTCCCATTAATTTCAGCTAAAGTGGTGGGTTTTATTTTAAAAACATTTTTTCCTGGCTTTTTGTTTCAAAACCCTGTTCATAGAAATTAGAGGAAAATTTCACCGTTCCAGAGGATAATGAAAATAACACCTTCTGTCAGAGGGTTCATATTTAAGTCAAACTATCATCCAGGTGAACTTAATGCCGTGTGAAGATTTAATTTATTTTGTTTTATTTTATTTTGTTTTATTTTATTTTTATTCTATTTGTAAAGGAAAAGGGCTGAAAGAAATAGCATGAGTATATCTGGAAATAGTAAAATTCTGTTATCTAGAAAATTCTTTACTACTATATGATTAAAAGTTCTGTGAGCGACCTAAGGCAGAAGTCTCTGAATTGGTTGACCTCAGAGGTATATCCTTGAGATGCAAATATCACTAATGTCAATTTTATCTCAGCTGGATATAAATTATATCCAGTTACAATGAGCCCGTGCCATAGAAGACGGTAAAGTTAAAGAGCTGATGAAGGCAAAGAGGCTGGTGCAAAAAGGATTTTGTCTGTGGATTTGGGAACAGGCTCCTGCCCAGCTAGATACCATGGACTTCCCATTGTGAAGAGAGGAAATGAGACTGTAGAGAAGGCTCTACCCTGTTTTCAGCTCGTTCCTAGTTGTTCTCTGATAAGAACATCTTCAAGAGGGATTAAAGTGAAAGCAGGGATCAGTTCGGCAGACATGTAAGAGGAGCGCTCCAAGGTATGGAGGAGACATCAGGTCTTGACAGCAGGAGGCCGTGGTGTAGGTAGATACTTCAATAAACTAGAAGCAAATACAAGTCCTGCAAAGGTTTGTGCTACGCACACAGGAATTTGTAGATAAACCTCAATCTTACTCTTTCTGTATTTTTTTTTCCTTTTTGCTCTAGATTCTCTGAAGCAGTTGCATAGTAAAGACAATACTGATGAAAAGCAGTATCGGTAAATCAGTAACTTTTTTCTTTCTCTTTTTTAAGGCGAACACACACAAGAAACCAATTCACCTCATTCACTGAAGAAGGATGTAGAAAACATGGGGAAAGGTAAAATAAATAAGGGCCTCTTACGTTATAAGACTGCTCTTTGTTTTAATAGAATATGAGGATAATAGGGGGCACTTTTGTTCTGCACCATATTTTAAGCTTGTCAAGTAACATATGAATAATATATGGACCTTTGGGTGGATATAATTGAGATTAATGCATATATATCAATCAATACATGACACTGTAATATAATACTTTAAAATAATATATTACATTGATTTATATTCATGGCTTTCTGCACAAAATCTATTGTAGGTCTATGCAACACTTTTTTTTTTGTAACTGCTAAAATATTTTGTCTTACAGTAATGAATTGCTCTGCAATGGTTCTTTCAAGAATTATTTATACAGATTAGCAAAACCACTTTTCTTTTCTCTTTGTTAGAAGAACTCCAGAAGGTTTTGTTCGAACAGATCGACTTACGGAGGAGACTAGAACAAGAATTCCAGGTGTTGAAAGGAAATGCGTCTTTCCCAGTCTTCAGTAAGACACATCTGTGGTTTTGGTGTTATTTGTGGGTGGTTGCTTGTTGTCAGATTGTTAAAAGGGGAGAGGTATGTTCTCAGGTGTGTTGGCAGGATCTTTAACATAGTTCTGCTGAGGTTGATGGCAGTTCTGATGTGGTTTTTCAGGCTGCCCAAGCAAGTCTTTTGTAGGGGAAATGGGAAGCTGGATGTCTATTTTGGTGTATATTTTAGTGGTTTTGATAACATTTAATACAGCAAGTAGACAAACATGTCTGGGGCTTCTTGGGGTACAGTGACAGTGGTGATCTTAACTAGCCTCTTGGAGGCATTTGAAGGCAGGCTACTTCATAGTCATCTTTAGGTGGTTCTAGCTGATGCTGGAGAAGTGATTTGACCTGTGTTTAAGGAGTAGAAAGACCTGTTTGGGTTTTTCCTCTTGAGGTGGGCTATTTGAGATGGCCCTTTCACCATGGCTGATGAGCAGGGTGCTACCCAGGGGTGATGGAATGTGTTGGGCGTCAGTTAGATAAAATAAAATCGACAATTAGTAGGGTTTTCATGAAACTGCCAGAAAGTTGAACTGCATGCACAAGGGTATGGAAAAAGACCTATTGATGGACACCTTTTGAATTACACTGGCGGCAACAGGGAAAAGCATGCGTCCAGGAGAAATCCCACATAGATCGGGACAAGGTAGAAGACACAGTAAGGGCACTCTAACATGCAGTGAATGTAGTGTTGCAGAGCTGGAGTGATCAGGGCATATCCATTGCTCTCTCACCATCTGTAATACAGCACCACACAGGGATCAGCACTGTCGTGCAGGCTTCCCCGTGCCTGGCTGTCACAGCTCTGCAGCTGCCTGCCCAGCCAGTCCCCCCAGTTCAGTGTTAAATGAAAAGGAAAAAGCGTGTTTGCACCCACCTTTTGATTCTTCATGAAGTCTGCATTCAATATTTTCCTAACGTTGATGATGTGAGGTTTTTTAAACTCTGCGTTTTAAAACTCTTGATTTTTGTCCTTGATTTCCTGTGAGACTGTATGTGGATGGAGCACTGCACCGTTACCTGACTCACAGTAAACCCAGATAGATACATTAAAACCTTCCCAGACTAATTATCAGGGTCTTCTGCCATTTGCTAACTTCTCTTAATGCCGGTGTGACTGAAACGTTTCACCAGCCCTCAACACAAAATGCCCTTGTACTGGTTTATTATAGTTTCTTGAAGAGTTCAGAAACTCTCTGTTTTGTTAGTCCTCTTAGTTCTTTCATTAAAAACTCCAGGGACAAAACCCAGTATTGGGTTATTATCCCTGAGGTAAGTCAGTCAACCAAAACCCACTGCTGCAAGCTGAGGAATGTTGCACCTTCCTGGATTGCAGGAAAAGATGGGAACACAGTCAGTATTTTCCTATTATTTAAAGAAAATATGTTTTTTCCCCTTTCTGTAGCATTGTATAGGGTAAGTTCAGGGAAGCATGAAAGTGTGAGGACTCTGGGAATGACTCCATCTTTAGCCCAAATATTGAAAGATGTAGACAGCTTCATAAATAAAGGAGACGAGCCACCTGAGGTGATACAGATATTAATGAAAGGAGGATAACCTCATCCTTCAGCATAAATTCAGTCATTACTTGGGTTTGGGAGTGAGGTAATTTTCAAATAATTTGTGTAGATCAAAACACTGATGTGTGGTATTGGCAAAATGGCATCTTGGAGTTTTGCCATTCAGGTCACTCATTTATCCTTTTGTTCTTCTACAGTAAAATTAATGCTCTGTCATTGCCGTGTAAATAAACACTGCAATTAAACCACATGAAATACAATTCAAATAAAAGAAAAGAACACATACGGCCGACCAAGGAAGTGGCGACTGTGTATGCCAGTTTGAAAAATATGTGGTTTCAATGTACCACAAAGTAGTGGTCAATTTTCTTCAGGATTAAAATAGAAAACAGATAATGTGCTATAAACAATATATACAACTGACCGTAAAACCTATTTACAGATTTAGATTTACCAAAAAAACATCCCCCCTCCGCATATAATAAAACAAGAAAAAGGGTCTGTGTAAAGCTTATAAGCGTAAAATCCAAGATAAGTGTGGTTTGTCCTCTAGAGCAGTACGTGTTCTAGCAAAAGAGATGGGGTCTGTTCCAGGCTCTTGCTGCGGATGGGGCCGCTGCTTTAGGTCAGGTATTGGGAAACCTGGCAAAACAAGTATTTTCTAAGTTACCAACTGCCTGTGGTGGTATTGGACAGGGCGGGGCTAGGGAGAGATCCAGCTGAAGGAAGGTGGAGGTAAAATTAAGATGGTATTGATGGATTTATCACAGCTTGGAGACACCTGAGGCTGTAGGAGGGAGCGAAGAGCAGGCAGGTAACAGGCTTTATATCCCTGTCTGGCGCACTGCAGCATTAGGCTGGCTGGCCATGGGAACTGCATCTCTGCCCCATCCTTAGAGCTGCTGAGGTCAGGAACACGCTGCCAGGGTAATTCTCACTCCCATGGGTGGGGGTGGTTCTGCCTATGCTTGGCACCGTCTGTGGGTAAGTGAGGAGTCTTTGGCTTTTAAGTTTGCTTTATCTCTTTCAAAAAGGAGAAAATGCATTTCTGTTTCAGCAGGGCGCCAATGTGTGAGATGGGGAAAGTAATGCTGTGTCTCCCTAGAAAATGTTCCTGTTGTGTTACCTGGAGTTGACTTGAAAGTCACCTTTTTTTTGGTCTTGCCTTTGGAACTGAGCGCATTTGGGGCGTTACACATTGATAGCATCAAACCACCACCCGCAGCAGTGCTATGCAGTGTTGTGTGTAAATGGTATTTGGTTTCCATGTTCTCCTCATGGAAATCGCTGTTAAATGGGAACTGATCTTATTTGCAAGCTCATTTAGCAGTGCTATGCTGCACGCTTCTCTGTGGCTTCTTGTACCTGCTTGAAATGTGGCCTGTGATACTTCGTAAAACAGCAGACCTTGTCTTTTGCTGTCTGCACCTTTCTTTTTTTATATTGCTGTTGTACTTGAAACTGCAGATGAGGTTTTCCTTTGCCTGTAAGGCCTCTCAACACAGAGATCACTTGAAGAAACCAAAAAAAGATCAGATCACTTGAAGAAAATCACAGAATTTGCTGTCCTGGTAGAAATATGGGCACGTGTGCACGGTCATAGTGCGTTCTCCCAGAACCCTCTGCTGATTTGTACCTTTGGTATGGGCTGGCACGCATTTTGTCCAGCGGCATTTAACAACGTGGTAATAAAATGGCAGAAACGTAGTCTGGATAGTTAAAGTATTTAATTCTGTGTTAAGAAAACTATTTAAATATTCATATCTTTTCTCTTGGGTATTGCTCATGGCTTTGTCTGTAAGCATTCGGAGTCAGATAAATGCTGCCGGAAAAAACACTATCCTTACCATTAACACCCCATTTCCACTGTGAGCTTGGACATTTGCAGTGCAGGAGAACAAGATCGCTGAGCTCTTTGTTCTGAGAGGTGATGAGCCTGCGAAGAGGCAGTCGAGAGGAGAGTGTTGAGAAGAGAAGGAAAATTTCTCCATACAGTCTACTCGGAGTGAAACTGGAGGATCTCAATCGTAGCTAGCGTAGATCTATCAGCCTTTAGTGACCAGGACAGGAGTGGTCATCATTTTATGCTGCACGGCTCCTTTGGAGCTGGGAAGAGAGGACTTGCAAACCTGCTTTATTTTTGTCGACTTCTTTTTCTGTTTGAGTTGGAGTAGAGGGAATAGGCTGAAAACTTCTGTGAGCATTTATTTGAAATCTGAAGAAAATTACTGAGATAATCCATCATATCCTTTTCTGTGTGGCTGTGCTGGGTCCTGATGGTTTCAGCATGACACATTTTCTCCCTCTTTCTTTGTTTCGTTGCTGTTTTCTTGTTGTCCTAAAGTGCCTCCTTGCCTTTTAAACGACAACTTTTGCTCATCATTCAGAGAGGGCAAAATTCTTGTGTGAAAGAGGAGGACCGAGCTCTGCCCCCTTGCACTTTCTCCTAGCCCCTTCTTATACCCATACTTGATGGGGCCACCTCCCCTTTTCCCCCAGGTGAGGTACATCCTTTCTCTCCATTGTTGGAGAGTTGCTCACCTCACTGCATTCCTGCTCCTGCTTCTGGGGTTGAGAAGTCGTGGTGAGGCTGTGCAGCTGGTGTGGGAGTGGGTGGGCTCCCAGCACTGCAGCAGCACGCAGAGGATTAATAGGAGCTGCTCATTGCTCACCTGAGCTCAAATCCTTCCATTGCAATTTAGGTGTTTCTGTGACTCCCATTACTGTGCTATCGAAGTATCCCACAGTCATTTAATCCATTAATCCTCCCAATGCACGTGGCAGCTGAAGCAGTGCTTTAGTGGTGATGAAGGGAGGCATGGAGAGACACACACATGGAGTCCCGTAGAGCAGGTATTGAACTCAGGCTTCCCGAGTCCAGGGCTAGTGTCCCAGCAACCAGCATGACTATTTATCTCTTCTAATCGGTTAGTTCTAAATAAACCATTTTAGCTGCCTTGGCCTTTTAGTGTTCTTCTCCAGGCTCTGGGTGTTGAGGTGCTCCATGCTGTTTTCTGTTGGCATTTGCCTTGCTGCTCCCGTGTTCCAGGACAGGTCTCCTGGATCAAAATTATGTTGGTTGGAATGGGTTTTCTTTCCCCTTCCATTTAATAGTCCATCAGTGCACCCAGGTCTCTATCATACAACTCGCCCAAGTTGTTTGCTTCTTGTCAATAGTTTTGTTTATATTTTTCTGTGTTTTTCCCAACCTCCAACAGCAATGTTACGGAACACAGAGCAGCAGTTAATCTTCTACCAAAGGAAGTTTTGTCTAAAATGGTTACTGAGAAGGAAAATAAGGGAAGGAGGTGTTACTGGAGCAGGAAGACTGGCCTGTGCTGTAACCCGGCTTTCTAGGATCTGTATTTCAAAGACTTTTTC
The DNA here is from genome assembly GCA_008711295.1 of Anarhynchus alexandrinus. NCBI lineage: Eukaryota > Metazoa > Chordata > Aves > Charadriiformes > Charadriidae > Anarhynchus > Anarhynchus alexandrinus. The sequence goes on along the minus strand of VUYV01000015.1, from coordinate 7,403,891 downwards.
CCTTCTGAGTTCCACGTTACTGTTTATGGAGCTTTAGCCTGAGTTTTGTTCAAAGCCGTCAGCGCTATGTTACAAACTACAAATCAAACCCTGCATCCTTGAACGCTTTCTGTTCTCACATATTGGACATCCCTATTGATGTCAACAGATTTATGCCTAAGCAAAGAAGAGCAGTTTTTGCTTTTCTCTTCTGTGTTGGTAGAAGTTTGACTAATGACTGCAGAGTCTGGCCCATTGAGAAAATCACTGTAAGAATGAATGCCAGCAACAGAACCTTAGCAGCCTACATTTTCTAATTGGGGAAGTAGTTGAATCTGATTTTTCCACAGTTTTTCTGTTGTCTACTGCGTCTCCTACTAGAGAAGAAGTTATTATGCATGCTTTTTAATTGGGTGAAGGGCTTTGTAGTGCTTCACAGTTCCTCAGTAGTGATTGGGTTTGATTTAACGTGACTTACGTGAATTCTGCTGTGTGGTCTCTGTTTTAATTACTGCATCTACTTTTTTCCCCCCTCCTATAGATAATTTTCAAGATCAGATGAAGCGGGAGCTGGCGTACCGAGAAGAAATGGTACAGCAGCTACAAATTGTAAGTTGGCCTTCTCTGCTAAAAATGTTACGAACTGTGGCTTTATGTTTTTAAAATGCACTCCTCAAACTTTTCCTTTGTGAGCCATGCAGATGTACTATTACCGAGCTCATATTACCTTATACTTAGCAAGATGTAAGCATGCAGTTCTCAGCTGGTTTAGAGTCTAATTACCTGGAGATTTACTTTCATACAGTAACCAGATGGGTCTTCGTGTTTCAACTGAACGAAATGTGTTGACTCAACACTGAGAGATACTTCTTCTGAGAGAAACGTGAGAGCTGGATCAGTAAACCCTTAAGTAATAGAATATTTCTACCTTGTATGAGTTGCCAAGGGGTGCATTTCAGCCCTCAGTAGGGAATCGGTGCGAGGCCAGCTTCTCACTGGCAAATAAACCTTAGGATGCGTCTTTTTTCAAATTTCAGCTACTAGAAGAAGTGCTTAACTCAGCAGTAGAAGATTGAGTTGCCAAAACACAGTTCTGTGCAGGCGCACATTGCTGTTTGGGCTCTTGCTTGTTATTTTAAAATCAAGAGGGATTTTGCATATGTGTGTGTTAGTGCAACTCTAGATCATTGCGTACAACTGTGCTGTTTTGAAAGCTTGACATACTTAATCCAATACAAGCAAGGGGTGGAGTATGTGAAGCTGTTTCTTACTTGGGAACTGCTTAGTATGGTTTTAAGAGCAGGGCATGATAACGAATGGGAGGGTACCAGCTAACGCTTCTTTTGCTATTGCTTTTTCTGTGATTAGTCTGACATTATTCAACAGGAAGGGTTTGAGGCAGGCTTGGCAAAGATCCCCACTTACCTGAATCAGCCCTGTGCGCAAGCATCTAAATTTTCCTTGTGCTTGTCACAGGCCCTGGTTGTGGAGAAGGCATTGTCCAGCCTCCTGGTACTGTCATTTTCTAATTGATGAGTTAGGACATAAAAATAAAGCTGAAGGCCAGGATTGTCAAACTTGTGCACCTATGTTTAAAGGCATTTAGGAGTGGCCTTATTTTTAGAGCTGCCGAACATTCCTTCTCCCTGTTCCTGCTGACTTTAGAGATTTCAATGAGACATGGAGGGTGCTTGAAGGAGGTTGTTTATGGAGGAAATTCAAGTCCTGAACATCTTTGGAGATTTTTTGCTGCTGGTCTCCATTGATGCATCCAGTTGTTACTGTGTTCCCCTTTGTCTCCTAATGCCAGGCAGGGAGTTTGGCTTGATCTGTGAATTGCATTGGCACAGAAGGTGGTAATTAGGATGTCATCCTGAAAACTACTTCACCTATTGCTTTGGACTCCAGGCAGGTGACCTGTCTGATTCCTGCTATGAAACATATTTAGGCACAAAGTTTGTGAGCCCACTTCAGCCTTTATCTCCTGTGTCAGCTGAACTTGGAGCTAACTCACTCTCCCTCCCAGGGAGAGAATGGATCATCTCTGCTGTTCACGTTGTGGCCCAGTTGTGAAGTTGTTACTGAAACTGGATACCCCAGACTTCCAGTGAGCCAGCTGTTTTTCTGATTTACAAGAAACGGAGAAATCACAAGGTTCAGTGTAGTGCTTTTTCTTGGGCAGGAAAAGAAATACAATCATGTAATTCACACCGTTTTCACTTACTGATGCATGCTACGGAAAGACAAATAGTCATTTAATCATTAAACAGAGCTGCCCGAATGTACTTACAGAGACTAGTTTCAACATTTAATGTACCGCACCAACAATTCAGGACCTCTCCACTCACTGTGGCTGCCTGAGTTTAATTATTATTAATAGAAATGTTGTCAAATCATCAGTAAGTCTTTATGCTCACATTTGGGTATCCTCAATATCGGTGAGGCAGATTGTGTATCAGTGAGACTGATAAAAGGATGTTTGCATATGAAGAACAGAGAGACTGCTGCAAATAATGAGTGTGTTTGTTGAAGCTGGGTGCAGAAATCTTCACTGATGTTTTGGTTGATAACTGAAGTGGAGTCAGTGCTTTTGATGTGATAATCCCAGCAGTTACTTTAATTCATTAATGTGAATGTATTTTGTATAGTTATATCTAGAATTAAGATTAATGAGCTGAACGTGCTAACAATAGAACTCCTTTGGCCTTCTTGGGTTTTGGCATGAATGAATTAAATCTTTTGATGCAGAATACACAAAAAGCATGTTTACTTTTGGTTTTTTGTTTGGTTGGTTATTGTTGTTTTGTTTTTAACAGGGGTAGGTTGTTTTGGTTTGTATGTACCTGGGACACCGTACTATTGCTTTAATAGAGCTGCCCCCATTCTGGTTGACATAGAAGTGCAAAGAGAAAACCAGGAGTGTTTAAATGCATACTCAGACTTTAATTTTACTTACAGCATCATAGGTGTATACTTTTGTAGGATTAAACTCAAAATTTACTGGTATAACCAGCCCCAGAATTTGGCTTAATTGCTTTTTTTTTTTTTTTTTACAAACAATATAAATGCACAGAGTCAGTTTCTTTTGGCTCTTCTCACCGCTGAAGGAATACACAACTTAAATTAGTCCTTCCTGAAGAGTGGTGCATGATCATTAAGGCATCTCTTGTAACAGTGGGTATCAGAGGCAGGTTTTGCCCTAACAATGGTTTCACTCATCCTGAACTGGAATTTTTCAAACTGCGTAACTGAGGAGTCAGACTTCCAAATAAATTGCCTTGGCGTTTGGTGTGTCAGAGATGTCTAGAATACACCAAGCTGAAGCTAAGCACGAAATAATTAACCAAATATAATTATATTTGAAAACTTTCTAGTGTGAACGCCCGCTGTAACCTGACCGTTAGACGTGCTTCATGCCCAGCCTGTACCGAACACTAAACGTAACGCTTTTTTCTCCCGGTTCTTGGGTGACATCGTGAAACTGCAGCGCAGATGGAGATGCTGAGCAGCCACGCGTGGCGGGGAGCCGCGCTGAGTGGGGTGGCAGCGTGGGCCGAGGCGGAGGGGGGACACGGGGACACTGGCGTGGGCTGCGGGTGCCCTCTGCTGCTCCCCGGCGGTCACTGCACCCGCGGCGGCTGGCGGCGACGGGGGTTGATAGTCTTCGTTAACAGCCTCAGTTAAAGCAGTGTTTAATCAATGGGCTTTTATTTTAATGCTTTGTCCGCTCCGGACTATTGAAAAATTATTTTATGGCTTCCTGAAAGTCAGGAGCAAGACTCAGATCATTGGGAAAATGCGGGGTGGGTCCTGTTCTATTACATCCTGTGTCATGGATGTTTACTTCTTTTGGACATAACCTCTCTTGGTGAGTAGCTGGAGCAGTGGGACAGCCATCAGTGATTTCTGTTGAGAAAGGAGTTGGTCAGAGTGTCTGGAACAGCTACCAGGAAGTATATCACAACCTGTTTGTGCCAAGTTCTCGGCCAACTGATCACCATATTTAACAAGCAAATGGGTCTTAAATCGCTGAGTGCGTTTTTCTCTTCTTCCTCCTTCAAAGTGCTGTCTCCCAGATTGGCTAAGTGCAGCGTGTGTACTTGGAGGTCACTTGTAAAATACAGATTTTACATATGGATTCAGGCATGGATCATCTGGCTTCTCATATTAATCTGTACAGAAAGGGCCACTGAGAAGAAGTCTCTGCCCAGCAGGCTGGGGTGAATTCTAACATGCCACATGTGGTAGAGCCTCAGAAGAGCTCACCTGCCTTTAGAGTTGTCAGTTTCTGTTCAGTTTGACCACAATTCATCTGTCAGGACAGCTCAGACAGCCTAACAAAGTACTGACTCAGCTCCTGCTTGAGACTCTGTATCTGTCTGATATTGTCTTCTGAGCAACTGTGTTAGTGGATCAGATGCAAAAGAGATGAACTTTCTTCCTAGCAGCCTGGTGGGAGAAAAAGATCAGTGGCAACATTCCCAGCGTGATGATTTTTATCCTTTGATGTTTTTGTGAACCCCTCTAAAACAGAGGGGTTCTCTGCTACAGAGAAGTAGAGCACCATGCAATAAATTTAAGCTCCTGCAAACAGGCTAGCTTTTCTTAATTTCCTTTCAGGGGTCCCTTACAAGTAGTTTGTGGATTCTCAGGAAGTGCTGACCACAGTTGTAACTTATCCATCAGGAAAAGCTAAGGTGGCGTTCATCACCCTGCTGTTGTGGTTTAGATAACTTATCAGTCCCACTGATTTTACATAGGGGTAAAAGGCAGCAGATCTTTGAGACATGTTAGAAATGGGATCTACTCAGGTAATCCCTTGTCTTTCCAGTTCAAGTGGAAAGTGTTGGTTTTGTTTTGTTTGGGTTTTTTTAAATTTGTTTATACTCCCATGAGTATAAATAACTCAGGCCCAAACCAGACAACTGACTTCCTCCTCACTCGGCATCACGGAATCACGGAATTTTCAGAGTTGGAAGGGACCTCTAGAGATCATCTAGTCCAACTCCCCTGCTAAAGGGGATCCTGCATCCAAGCGGGTCTTGAAAATCTCCAGAGAAGGGGACTCCACCACCTCCCTGGGCAGCCTGTGCCAGTGCTCTGTCACCCTAACTGTAAAGAAGTTTTTCCGTGTATTTGAACGGAACTTCCTATGTTCCAGCTTGTGCCCATTGCCCACTCGCCTAACTTTGGGCTGGTAATAATGTTCAGAGCTCAGAACTGGATCCAGCTGGAACTCCTCTGATGTTTGATGGCCTTCTACTCTCAGTGCTGCTTTGAATCAACTCTGTTCTTCAGAGGCAGGCAATAAAATAAGTCAGAAACTATCTACCTGCAAAATTGATTTCTATCTCTGCATTGACTTTCACCCTGATCTTTAGAGATTCACAAGGAGTGTTTAAAAGAAGAAAAAATCTACCATGTGGTAATGTTGATAGAACTTCAGAGGTATGAGATCATGTTCCTCTGGGTCCTACTGTAATTAAGAAAAGCACCAGTAGTTTTAATTCCTATTTTAGGTTGTATATAGAAAGTAGGTGCTTTGTACAACTAATGTATTCATTACACAAACAAGGAATATCCACATTTTTGTGCACGGAGACCTTGGTCACTGCATGCCTGTCACTCCATATTCAAAAAGTGGAAATAAGAAATAGCAGCGCTTTATTGGAATTTCTGTTTTGGTCCTCTACTTAAAGTGGTCCAGCTAGATTGATTGACCTTGACAAGAATGTTAGAGGCAAACATTGGTTCAGCAGAATGGCTCTTGGATTTCTTGAGCTGCATCTTGTGCTGAAGTGCCTGTCCACTGACACGCAGATAATAACAGGTAAAAGAGCGTTTCTGTTCATTGTGTCTTGCAAACTCCAAGGCAGATGTCATAACCTTGTGTCCCATCCCCCCCCCAAACCAGAGAGATGTTTATATTTTCTCTCAGTAATTTCTTCTGTGCTTTAGCAGTTGCGATGATACTGCAGGTCTGTTTCTGTGTGTTCTGTTATCTTCATTTGACTTTTAGTGGAGTTCTCCAGATTTAGTGGTACAAATTGGGAATATATCCTTTTGATGCTGAAGGTAGCACACACATCCCTGACTGTACAGAAAAGTCAGCTGAGAAGTAGTATTTTCAGCAGAATTTTGTTAGCCACTGTCTGCTTTTTTAAGACAGGTGAGCGAAACTTGTATCTTGACAATGCACCTGGGTATGCCTTGGGTTAATAGGATGAAGCTGTCCCTCTGTCTCCAGTAAATTCAAACCTTAAAGAAAAGGAATGTCTTGTAGAATTAATGGTTATTAAAAACAGAAGTAAAAGCTTCCTTTCCATTAGAATCTGCAGAAATTCTCATAAAAATGGATGTGTGTGTACCAGAGACCCACAAGCCAGCCCCTTCTACTGTCTGCATGCAGAATCCTTTTTCTATGGTATTAGTGTGCTTCAGTACTTAAAAATACATAGGGGAGAGGCTGCATACTCCAGCCATGACTCTGTGTTGCCTTGCATCCTGTGCAGACCGGTTCACTGCCCTGAGCACACGCCACTACCTTCCTGGCAGGGAAGAGTCTCTGAACTCAGCCCACACAGCTATAAATACTTTCACAGGCCAATAGTGGGGACTCGCGCTCTAGGGTAAGCCGTTGGCTTTTCCATTCCTCCTCCAGCTGTCAAAGGCTCAGTGCATGCTTTTTCTTCTCCTTAGTACCACACATCGTTCTACCCAGAAGCACCATGTGTGCAGAGACTGTAATTTTCCAGTGGCAGTTCAGCTGCACATCTTCCTCCTTCCCTGCGTAAATATGCTTTGCATTTGTAACGGCTGTCTTGGCTGGACAGTGTTCTGACTGAGGTCTTAAGTGCACTTTCTGGAAATTAGAATTGTTTAATTAAATACCTGTAGGTACACATAGATAATAGTGCTTTGGGGTACTGAAGATTCCCTCTACAAGCAACAGAAGTCAGGGTGATATATCGTTGTGTATCCCACCTAGACATGGGATGCAAAGGTGAAGTCTCCAGAAGAGGATGGTGTACAGAAGCTTCTTTGATGTGCAAGTGCAGCAGGGATCAGATATGCACTTTAGAAACTAATCCCCAATCCCATTTGCTTACCTGAGCTTCGGTTCATGTTGTGGAGCAGACTCGGAGCTTGCAGACTGGATTCCTTCTGAATGAAGCAAATGGAGACGTGCTCCAGGAATGCTCACAGGAGTGTGCTCTAGCTCTTAACAGGTGATCAGTACCCAGGACCAGAGTAGAGCTAGCCTGAAGAAAAAAAAATCCCAAGAGAAATGTAGTATGGGCACTGGGTCTTTCTCCTGCACCCTACAGATCTGCTCCTGTTGCAATCTATTTCCTATTAATGTGGACTTAGTCATGAGAAACAGATTGCTTGCTACTTAAAATCGAAGTATCTGCACTTTGTTATTGCTGGCAGGGCTGTCCGCCCTTTGAGAAGGGCCACGCATTGTATCTTCAGGCCCATTTGAGTGCTGATCCTATCTTCATCGCAACAGTCATCATAGACACACAAAAGAGGACTGTATTGTCGTGAAGAGCCCTAAATACTATTCCACTGCAGCACTGGAGTTATCAAATGGTCTTCCAGTGACAAAAGCAGAAGATGACATTTAACTCATGAAAAAGTAGTCATTTCCCTATTGAACACCCACCTTTCCTAGTTTCATTTATTACCAGGAGGATGGATCAACCAACACACATTGAAAAGACGCTGATGTGCCAAATATAGCAGAGAAGTGGATTAAGAACAGTTAATTTCTGACAGAATGTACCCCGTTGTATTATCTAGGTCAGTACGGCTTGGGAGGTGTCCTACATAATTGGCGGCCATGCAAACTGACGTTGCCTGTTGGCCGTTGCGAGTGGGAGAGAGGAAGAAAGCAGTTGGTGAAGCATCATGGATCTCAGCTGAAATGTGGCTTATTCAGGCAGTTTGTTTGTGGCTCCCTTTTAAATCTAAACCATGCAAAGGGGCGATCGGGTAAACAGTTCCTTTGCAAACTCCTCTCTGCTGCAGTTTGGAGAAGAGTTTTCCAGCCTTTGCAAACACTGTGGCCTTGAAGGCAGATCTGTTCAAGGCCTCGGGGGAGAGGAGAGTTCTTGTTTTTGGGGGGGATCTGGCAGCAAAGCTTCCTGATAGCTTTCAGCTTCTGCAAAGGGTAGGGGTTATAACAGTAGTGAGACCAAACACCTGGATCCTGTGTCTTTTCAGGTCACCAGTGGTTTGATCCTCTCAGTTCCTGCACACGTATTTTGCTGTTCCCAGGGCTGTGGAGTCAGGAAAGCAGCATGCCCTCGTGAAAGGCTTCTGCTTTCATTCAGCCAGGCGGCTCATCTTTGCAGACACTGCTGCTTCCCAGTGCTGCTGCTTTCAGTCAGATTGACCTCCTTTCCCGAGAGATGAAAGGGTTAGCTCCTGAGCTGCAGATGCCCCTTTCTTTCCTCTCATCCTGAGCCTTCCTTGCTCTTTTCCTTATTGAGGAAGGCAGGGATGGAGAGAAATGACACTGCGGATACTGCACTTTATACCAGCCCAGAAGCACGCTTAGCACAACTCACACAGATGTCCTCACATACTGTGGGCATAATGTAATTAAAACCACAACAAGGATGCACAAGAACGCATGTTAGGTGTATAGTCAGTGCATATCGATGTAAATTCGTGTGCTTCTAGTATGTTATTATTTGCATGAGGCAGGATGCTTGAACTCTACGCATTTGCCTGTCTGTTCCTTTTGCTGTTTGTGCAGCTTAGGGCCTCGCTCCTGACTTCGGCCCAGCGTATTTGTCAGCTTGCAGTAATTCGACATTATTTGTGAATATATTCTGGAGTGCCTGACAGCAGAAGCAGGTCACCTCCACGTGCAGCAGCACCTGGGAGCGTAGGGACATAGATTTTCTGATCCCAACCTGAATTCCTCCAACGGTCCTTCCAAAAGGCAGCATCAAAGAATAGTGAATTTTTAGTCACTTGGATTCCCAGCTATGGAGAAATCTCAGAGCAATTTAGTTTTGTTGCATTCTGAAGGCCCAGCATTGAAAAAGAGCAACCCCGTACTGTATTCCCAGTAGCCAGTGAGCACATCATCCTGCTTCGTTTCTAAATATAACTATGTTCCCTAATATGCCTATGTTCTCTGTTTTTCTTTAATTATTTGTTCCACTTCATTGGCTTCCCTCAGATTGGTGCAAGTCAGCAATAGCTATTATGAACTTCCTAATTATGATGATATAAATATAAGAAGTCTCGTACTCCCAACCTGCTGTATTTCAGCTGTGCAGAGATAAATGTTTGTTGCCTGCTCTGTTACAGACAGCTGATTTTTGTCATCTCACAGGTAGCAGAATGGGTGGTGGCTTTGTTTTTGCCAGCAACTGATCTAAACAAAACATCGGAAGTCAGTTTGTACATTGGATTTTAAGATACATCTGTTGTTTTAATTTGGGCCGTTTTTATTTTTTTCTGCTTCAACATTCTTGCAGTTTTGTAAAGAGTTCAATCCTTTAATTTAAGGCACCGTTTCCTAAAATGATGTAAGGAGGCAAACAAAACCTTTCATTTGCAGGGATTCCAGCTTGGATGTTTTGTTAGCGAAACCTTGGCTTAAAGCAGCGTCTTTGTTTCTGTGTCATTGCAGATACCCTATGCAGCAAGCTTGATCAGGAAAGAAAAGCTCGGTGCACACCTCAGCAAAAGCTAAAGGTGAGCTTGTAAAAGAAGAGACTTTATTCTGCACGACCTGGCTATCATGTTTTTCTTTGCAGCCATTGCAAGAATTAAGAGAATCTTTCTGTTGCATGATGTTACTGATTCTGGTCTGAAAACTCTGCCTGTGTAGGTGTCATGCTATGGTCTAAAGCTGGTAACTGACATGTCACACTAATTATGAGGCTTCACTGGGGTAGGACATAGCGTTGAGAGTTGACCGTTGGGTGAATCCAGGCCTGAGGATGTGCTTCTCTCTGGCGCTGGAAAGTGGCATCAAGGTCAAGTATCTTCAGTGGAAGGAGGGAAATAGCTTGGCATTCACAGTGCAGTTGAAATTCACACACGGGCAGGTAGGGCTGGGTTTTTCTGCCAATAATGGAGCTTCTTCAGCCCCAGGAAAGAGCAGTATATTTTGGGAGCTTTACAGAACTACACCAATACTGTCTTCTGTAGTTCAGTCTCCTGTAGGTGCTGATTACCTGACTGCCCATGTGCAGGATCTTCCTAAACTCAACACAGCATTTTTCAGGAGTGTTTTTTTTAGAAGTGTTCAGTTAGAAGAAACACTGTCCCCATCATCAGTGGCCTGGGAGATTCCATTTTCAGGTGCTAAAGCCTTAATATTTAAAGGACATTCTCTTTTTTTCTGGTAAAACAAGAAGATTAGGCTTGGAGACAGAGAGGCAAAAAAGTTGGTAGCCCTGCTACTGTGTTATGCTGCAAAATCTGGCTTGTGAATTTACTGAAAAAATCCCTGAGGTAGAGTAGGCGGATTAGAAAAAAAGAGCTATTCATATGTAGAGACCTTGGTAATGCACAAAGTAGAGGTATTCAAGAGAAAGTCTGGGGCATCTGAGAAGGGTTTGATAATATAGATGATGGAGATCTGTCTGGGTGATGGAAGAAGCAGATACTTAAAAATAAAGACATTAAGAGTAAGTATAGAGTAACCAGATAACCAGTATCTGTGGCCTCGAGCTCTGCCTTCTGAGATAAGGAGATTAATCTAAGCATCAAGTTGGTCTGTTTTGCCCTCTTGTGCATACTTTCTTGCTGACTGCCGGCATTTTCCAGTTGAGTCGACATTAATCTGAGCACTGATTTAAAATAAATTCAGGGATATTAATATCCTGAATAAAACAGTGTGCCTCCCCAGATGAGAAGCAGCAGGTCCTGCCCTGAGTGCCTTGTCCAAAGCACTGATCTCCAATAAAAGTCTGCCTGAGGATGGCAGCATCAGATGAACGGCACCGTTTGTTCCCAGCATCAGGTTTTCATCAGCTGACAAGCCCTGCAAGGAAGGTGCTGGCATCACAGCTACGAGCACTGCCTGCTTATTTGCTGAGAGTGTGAAGGATGGATGCGTTTCTCATGCTGTTTTTGTTTCCAGTGGCACACCATCCCTGCAGACAACGGGGATTTCTCTAAGTAGGCCCTAGTGCTTTTGAAAGATTAGTTGTTACTTAACTGCTAAGCTAAATCAGTCAAGCAGAGAATCGCAACTATATTGTTCAGAAGCAATTTCAGATTCTCAATGTGCCAAGCAGAAAAGAGTTGCCTCAAGAAGAAACGTGTATGCACATACATACCCACACAATACACCAAGGGGGTAAAGACCCTGCGTGTTGCAGAGCAACCGCTCAATTAATGCTCTGCATTTCTCGGCAGTCCTTTGCTACCTTTGTTGGGCTTTGTGTTGCTTTCCACAGCAGGTCTTGCTGTGTTTAGTTATACTTCAATCAGTTGCAATTTGCACTTTGTCTTTAACGTGAGTATTTCCACATGACTCTTCAGATACTAACTAGGAAAGTCTCAGAGCATGCTTCTGCAGCAGGTGACTTGTGTGTACCCCTTTTGTAATTTTGTGAGTAAAGAAATCTCAGACTTGGGCTTAGTGTTGGTGACATTTTCTTTCTTTTTTTTTTCTTTTTTAGTCCTAGAAGCACAGGATCTTTTGCAGCTGTGACCTTGTAAGTTATAATTCACTGCTCAGAAACCTGACTTGTATAAAGACTGAAAATAGGAGGGCTTGGGGATTTAAAGAACAAACAAAAATCAGGTTCCTCTGAACCGGAGGACAAGTGACCTCAAAGCATCATGGACAACCATGTAAAATAGAATGTAGCAGCCATTTATTAGTAAAAACAAAACAGCAACAAAAAAAATAAAAAAATGCCTGTCCTGGATCTTTTTTGGTGGTACCAAAGTTTAAGTCTTTGTGTTTTTAGAAGGACTACTAAACTTGATAGAGAAAATGCTTTTGATGAATCATACAGATAAGCTGTGAAAGGAACTGCTGATCCTTTCAACGCCACAGACACTGACAACATCTGCCAGTTCATCTTTTGCTTTTGAATAGTGATTGTTTTATGAAAAGAAATGCGCGTCTTACCAGATGAGCCAGAACCACATTGTGATGGGTGGATGGATGGAGCAGCGTTAGCCATACACAGTGCTTTTTAAAAGCATACTGGAAATTCTCACACCCCTCTCCCTCGGTCCCTTTCTCCTCTGGTATTTTGCCTGCTGTATGAATTAAGATTGTACTCCTCTGGAAATATTTTACAATTTAATATTGAGTGTAATTAAGAATATAATCACTGTTATCAAAAAAGGTATTTAACTCTGTTGTAGTTTCTTTATCATTCATGTGGATAAAAAGTCTATAATAAAAAAAAAGAAGAAAACTATGAGATAATAGTTGAGCTTCCCTGTAATTTAATGCTGTGCTTATTCCACTAAAGAAAAGAACCAGGAAATTTATCCCCTAGAATATCTTTTTAGAAGTATTTTAATTCACAAATAATGTGTTCGAGTATTTCATGGCAGAAATCCTCTGCCTCCGGTTATTTAGAAAACGTTTGGAAGTAGATTTGGTGGGATTTCAGTAAGTGCCTTGTGGATCCACAGAAATAAAGGGAGGCTTATGCCAAGGTCAGTTGACTTCTGAAGACCGCAGCCATAGTCTTCCTGATGATGTGCAACACCCCGATTGCCAGGGCTTTCCTGGAGGGAATTCGTCTTCATGCAAACGGTCTCAGTCCAAAGCACGGTGTCATCTCTGAGCACATGACTGTGTAGAAGATCGTCCACACCAGTACAGCACCACCAGCATCTGAAAGCGGTTTCAGCCGCCTCCCGGCATTTGGATGTGTCGCAGAGTTGCTCTCTCAATATTCCCTTCATTCCCAGCGAATCCCTGGGAGATTAAATCAGCTGTTTTGACAGTTCCTTGGTGCATCTCAGCAGATCTGGAAGGCAGGGGAGGAGGGCACAGCCTGTTTTCGTGCCCTCCGTAGTTTGCTCCTGTAGTAGGTGAGCTGACGAGACTCAAATACAAGACTCACTGAGCTGGCAGCGCTATGGCTTTTGTAGTGTGGAAAAAGCAATGAAAGTGCCAGAAAAGCTGGACCAGGTCAGACCAAAAGTTCATCTGTGTCAGTACCCTGTTCCCAATAGTAGATGAAATCAGATACTTTGTAAAAGCACGTAAGCAGTTAGAGATATGTTCCCAGAATATTGTTTTAGCATCTAATGATTTTCGGCTCATGGGTTTTCCAATCTAGACATGTTGTCTTGTTTTTAATAACCCTCAATGGATTTTTTCTTCCATGAACTCGTCCAGTGACTTTTCAAAACCGAGGCACACTTTCAGCAGCTTACAGCATCCTATGGCAATAAGCTCCACAGCTTAAATACAGGTTTTGAGGGAAAAACACAACCCAGCTTCTGATGTTTGGAGCTGCCACTTGTTAGCCTCATTTTATGCCCTGGGCTTTTTGTACTGGATGAGACCAGTTGCCAGTTGACTACTGGCAATCCCTGTCCAGCATCTCCATGCCAGTCGTGATTTCGTAGGCATCTGTCAAGCCTTTTTGGTTGTCTTTTTTTCCAGGTTGAAGAGTCATAGTTCCTCCAGCAGACCCAATCCCATAGCTTTGTAGCCTTTGTGTACCTTTTCCTGATCAGCTATAGCCTTTTTGAGATGGAAAATGAGCTGCGTAGTGTTCAGGATACCGTATAGGTTATAGTATAGAGTGACGTGATATTTTCTGTGATGAATGAACTCAACTGCAGTGTGGTGGTAAAATGTCTTACCACTATAGATCAAAAATTTTGCCCAGACATAAAGTAATCCCATTGCACATGAAGAAATTACTGCTCTAATGGCTTCTGAGTGCCAGAGCTCCTGGATGTGGTCAGGCATTCAGAGTAACCTGTTGACCCTCACCATTCGAGAACCAGCCCGGTCAGGCCCAGGAGAAGACACAAAGGATCTACAGCAGATTTATCTGTTTTCTACTCCCTGCTCAGCAGTGTTCAGACCATCGTGACCATCCCCAGTGACTTTCCACAGCAAGTAAGTAATGTGTCCGTACGTTTTTGAAGTTGTGAAACTGTGTACCAAATGTGTAGTTCACACAAATGAATGGAAATGCAACTAATACGTTTCAGATTGAACATTCAAACTTGAAATGTCCCATTTGCACTTGGTTGGTAATGCTAAACTCCCCAGTCAGGAAATGGAAACACCGCTTGTCTGGTTTGTAACTGATCTACAGACCACAACTGCAAATGTTAAGATGGAACATACGTCTCAGAATTAAGCATGAATGAAGTGTTTTGAATTAAAAAAATAATCCCTCATGCTGATAAAGCTCAAGAACGTGATCCTAGAAAACAAACAGAGAGCAGCCACCGCCTAAATAAATCTGCTTCGGTAAACATCCAAGGAAGCTTCTTATCACCAGTTGCGTTTTGTTTGCTTTCCTCTTGTGCCAAAGTTTGTACATGTTAAAGTGATGAGGATCCCATTAAACACTTGCGTTTCACAGACATTCCCACCAGCTGGCATCACGAAGAAAAGAAAAAAGAGGATACTGGAAGATTCACCCAGTAAGTTGATATGGTTGTATATGCAGTATACATACCCTAAGGCTGTGTCTATACTGACGTTCCCCTGGACTTGAACTCACCTATACAGTTAAATCGTTGCAGTGGCACTAGCAGGGTTGTGTTTGAGCCCACCGATGTCCTGGGAAGCAGTTCCCAGCGTGGACGGCGAGTCAGCCCAGACGCACAGCCTCTCCCCGTGGCAGTTTGGATGCAGCCGCCCTGAGCTGAAAGGTAAGGGGTTTGCGGTGCGGGTGCAGATTTTCGGCGCCATGTGGGAATGGTCCCAGCCACGGTTAATTTACTGGTACAGGGTAGCCCATATAGTGGCTGTCCTTAATAAAAAATTAATGTCGTGTTAATGTGGAAGATAAACATTCAGCTTTTCTTACACATGACGTGTAGCTTGTCAACACCTTTAAGAAACGTGCGTAGTTGACCAAATATTATATCTACAGTCATTACAAGAGAGGCAAAAGGTAATAGCGGGATTGCAAATCTTAGTTTCAGCCTTTCCTGCATCAAAATCCCCTGAGAATGGCAAAAACCAAAGCACAGGCTGCACAGTGAGCTGGGATTTGAATTTTCCTGGGTGCTTGAATGAACAATAAATAGATTTTAAAAGCTCATTAGCGATTGACAGTCCTTTTTTTTCCCCCGCAGAGCTGGGTTTCCATGAACTGCCCACAACATCTCCAAACTAAGCTCTGTCCTTCAGACGTGGTGGTGCTTCTCCAGGACTTATGACTTTCCTCATTTGCTTTTGAGATACTTTGGCACAGTTATTTTTGCTGTTGAAGAAGTGCACCAAGCAAAAGCACGAAGGTATATGCTTTCCCTTACTCAAGAACATGGGAACAGACTTTCTTTTGGGACCGTAGTTTTAGGTGCCTTCAAACCATCTCCCTCAAAGACCTTTTTTACCATTTGTTGACCTTGTTGTGAAATGGCAGGTGAAATCCAGTGAATCATGAACAAGTTATTTGAAGCGGGCAGCATATCTGAGCATTTACTGCTCTTGAGATCAATCACACTGATGAATAAATACCTTGATTATTATAAAAAGTTATCTCCGCATGAACAGGGACCATTAACAAAGGTGTAACAGTGGAGATTTGGAAGTTTTGTCTGAACTGGGTATGGCAAGCAGGATAAGGCCCTGCTAATGAATAGCAAATAAAATCTCTGCATGTTTTTTGTGCTATTGATCAACTCTTAACTGTTCCTTTGACTTTTGTCTTCTGTGAGGGATTACAGTCCAAGTTTCCTTAAAATTTATTCTTCCTTTTTCATAATTTTTATGTAAAACTTCAAGGCAGTTGTGCCAAAAGTTTTGTATAAACTTTGCAGGGTACAAAAAATAGCACTTTCTCATCAAACCTGTATTTTTTAGGCTATATCAACAAGGAATTAACAAAAACAAAGCCTAGTGTTTGCTCTGGCCCTCTGGGATAACCACTTTTACCCAACTGGCTTTCAGAGCAGAATCACTCTGCTAAGCAAAACTGTTGGGAGAGCTCTTGTAGGATGTCACGCTATTTTCCTATAGTCTCCTGTAGCTTTTCTTTCCTCTAAGGGGTTTGTCCATGGGGTTTATGCCCAGATGAGCATGGCAGGGGGGGTGGAATTAGATGGTCTTTAAGGTCCCATCAAACCCAAACCATTCTATGGTTCTAAATGTGTTTTGACACAATTTGACCCAACTGGCTTGGATTATTCAGTACATTTTTGAGAGGGCTTCTTTTTCACTATAGTAAGATTATCCTTGATACATACACTGATATGAAATGTTTCCTCTCCAAACTACTAGCCAGGTATTCACTAATAAATCCCAGAGCAGGTAAATAACCTACAGCCGTACTAACGAAGCTCAGGCCCTGCATATGGCTCAGATGCTTGCGTCCTGTGGCGTGTGTCTCTGCGGCCACGTCCACGCTTGGCTGGTTGCCCTGGTCTCACTGGGTTTGTTTTATCTCTGCTGGCAGTTTGCAGTGGTGGACTGCACCCAATCCACATGAGATAAGATATTCCTGCAGGAAAAAGCTGCCTCCTCCACCACAGCTCCCCCCTCTGTGATCTCAAGCTTCTCCACAAAACTGAGTTTGGAGCCAGGTAGATACTGGGATAAAAAAGAAAAAAATATTAAGACATTCTAGATCCCCTTCAGGAATATTCAAAGCATCCCATTGCTTTTTCCTTAATGTCTCTGAAAGTTCAATGCAAGTGACTTTCCATTCACAAGAGGTGTTTGGGGAGAAAAACGTGTCCCAGGCACTTCCATCACGTCTTCACAATGGGCATGATGAAGGGCTTTAAGTACCACTCAGGAGATGCTTGGTGGCTTACAAGACTAAGGTCTGCCCTGTATGTAGCATCTTTTCCCCACAGGGCACAGTCTGAGTGCCAGAGAAGTCAGCAAAGAGACTCATATTGACTTTGGTGAGCTTTGGATCAGATTCAGAGTCACAAATGGGTTAGGTTTTGGCTTGCGCTTTCTGTTTGATAAAGAGGGAAAGCCTGAATCTTCCCAAATATAAAGTCCTCCCTTCTCAGGAAGTCTTTTGTGGCATACACAACATGGAAGCGGTTTTTAACACCATGCTTGCTCTGGCTCAAAGCTAAATAAAAGGCCAGTGATGCCCTGGAGAAGGGAGAGAAGGGATGGTACAGAATGGATAATTGGTGTGTGGCTTAAACAAAAACATACNCCAGTGATGCCCTGGAGAAGGGAGAGAAGGTACTTACATACCAAGTGTCCTCCTCTATGGATGGTACAGAATGGATAATTGGTATGTGGCTTAAACAAAAACATATCTGTGTATACCTGCAGGCCTGGAATCCACTGTTCACCTCTCCGTAAAATCTATTTAATGTCGTTCATTCACTGTTTTCTTATGCCATAGAGGAAAATTCACAGCTGTGGTCATTATCTAAATGTGCTCGGTGATTTGGACTGTGGACATCTGAAACCCTGCCAAACAATCTCCAGGGAATTTGGAGAGGTGCTTTGGTCCTGTTTGATACTAGCAGTGAGGCATGAGGAGCTGAAATTGTTTTGTAGTTATTTATCTAGGCAAACCAGAAAAATGCGTCAATCCTATTGTTAGTTTTGAAATACCTGCCAATCTGGAGTGTATTTATGTATTCTGTGTGAACGTGTTAACAGAAAAGGAGTCTCCACCCTAGAGCACCACTCCTTCTCTGATCACAAAGCACAGGTAATCACATCTTTTCATAAGATAACTCAGTGCCGTTGCCAGCTCAGCTCCAGTCCTGTAATGAGGACTAGGGGCTTTCGCAGAGCAAAACAAGGTCCAGATCTGCAGAGATGTGACTTCCCTAACAGAGGCATGGGAAGAGGTGGGTGCTGCAGAACAAGACTGATGATATCCTCCTGCCCAGTGAAGAACAGCTAAGCCAGGCTGCAAGAAACACCAAAATGAAGCACGTTTGAAACCCAACCCTAAACTGCCCATCACCATTTAACAGCTCAACAACAGCTCCTTAAATTCCTGCCTTGTTCCTTTCAGTGTGAAGAGCCAGGTGGGTCTGCGTAACGCCTAAAAAGCAAGGACAGGGCTCAGACTTACCCTGGTCCTGTACTCGCCCCTTGACCAGGAGCCATCTCTGCTGGTGGGGTTCCCTTGCCTGGAGAGCACCTGAACCAGGGGGCTGCCTGCCCCTTCCACCCAAAGGAGGAGGGGAGGAGACCCAAAGGCACCACTCTTTGGACATGGTTTGTTTCTGCAGTGACTCCTGAATGCAAACTACAGCGGCAGCTTTGCTGGAGGACTTCATGCAATTGTAGCATGCCAGAAGGGGTCCAGCGCCCAACGGAAGCCCTGGCAGGCTTCTAGGTGGAGTCCAGCTGTGTCTCCTGCTCCACCAGAAAGATGGTGAAAGGAATTGCTTAACAAAAGGATGGTGAGTAAAGCCTCTCCTTGATCCACCTCCACACTTTATTGATTGGCTATAAACGGAAGAGATTACTGTGCCGCAATAAAAGCCACGGAGAGAAGAAAGCAATCAACAGAGGCAAATGAAGTGAGCAATTAGTCTGAAACCCTTCAGACCAGCTTTACTTTCGTGCAAGGTCTTAGGAGTGCAATGCTGATGGAAGGATCTCCAGCAGTCACAAGGTAATGCAGATTTGTAATCTTATTCTGCTCTAGGTTTAAATTATTATGTCTTATTTTCTTAACTTTTTTTTTCAAGCTGAAGGAGCGAGACTGAGGTTCTCCTTAGGACATCTCACTGATGTGACAAAAAGAGATTGTATCATGAGGGGCTGGAGGACTCTCTAGTAAGCAAGCAAGCGATCTTCCATTTTCAGTAACACGCAGCCCAGCTCTCCTCGCACCAGGGGAAATTTCGTATGAGATCCTGAAACTGATTCTGAGCCAACATTTCAGATTATTCACAGACACGTGCACTAATGGATAAGAGGCAAAGGCTGCACAGTCTGCTTAACTACGAAATTATGCTGCCTGGTTTTACAGACCAAGCTTTATAAAAGCAGGGGTTGTTGCAGATCCCTCTGATTCGTGTCGATAGGAGGTTGGATAGAATGGTGATGGTTTTAAACTAAAAGAGGGGAGATTTAAGCTAGATATAAGGGAAAAATGTTTTACACTGAGGGTGGTGAGACACTGGCCCAGGTTGCCCAGAGAGGTGGTCGATGCCCCATCCCTGGAAACATTCCAGGTCAGGCTGGACGGGGCTCTGAGCAACCTGATCTAGCTGGAGATGTCCCTGCCCATGGCAGGGGGGTCAGACTAGATGGTCTTTAAAGGTCCCTTCACACACAAACCATTCGATGATTCCTTGTCATGGACAGTATTTCAGTTTGAGCAGCATTTCAGAGCTGGTATCATTTCTCATATAAATGTGAGCACGGCTTTGGCTTGTTTTTTTTTCTATAGGGTTGTATTTTCTTCAGCCACTCTCCTTTTTCTTATGCAGCCTGTGGCTACACAGATTTTTCACAATAATTCTACTTTAAACTAAGCTTATTGATGCAAAGAGAGTAGAATTTAAAGTGCAACATCTAAGACTTTGATACCTGAGAACATACTGGCAGACAATTTATTCTTGTGTTTATTAACTGGATGTCATTAGGCTACATCCTGTGATTCCACGTTTCATTTTTATTCTGTAAAAGGAGCTAGGATAGAATAAAATAATGATCAGAAAACTGCGTATCACACAAGCAAGCTCGAAATATGTGTGTGCTTGTGTGTGTGTGTCTGTGCAGCAGTATTAGTACAAGGTGAGACCTGAACCTGACTTAGGCACTTGCTTTTTATCCA
Source organism: Anarhynchus alexandrinus (assembly GCA_008711295.1). NCBI lineage: Eukaryota > Metazoa > Chordata > Aves > Charadriiformes > Charadriidae > Anarhynchus > Anarhynchus alexandrinus. The sequence goes on along the minus strand of VUYV01000015.1, from coordinate 7,383,984 downwards.
TAATACTTTCCAGTAATAAGGCGTGTCTTAGTTTCAAGCTTGTACAAGAGAAATATTATTATGGTGAAAGCATAAAACTAAGAGGCAGGAGATCTGCTTGAAATTCCCAGCTGTGCCGCAGACTCTCTGACCGATGTAAGACACACTGTTTGTCTCAACAGTAGGTTGATGATCCATCCCTGCCTCACATGCTTGCTGTGAAAAGAGCTTCACTCAGTACTTTGATAAACTTGGTGCTCAGATGAGCGTTTTGGTAACACACAATATTACTGCGGCAAAGTAATGTTGTTACTTGCCACAGAGGAAGAAACTGTATTTTCAGCCCCCATCATTTTTCCATCTAGTTGTTGATCATTCCTAGTTACTTTCTTATGTGACAGCTGAGATTTTTTACCAGAGTTAAGCACTGGAGGTAGTGAAAGAAAAGGTTTAACCTGGGCTTGAGAAACTTGGGCTCAGTTTCTTTTCTGCTTTTCTGCTAAAGTCTCCCTCCGTGTCCTGGGGTGAATTGGTTGGGATTAGATAAAAGTGTGTGCTAGATGTGCTAGAGTGTGATGCCAACATGCTTGTCCATGCCAAGATTAGATGCTGTAGACAACCATGAAGTCAAACTCGAGGCAGCTGGGGAAGCTCATTGCCTTAAGAGAAACATTCAGGTTTTTGATGTCAGATTAAATTCTGCTTTTTGGATCTGTCCCATCTTGCTTTGATTCCCAGTCTGCTGAACAGCGATAGCAGAATCTGTTCTGTCTCACAAGGAAGTTGTAAAGATAATTCACCTTAGAGATGCTGAAATATTCAGACGTCATAAATGGATCTAAAATAAATGTGCTGGTTATGAACATTAAACTGCGATCTGAATGTCTGTTGGTTTTCTTTTTCAGGATGGTCCGTGCTAATGAAGCAGGTTTCCACAACGTGGCTTCCAAGGAAGAAGGTGTTTTACTCTCCTGTTTGTTTTCACTAGCATTTAAAATCAGTTTTTCAGCATTTATTTGTATGGTGACACTGCCAAGAGGTGCCAGGCAACAGCAGTGTTATCAAGTATGTAAGATAAGCAGATACGGAGTGTTGAATGCGCTTAAAAGGAATGAATGAATCAGCCGTGTTGTTTCTGTTGGTGTTTTAGAGAGGGAAGAATGGTGGAAATAAAAGGAGGTGCTGCAGCAGAAGAGAGGAGTAGGAGATTTGGAGGCAGGGGTAGATAGGGGATGTAAGCCAAATTTCACTCTTTTAACTTTGGAATTAAATCCAAGAGCCAAGAAGGATGGAAGCAGATTGAAAAGGGTGGAAGTGGATGGAAGGTGCTAGCTAGAGAGGCAGTAAGATTTGGGATCCTGCTATGGCTTTACTGTGAATAGGTGAAAATGGGGGAGAACTTTGTGGTCTAACAGTGCAGGACAGGCTTTCCCACCCCAAGATCCATAGGGCTGGGTTTCAGTCTCAGCCCTGCAAAGCAGCTTTGCTTTGTACTTCGGTAGATAAAGACCCGTGAGTCTGTGAGACTCTGTGAAATTTGAGCTGTGAGATTTTTGAAGAAAAAGTAGTTCCCAGGAATACTCTTCTCAGAGCTGGTCACCCCCTTCCATCCATGGTTTGCAGCAGAAGTACCATCAATATTCACAGCCTGTAACAACCTAGCATCATTTCACAAAAAATTGCATTTCTTAAAGCTATTTGTTGGCAAAACTCACCTGTGATTTCCATACTCTCTCTTCAAGGTTCGTCACCATCTACTTATGAGATTGTCATGGTGTCTCTCAGTGGAAGCCTCTTACTGTTGGTTGCCATCAGCGTAGCAATAAGCATTCTCCGGAGGTGAGTGTCAGGGCAGTAGGAGAGGACCCAGGGTTGCCAAGGAAATGAGGGCAGTGATGAATTCCTGCAGGAGTTGAGTGTGATCAGGGAGCCCGTGTGAAGAGCCGTCCAAACCCTAGTGCTTCCTGGGGTCCCCCCGGGCTCCTTCTCCATCAGCCCGCAGCAGGGTGCAATAACGGGGGCTGGAGAGTTGGTAGGGTGGGTGCTTGGGTAATATCAGTTTAGGGCAATGACGCATGACAGGATTTTGTTCTATATCTGGTCCAAATTCTTCTCACTATCCCCAGATTTTATATATATATGTACTGAAGTTTTATTCAGGAAAATTAAGAGACCCAAGCCCCTAATTTCTCACTACTGCCAACATTTTCATTTTTTTTCAAGAACAACCTGAAGCCACAAGAAGAGGAACATTCCTTGAGATGTTTATTTCCATGATGAGAAAGTAAACAATATGTCTCTTCAAACAAAAATTTTGTTTGGCTTTAGTTTGAATGCATCTAGCCAAATGGAGGAGGGCAATGGGGTCATAAGACATGTTTTATGCTAAAAGGCAGAAGATTAGGGAGAGAGGAGAAGGTCACCTCCATAATTAACTAAATCAGCTCTATCCCAGCTATCAGTTCTGTGCTGCCATTAGTGATATCCTGTTATTAATTGGATTGGGTTCAAAATACAAACAGCTCTTCATGCGTATCTGACACCTGATGATTTGCTTTGCTCCATTTCTGTTGTGCCAGGCGCTGCACGTCGAATTATTCCTCCAAAGATCTCACTACAGCTGTGGTGGTGGAAAATATCACAGTGACGAACAGTAGCTCTGATAAAATTTCAACGGCGGATTTGACTGGCCCGGTGTCTATCAGTTACCTTTCTGACAAGAGAACTGTATCTCCAGAGTTTGCCATCTCTGAAGAGACAATTTCTGTTTTTGAGTTACCGTTCTTCTCCTTTGCTGTCTCGATAACACCCCCCGACTCACCGCCAGAGCAGTGATGGCCCACAGCTTCTTCTACCAGCAGCTTTCTTCTGGAGAGAAGAGCAGGTGAAGGACTCGGGGGTGTATGCTGGCGAGCTGATGGACTGACAGGACATGCTTCATTTTCTCCACTGTAGCTTTGGACTGTGAACTCGTACCATGCCAGTATTAGAAAATGCAGGAAAATGGAAATTTTTTGTGGCAGTGGAGAAAAAGCGTAGCTATATGTACCTTATCTCTGTGATTTGTCACGTTAAAAATTTATGGTAGAGACTTCCATCTTTCCATATGATCTCTTTCTGTGGGATGAATCACGGGGGAAAAAATGCAGGGAGGGGGATTTCTGGTAATTTTTACAAAGATTTCCCAGTCTCTCTGACTCACAGATGAATCCCACGCTTAGACCTAACCTTTTGCACATGGTTTCCTACTAGCTGTACGACTCTGTGGCTGTGCTAATGTTACTGAACAGATTGCAATCTCTTAATTCACCAGCTTTGTGATTTTTTTTTTTTTTCATCTGCCCACTTTTACAGCCTGAAGGAAGATACCGTCTATTAATCTTTAAACTGTATGGTGCAACTGATGACCTCTGCCTCTGGCGTGACACCAACTTGCTAAGGAACAAGCCTGGCTCTTCTCTCCGTGCAGGTGGCAGTGACAGGGGTCAGATTAGTCTGAGATCTGGCACGGAGAGGGATAGGTGCCAGCCTAGTCCAACTTCGTGCCCTTTGCCAACTGCTGCTAGGAACACTGCCAGAGCGGCGGGGTATATTGTTTTCCATTTATCTAACCAACTTTCTTGGCCTATCTCCTGCACGATTCCCATACAAGTAGATGGGAAATCAAAAGAAGCAGGAGGAAGGCCCTTTGACCAGAGGGTATTCCTCCATGGTCCATTCCTCCTTTGTGCTCACGCGTCGCAGAGCACTGAAAGTATCTGTAGGATCACTGAGGCACTTAACAGCCACCAACAGGGTAGAAGGGTTGTTGGCATCAGTGACTGTGCCTTAGCTTTAGCTAACTTCGGTGGAAGTAATGCCTCATAACTCATGTTTTCAAACAGGAGACACAAGATCCACCAAACGTATGAGCAGGAAGGCTACAGCCTGTGAATTTCCTCCTCTTCCAGGCTTAGATGGGGACACCCGTTCCCTGGGGAAGCTGTTGATGGATAGTCTGTCCCCAGCGGGATGCACTCTGACACCAACATGCTCGTGTGCAAGCTCCTGTGTGCGATGCTCAGCAAAGCAGAGACGTAGGGTAGGCACAGAAAGGTGAGGCTGTCCCGCGCAGATCCACGCAGGCATTAGGCAATTCAGAGACCTGAGTGAAAATATGTGTGCTGTGCTGCAAAGGTGGTTGGACTTCGGTCACCATTACACCACCTCCATATTTGTCCCAAAAGGGCAGTTTGAGTAACTTTTCTATTAGCAGAGATGGAAACCAGTCCTGATTCTGGGGCTGAGGGGACATGTCAGCCACCCCTAGCAGAGGATGAGCCACAGCAGGATCCTCTGATGTTAGCCATATTCACATTCAAAATATTCCTACTGACACCATTTCCCATGGTCCGATGGAAACACGTTTGCACACCCATGGTGGCAAACACCCAACTCCTGGCCTGTAAGAGTCTGTGCCACTTTGGTCTCCCTCTTTCCATACCTCTATTTAGTGAGCTGCTCGTGCCTGTCCACCGCCCGTAACACCAGCCTCAGCCACCTCTACTCTTTGCTCTCTTTAACACCCCGCTCTTCTTGACGCCACTCGCTGCACAGAGATAAAATCCCTTCTTGTCAAAATTCATGGAGCTGTTTCCTCATCCTTCTCTAAATCCCTCCTTAAGACCCGCTGCTGCCTCAACACCTGCAATTCCTGACCCTCTGTCGGTGGTAAGGCAGGGCAAAGCACAGACTTCCAATTCTCTGACAAAATCTATTTGTTTTCTTGCTGCCCCATTCCATGTGTTGGCCGGCTTTTGATATCCACTGTCTTCCAGCTAAGACACGGACTGGAAAATCCCTACGCCTGTCTGAAAAATATCTATATGGTACAGAGCGTAACGAGCTTTGGTTCTGGACTGGCGTATTCCAGCACGAGCACAACGCAAGCCGTGACTGGGGTGAAGATGCCAATAATCACAGCACAATATGATGTAGCATAATGTAATCCTGTACTATTGATAATAAGATGTGTGTGCGCACGCAGTAGGCAACGAATGACATTTAAAGGCTGTTATGGTTACAGAGCCAAGCACAATAAACTTAGGAAATGGCATCAATAAATTTAGGTGTAAATTCAGAATTTTATACTTGTTTTTCCTTTGTTTTTCAATCTACTTTTGTGTATAAAGACATATTAACATTCTCTCAAGGCACAAACCTTAGGCAAGCTGGCAGTCTGTGTTTTCGGAGGGGACGGCTATTCACTTTCCAAATAAGCAAGGGCAGAGGTGATGCTGCGCAGCACATTTAGAGTCGTGGACAAGACACAGATCTTTTCTGTACGTAGCTGCTGAAGGGTAAGAACCAGATACTGAGTCTCTCAACTGTACAAAACCTTGCTGCGTTCCCAGCTTTGGTGGTTAAAACAAACACCTGGACATTAAATCAGCTGAATATTCAATTTGTGCTTACAAGAGAAGCGTTACGTCTGTAGGATGCGTCATTAAACTTTGCGGCAGTTCGGCAGTGCAGTAGGTGTGATGGCTGAAGGATGACAAAAGCTTTAGTTTAACTGTGAAATGTTGCTATGGGATCTGTTTACAGCACATAACTGAGACACAGAACCTCCATTTTTCGGGTACAGAGAATTTTTCAGTTAATGGAGTTACTCATTGTAGAGGTTGGTACGTGGTAGGCAGCTGTAAGGACTCAGCTCCTTGATTCCATTCCCTGTTCCATGTAGCGCAAAGGTTTGTGCATCAAGATTTGACTGTCTGTTCAGAGCACCGTTAAGGTAAAACCGTGACATAGCAAGCCTTCGTGTCCAGAGAGGGGCTACAAAGCTGGTGAGGGGTCTGGAGGACAAGTCTTATGAGGAACAACTGAGGGAACTGGGGTTGTTCAGCCTGGAGAAGAGGAGGCTGAGGGGAGACCTTATCACCCTCTACAACTACCTGAAAGGAGGGTGTAGAGAGGTGGGGGCTGACCTCTTCTCCCTGGTGACAAGTGATAGGACAAGAGGAAATGGGTTCAAATTATGTCAGACGAGGTTTAGATTGGATATTAGGAAATTTTTTTCACTGAAAGCATTGGAATAGGCTGCCCAGGGAGGGGGTGGATTCGCCATCCCTGGAGGTGTTTAAAAAAAGGGTAGATGTGGTACTTGGGGACATGGTTTAGAAGTGGTTTTGTCAGGGTAGGTTAATGGCTGGACTTGGTGATCTTAAAGGTCCCTTCCAACCTCAGCAATTCTACGATTCTATGATTCTGTGATTCTTCTGGTCTCTGAGGGTGAATATTTAAAGTTTGCTCATCTTCAGCTCATAAGGTATTACCAGGCCCACTGGCAAATACCGAAAGGAGGAAATTACTTAGAGGAAAAACTTAGGAGCTGGTGGCAAGTGAGGTGAAGGACACAGGGACTGAAGTCATAAGAAGACTTCCTTTGACCTGGTATTTGCTCACCAGGAATAAACAAACATCATGCTGAAACCTTGCATGCAACAAGCTCGAGTCTCGTTAACTGCAGAGGATAGTCAGACCCACGGAGCTGTGCTCTGGCTGACGATATGGAACAATAAACTGAGAAGAAAAAATACCAAGGTCTTGACAATACTTCACCAGCCTGAAGTTTAATCCTTTGACATCTGTACAGTGGTTTAAAACTCTCCTTTATGGTGATTGAGTGCACTCTGCAGATGACACCACAGGAATTTACTGCAATGAAACATAACCCCTTAATGAAGAAAAAAGAAATTGCTTTCCTTCTAATGCAAGCGACTTTGTCTGGTTTTCCCTTCGACCACGTAACACCATGATTCAGAGATAAGACTCGTGTGGTTGTTAAGTTGCCGTGATGGATTTTACAATGGGGAAAATCACGTCAAGTGTATGTAAGCTTGATAGCAGCTGCTCTTTGGAAATACATCTTAATTATGGGTAAAAATACTAAGCCATAACTTGTATACTTATTTTTAAAACCTCATTTTTTTTCAGTGCCATAATTCAAAACATTAGCTCTTCACTGAGGTTAGTATTTATTTATAGGTTGGATACCGTAAGGAGGTAGCCCAGGAAATGCTACTTGATGATGGTGGTTATTAGATGTGCCCGTTAGTGACCCCTCGTATTTATCTGTATTTAATTATAGAATTACTGCCATAATGCCCTAAGTTGTGTCTGAGAACAAAAGGCAGTTCCATTTGTGAGACCATTATCTGCCAGCACACACAACATCTCAAAAAATAGTAATGACCTTTGGGATGAAATCTTTTCAGCCCAATATTGACATTCTCTGTGTGTGTGTGGAGTTCGGTAAAAATCTAGATCAGCCTTTTTTATTATTTATAGACACATGGAAAAAGACAGTTTGAATGACAAAAAAAAGCTTTTTTGCAAATTTGGGGGGCCTCTGGGAAACTAGAAATGGCTCCATTTTAAAACAGTAAACTGACAGTTTTGAGGACATTTGTAATAATACCCAGTTTAAAAGTATAGATGACAAAGAATCCACGTTGGAATTCCTGAGCTTGCAGTGGGTGTTCACATGTGCCGCTGTGCCCAAGTAGTGCCACTAACTGCTGACATACGTGAAGCCAAGAGTACGCATAAGTGTTTGCAGAATTGGAGCCAACATTTGGAAATATTTTGAGCTTTCATATAACAAAACACCTCAGCATATGCTTAAATAATATTGATTCCACTGGAAGTGCTATGGATGTTTTACTCGCTTCCCTGAATTGAGACTATACTCCTTTTCGAGACTGAAATGACAAATATTTTTGACCTGGTGACAAAACTCTGATGAACACATTTGATTTTTGCTCTCTATTCTATCTCCCTTAATTATATTAGTAATTTGGGGAGTAAGTTAGGAAAAAAATATGCTATGGCTCTGACGATGGGGTGCTTTCTCCTGCTTCCAGTTCCAGCTGTTAAAACACAATGTAATTTAATAGTAATGATTATTTAGATTATTTAGATGCATAACACTATGCTATCGACTATACTATATGGTGTTTTGGAAAGGAAAGCTGAAGAGAGGAAGCAACCGAGGTGTGGGTTTCTCCGTGGCTAATTCACACAGTGTCTGACTGTAGATCATATGGTCCTGATGCTCGTTTGCTGCCGAAGTATCCGATCATCTCGCGCTGGCTGGCGAGTGGATCTTAGCTCAGAGCTGAAGCATGGAGGGACAGAACAGAACAGAACAGAATAGAATGTGATGATATAATAAATGTAATGTAATTAATATAACATCCTATCCTATCCTATCCTATCCTATCCTATCCTATCCTATCCTATCCCATAACATAACATAACATAACATAACATAACATAACATAACATAACATAACATAACATAACATAACATAACATAACATAACATAACATAACATAACATAACATAACATAACATAACATAACATAACATAACATAACATAACATTATATTGATAAACTGCGAGTAATTTACCCAGATTGTATCAGAAGGCTGTGGCACAGCAAGGAACCGAGGTGGGGTCTCTCCAGCCCACCACATCAAGCCCAAAGTTATAATTTCTATCGCGGCAAATGAGTCTAATAACCGTCGAAGCGCAGTGATTATGCAAATCGTTCTACCCTGATTGAGTAACAAAAGCTATCAACCATCCGGCGTTGAAGGGGTTTGCGTATGGCGTGCGTACTGAGAAATAAAAGCAAGAGGGGTTCTGCAAATCACCCCCTTCAGCCAGTCGGGCTGAAAGATGCAAAGGAAAAACAACAGAAAAAGGTATATTTATGCATTAATAACCATTCAGTATCGCTGAGCTTCAGCTTTGGCCGTGGCTGCGCGGGGGGGCGGA